>CM063506.1:107091713-107154213 GCA_032207245.1 Pardosa pseudoannulata
TAATAGAGGCCTAAATGACTGTAAATATTATTTTATCTTTACCTCCATTACAGGCACAGGAGAGCACGCAGGAGCTTTCCTCACGCGGTGTCAGTCAGGGCGCACGGGACGAGTTGGGGATTGTGAGCGGGGCTGTGTCGGTCCTTCAGCGGGTCCAAATGATCAGGTAGGGACTTTCCTCCTGTGGTGTCGGTCCAGGCGCACGGGACGAGTTGGTGCTGGTGGATTCTTGTCCCACTTCTCTCGAATCCCGACTTCGACTTAATTTCGTTTCCAAACTCTTCACCTTGATTTTAACACCCCTTTTTCTTCCTTTCCAATCTCTTGTTTTCGGAAAATTTTCCCACATCTGCATCCCCTTCGGGAGTGCAGGTGGGCTCATTAAAGTAGCCCCTTTTGTGCAAGCTGACATTACTTTTTAGCCCCTGCTCCCATAACTCACGGTTACATCTCTGTTCGAGCTTGACCGTTACGCTGCCATTCCATGATCTATACCTTCTCTGCAGGGATACCTAAATTTGACGTGAACAATTGAAGTCCAAAATTCCTCTAGGAAAATCCTCCCACAGCTGTGCAGATCACCGTGGGAAAGTACATCGGTACAATTGGAGAGTATAAATAGTATTAAGCAGGTAAATTTTAGCGAGTAAATTAAGGGCTGGTTTCACCAAAGTAGTTTAATGGCTAACCTCGATTAAACCAAAGTCGCTTAATCTCTAACCGCGATTAGACCAAAGTTGTTTAATCTCTGATTAAACGGAGAATTGCTTCTCACCACTGGTTGGCACTATGGGTTAATCGGGGTTAGCCGTTAAACGACTTTGGTGAGACCGGGCCCTAAAAGACCCAATGTAGTTTCAAATATATTTTAAGATAAATAAAATTAAATACAGCGTTGACGATCCTTTTCGTGACGCATTTATGTATGCATGAAAAACTGGATTTAAGTATAAGACATGTACTTCATATATGCGAATATGTGCGTATAATGACATTTTTCTTTTATGAGATTGAACGTTTACTGTACTTCGGATTAAGACTTTTGACCCTCCCCCGGAAAAAAGGCTAAGTGATAGCTCCAGGTTTAAAATCAAAATTTACGCGAGCCTATTTGCCTCAAATAGACATGTTGCTGGTCATTATTCCTAGGGCAGTTCTCACAAAAGTCTTTTAACCGCTAACCCATTATTAATCCCTGTTTAAACCGAGAATTGCGTCCCACCATTGGTTGGCGCCATGGGTTAATCGCGGTTAGCTGTTAAACGACTTTGGTAAGATGGACACTTAAAAGTCTCCTAGAGACTAATAGAAACATAAATTAAAAAAAAAATTGCAGAATTCTTATCTCCACCAAGTGGCTTATAATTTGTGATGTCATATTTTCACTTCAGAAGCACATACTACATACACATGCTGAAATATTTCCAATAGCTAAAAAAAGAAGTTGTTGCTTACAGACTATGACGTCGCGGAAATTGCTTCCAATAGTTCAATGCATGCAAAAACTTACAAAGGAAAGTATACGTTTTTTATCTCAAGTCGGTGCAAGCATCAACTCTGATTCCAACTGAGTGAAATATTTGTTCCTTCCCCCCTCATTCTTATCCGTTATTTCGATATCAACCAATTCAATCCAGAGAGCGATTCCGAAGTGAAAGGAGGTGTTTTCAGTGCGTTGATAGCAGTTCGTGACGTTACATTTACCTAGTTTAACAAGTAAGTACTCAAAGCCAGTCTTTTCGTTCTATTATTTTTTTATAGTCCGATTATGTATAAAATATTTATTTATCTGTATTTTTTACTGTGTTAAATAGAATATTTTTATGATATTCTAGAGTATGCTTGATACTTAATATTCTATTCTCTTTAACTAAAATTTATAAGATGAGCTCGAGATCTGAGATACGCGTTGAATTAGATCAGTGATTACAACCTTTTTTTTCAAAGGGACTCTTTTAACAATTTAAAATTTGGGTGACAGGCTAACGATAAACTTAAGAGTATTACTTGGTTAAACGAAGTACTTATATTTTGTAGAAACATATGTTAATAATTTTCAATGCAATATAAAATAAAATCACAATACAGAGTAAGTGAAATGTTTATTTAGTAACACAGGTATAAAATAGCGTCGTGGCACTAAAGAGTGGCAGCTCCATAGCCACCGTAATAATTCGTTAGACATGTAGGATACATTAAGATACTTATTTTAGTTAAATCGAGATATACTTAAAAGAAATTATTTAAACAAATAACTTTCTACTATAGTTTTTAAAAAGTGCGAAGTTGTGAATAAACTAAATCAAACTCAAATAAATTGGTATTCAGAATGAGGCATCAACGTGCTGAAGTGATACATTTGATCTTCAGTCACCCATGACAGGGGAACTATGTGGGTTCACTTAAGGCCTTGTGACAGGCCAACATGTACGTGTTAAACAATTAACAGATTCAATTTAGGATTTTTTTTTCGTTGAAAAATACGCGAATTTTTAGTGCGATAGCGAAAAATTTTCAACCTTTTTAAGCCTTTATCACAAGTTAACCTGAACTAATATAAACCGCTTGAAAATTTTTCACTGTAAGGCAAGAAATTTGCAAATTCTTCACCAATAAAAGGAATTGTAAACACGTAATTCATAGCAGAATTACTGCTGCTAATCGATGTTTTTTTAGATTAAAGAAATATTTAAAGTCTAAGTACATTAATAGATTGACTAAAATAATGTATAAATGCCTAATAAAACCTGTTTTGACTTACTCAGCTGAAACCTGGGCATTGACAGAAAGAGACAAGGAAACCCTAGCAAGTTTTTGAGAGAAAATTATTGAGAAGTATTTTAGGGGGAATTAATGTAAATGGTATATGGAGAAGAACAACAAATATTGAATTATACAGAACATATAAAAACCCAGATATAATTAATTTTATTAGCTTACAAAGATTAAAATGGGCCGGACACCTAGTTCGACTTAATGACAATAGATCCACAAAAAAAAAGTTTTTACGGCCAAACCAATAGGAACCCGAATGAGAGGACGACCAAAACTTAGATGGTTAGACTGCATTGAGAAAGACATAAGATCCTTGAAAATTTCAAATTGGAAATCCAGAGCCAAAGATAGGACTGCCTGGTATGGAATTCTAGAGTAGGCTCAGGCCCATCCTGGGCTGTCATGCCACTGAAGAAGGAAGGAAACTAACACGTACATGTTGATTTTATATGGTTTATCTGGGACAGAGTAGCTAAAGAATATCGCCATAGGAATAGGTGTTTGTCCCAAGAGCCCAGTTATCAATTTGCAAGTGGTCACATAATGAATAATACGTAGAAGTAAATGGACAATAATTAAAAGGTTCAGAGATGATTTTATGCCGAGCTTCTGCACTGTGCAGTCTAAAGGCCTTACCACACGTCAATTTGTACGCAATAAAAAATGCAACGAATTGAGTTTACAATTCCTATTCCTGGTGAAGAATGCGTGAATTTCTCGTGTGATAAATAAAAATTTTCAACCCAGTTATTCTAATTCAGTTTGACGAGTTATTAGACTTTTTAATCAGTTGAAAATGTTTCATTATCATACGAGAAATGAGCATTCTTCATCGGAGGAAAAAGAATCGTATGTTGACTGAATATGTTGTTTTTTCAGCTCGTACACGTTGATATGTGACAAGGCTTTTAAAGCGTAAGCTTGTGGTTATTAGCTCTTGACAGTTTGAAGGTCATTAGTTTTAAACCTGTTTCAAAATTTTATTCGAAATTGTGCATGAAAGAAAGTTTAAAGATGTGTAATGCCACTCTGGTTAAAAGGAAAATCTCACACACAATGATGTGTAGAAGCGGGGAATAAAACTACTAACATGGCAAGTACTTCAAAAATGAAGGCTTTGCGTTAAATTGCCCTTTAGTCTAAAAATTTATAAGTCTTTCTTTGACCTATAGTTTAAAATTCGGTAGTTTAAATCAATTACAAAATTTTAGTATTGTGAAATTTCGTACAACATGTCTTTTGGTAAAAGACATGAGATTATGAAGAAACTTGCGTAATATATTAAAGAGAATTTTGAAATGTTTCTTAAAGCCTATCGAACATTGAATGAAATTTGTTTTGGTATCGAAAACACTATAAACTGTTGATTCACCCTATAAAATAAATGATGTCTAAGTATTCAAAGTAAGTTTTACCACATCCATATATGATTTTACTTCTTCACACAAAACGACAAAAAAGAAAGCATTTTGTTTTCTTTTTTGCCAATTTGTGACGTCAATTGATAACTTTTTTGACAATTATCAATTGAGGTTCTTTGACGATCACCAATTGGCAACACTGAAGAGCAATAATAATTGTATTAAACAGCTTTATTTAATGTACCGTTAAAGTTAGTTTAGGTTGAAAGTTAGTCTTAAAAATATAATATTCCCCGTCTTTTTCAACTCCTCTTCTTAGCCCACTCTCCTGTTTCTAATCATGGATCTTGTTGGTGCTTCAACCACATTTGGCGAAATTGGCGTGCTTGCAGCTTGCGTGCGTGGCGTGCTTGCAGCGTGGCGTTTGAAATCTGGCGAGGGGATCGTAACTCAACAAATTGATACATAAACAAAAACAACATTTTGAGGAAAAATTTTACAAAAATTGAATATTTAAAATCTAATTGAATTAACAAAGAAAACACATAACATTCATACTAAATAGACTGAAACATTCACTTAATCACAAATTAAATAAACTGAGTGTGATTTTCATCACAAATTTGTGATTTAGTGTAAATTGTAAAATTAATTTAAGAAAATTGGAAAATACCAAGAGAAAGTTAGTCCAAAGGGATGAGGGAGGGTAGGCGGGATCTCATCCAGCAAAAAACTCTTTGACTTAAAAGAAACTGTATTTTGAGTGGAGGTTGAAGAGGAGTTGTAAAATTGAAAATTTTTTTTCAAATCTCTTATTAGAAGTTACACCTCCTTTCAAAATAACTTTCCCCAGACGCAGTAAATGCAAGGCTGAGAATACGAATTTTCCATTGAAGGTGCCGTTCAATTTTGCCATCAAACTGATCTTAAATAGAACGGAAAACACTGCTCGGTGTTGTTTTCGAAAGGCCATCCACTACTATCTTGACTCTTTCAAGGGAAAAGTTCATCTATTAGATATCTGTCTATTGTATCATCTATTGTATTGCTTGATTACCCATGAGTATCATTCAAATAGATATCAAGAACTTGTGTACAATGCATACTGGTTATGCGAAGGTTTCTTTCATGGCCGCAAAAACTTCAATG
The DNA here is from genome assembly GCA_032207245.1 of Pardosa pseudoannulata. NCBI lineage: Eukaryota > Metazoa > Arthropoda > Arachnida > Araneae > Lycosidae > Pardosa > Pardosa pseudoannulata. The sequence goes on from CM063506.1 coordinate 107,096,999, forward strand.
ATATTATGGTTGCTAAAAGAGTTTATTAGAAGACGCTGCGAAAGTATCCAATAAGTGTTATTTTTGACAAAACAAAGAACGGAGACTCCACTTAAAATGCTGTGAATTCAAGTGTGTAGCTAACAAAAGGTGAAACGGTGTAATAGATATCTGCAGGGGAAAAAAGTTATTAAAATAGTTGAATAATAAAAAGTCGAAGTAATCTCTTAATGAGATTTCAACCAGACATCCGTGCTGGAAAGATTGATCAGTTAATTTATGAGGGGTATTAACAAACTTTACAACGATATTTTTATATCGTTGAATTATTACTTTTTACTTCATTGTATGAAGTATTGCAGTCGAAAAACCTTTCGGTATTCAGATTCGGTATTTGGCATACCAGGCTTCAATCCATTTTCTCTAATTTAAGAGTTACATATGTATGTATGTAAGTGAAAAATATTAACTTTGAAACTTTAAATATCCATTCTGACCATCGCTAAATACATTTTGAGTACTGTCGTTGTGACGATAGTAGCATGTGCGTAGGTATAACGCATAACCCAAATAAGAGTAGATGAAGAATACTGAAATTTAGTTTGTATTCAGGACACTGTTGTAACATCTAGTTCTGCATTACCCTTTATGATTTCAATCTGCACGCTATATAATAAATTTCAATAGTGTGTATTAATTCAAAATTAACTCAAAACGGATTAGATATAGAATTTTGAAATTTTGTATTTCGAACTGTTATAACATTCAGGTATGCATCTCTAATTTTTTGTAATCTGCAATCTATATAATGAACAAATCTCAATATAACAAATATTAAAACACTGCCAGATGACAGTACATTAAAACTACTCATTATTAAAATGTCATTTACTATTGATTTAATATTGTATGAAAACTTGATGCTATAATAAGACAAAAGTGTAATACTAGAACGCCCGTTAGTTATTTCGACTCCTATCTAAGTATACTGCTTTGTAATCCACTAATATATATCTTTCTCTCTATGTATATACACACACATATGTATATACATTTATATATAATGACTAGAGTATTTAAAACATGTTTGTGGTCGCAATGTCTTTAAAGTTCTCAAATGATACCTGTGGGAGTTGCAGGCCAAGCCTGTGGGGTGGGGTCGCCTGCTTGGTCGTTGCATCTAAATTACGCTGGCTCAGTTAGCAGTCGTTCTTTCATCTTAGTGTTGTCCCTAGTAGTCTAATACACATGTTTATACACCCATGTATTCGATGTGGTATTCAATCTATTTTCTATATGTGTAAACTTGAGTAAATTAAGAAATCAAAATATTAAGACTAGTATTTTGTATAATCTTAGTATATTTCTAGAAAAAAGCTTTACTTAATATAATTTTTTTTATCAAAATATAAAACAATACATTTATAATAAACTGAAATATTATTAAAAATGCTCAGCATTAAGTTACGAGCGGTACTTGTATATTTATATAAATATATGTATATACATGTATATTTATATAAATATATGTATATACATGTATAACATGTATATTTATATAAATATATGTATATACATGTATATTTATATAAATATATGTATATACATGTATAACATGTATATTTATATAAATATATGTATATACATGTATATTTATATAAATATGTATATACATGTATATTTATATAAATATATGTATATACATATACATACACTTTACTAACATATGTGATAACTATACGTTCTGATAATTTTTTTAATACAGTATCGGATTATAATTATTTAGATATAACATTAGAATTTAAATATGAAATTCATTACACACACACACACACATACACGTGTGTGTGTCTATGTGGTTATTGAGTCAATGATTTATTGATAATATCTTTATTCATGTATATTGTACAGTTTAACCAACCATCAAATATGGTTGCTCGTGGCTAGCGTCCACACTCTAACAAATATGCCTTACTCATCCAGGGTTCATGCAGCAACCCTTTCTCAAGACTGTCTTTCAATCCTAACGCGTCAAATGCGTTTATAATGAGTTATTAAAGATTCATGCACTTGCATTAAAACATTGTGCATCGTTTAATGCTCTCAAATCGCTAAATTATTAACATATTGTGTGCGGGTACATTTCGCAGCGGAATTCTACCGGGAGCGAGCGTTTTGAGCGTAAATTCCATCACAATCATTTTTGATTTTTTTTTTTAATGAACCTTCCAGTTCTCTGGTTCCGCATAGACTGCTTTAAAAAGTAGCTTTTGTCTAAATTTTTCCAGAATCTATGTAGTAGACAAGAACATTCGGCTTCTTTTTCCTGTATATATCGTTATTTTTGTACCCACAAGCAAACCATGTTGTTACACTAACCCGTACTAGTGAACGATGGCTGATTGGTTAGGGTGCTGGCCTTCGGTACCGAAGTTCGTGGGTAAGAATCCCAAAGTGGCATGGGTGTTCGTAGCCGTTTGGAATCGGCTTTAAGCTGTAGGCCCCGGTCTCATTAGCCCTCGTGTTGCAAAAAGTAGACCGTAGCACTCCAAACCAAACCAAACCAAAAACCCGTACTAGTACGTGACCCGCACTCAAGTATCAATCGTCAGAAAACGTACTAGTACGTGTCCAGCATACAATGTGTTAATTTTAAGTTTTCAAACCTGACATTATATATGCATGCATGAGTTAAGTTTTAACAGAGCAAGAAGAAAGATTCCGGGTTTTTAAAAGCGCAACCGTCCACTTTATCGTAGTATTGAAGGATCGTAACTCGTATTAAACTAAGTTTAAGAGAAGTGTAGTAAAAAAAAAATGTCTAATTTAAGAGCTGTACAAGAAAGTCATATAGTGTCCACATCAGATTTTTTAAAAATATGCGTCTTTTTTGTTAAAATGATATAACAGTAATAACAGTTCCCATATCCACTGTTTGTGCCTCTCGGACTAAAAAACATCCGCTTCATCAGAATATAAATGTCAAAAATTTCGACACACCGAGCCATATCTATAAACGCAGTTATGGGAGTTATCAAGAAAGTATGGTTGATTTCATTATGAATTTTGGAGTGGCTTTGAAGACTGGATAACACAATGATATTGAAAATTGATAACATATATTCACATTGTTCAGATCAGGAAATTTTTAAAAATCTGCTTGTTCTATCCAGTTAAAAATTCTTTTTTACCCGATTTACGCAATAGCGAATAATGCGGTCACATAAACATTTTAAATGAAGTATAAGTAAGAAATTTAACACCTACATAATTTTAGCATTTTTTTATCTTTATAAAGATAAGCAATTAACTATCAAATTTTTAGATTATTTTCATATCTAAATGTTTTCCGTGCAACAAGTAAAACATGTCATTAAAAAAATTATATTTTTAGGAATAAGCTTCTTAAGTAATTAAAAATTCCATTTACATGTTTTACGTAATAGGGAATAGTGATGTTGCGGTGACAGTTTGATTAAAGTATAATTATGAAATGAAAAAACTTCCTAAAAATTCATAGATGTAACCCTGATAGACAATAAATGGCTATTAAATTTTAATTGCTATCCAAACTATTTAAATGTTCCCCATGTAACAAGTAAAAATATATTTGAAAAAGAAATAAAATTATATTTTTAGAAATCTGCTTCTTAAGTATGTAAAATTTTCTTTTACATGATTTATGTAACAACGAATAGTGATGTGTCGACAGTTTGATTAAAGTATAATCATGAAATGAAAAAAACTCTCTAAAAATATTCGTAGATGCAATCTTGATAAAGATAATAAACAATTATCAAATTTTAAATGCTGTCCAGATCATTTAAATGTTCACTATATAACAAGAAAATCACATCGAAAAAAAAAACTAAAATTAATTTTCTTGTAATTTGCATCTTACGTAGTTAAAAATTCCTTTTATGTGATTAACACAACAGCTAACAACGCGGTTGCGTTGACAGTTGGATTAAAACTAAGATGGGTTTGTACCTGCCATATTGGTTCCCTATTGCACAGTGTTAATCTATGGCAAAATAAAATTCCCCCAGGCCGACTCGCATTATAAGAATTTTTGAAAAAAGTCAAATGTATGAATCATATGACAGAACATCAAATTCTCTTTAATGCCACACCCCCAAGGCCGTAGGCAGGGGGAGGGATTTAGGGGACTGATCCCCCCCCCCGAAATTTTGAAAGACCATTTTGTAGCTAGACAATGTCCCACGTTTGTGTGTGTGTGCTATTTGCCTAGCTGTTCATGAACATAAAGTTATTCTGTACAAACAAACAAAAAACTGCTCAGACCGTAAGTCTTTCTAGGCCGCTCGTCAGAAATACATCACTGTATTTCCATACAATGCTTTCCCTTTCATCAATTAAAGTATCATTCACAAATAAAGATGTCTTTCTCTCTTGGTCCCCCTCCGAAAATAATTTCTGGCTACGGCCCTGCACTCCCCATTCCCATTTTTTATTAAAGAAAGTCTTTAAAAATTTGAAATTATTTTTGAGAAATCTTAGTATGTTTTTAAAATTAAAAGCATTTAACATACATAATTTGAAAAAAAAAGTGATAACCTTCAACAGAATGTGCTGCTGTATCACGTGGTAGAACCTTTTAGAATTTTTTAAAAAGAATTTTTAAAGTGTGCCAGCCACAGGGAGTCATTTTCTTCATAGTTAACATTGAGTAAAGGGAATTCAATATGGTAGTTATACTTTTAACGGCATATTTAATTTAGAAGTAATTTAAATACACAATTTAAACACTTAATTAATTTAAATGTAAATAATTACTTTAAAATGACTCAGACGTATTTAAATAACTGTAGATTGTATTTTGTAAGTTTTTGTGAAACTTTTACTTAGTCTTTCTTTGTAACACTTATTATTCTATAGATTTGAGAAACCAAACCAGAACAGGCTTACGAGAGTTGAAAATAAATGTTGTATTTCATTTTATGGTTTTATTTAATCAAGCTTCGTTAAAATTAGTTCTTACATTCATCTTTTATTATTGTTCCAACTGGGAAACTACATACTCATCTTAAAAAAATCTAAAGATTAATTGATGCAATCCTAATAAAGATAACAGCTAATTGATAGATTTTTATTGCTTTTAAAATTATTCAATTGTTATCACAGTGATAAGTAAAATCATATGGGAAAAAATGCAACTGAACTTATTTTTCAAATGTTTTAAAGAGAATCTTTTCCAGGCTTAAAGTTTTCATTGAAATAGCTTTTCTTTGATTCATCATAAAATATAAATTACTCTTTTTTAGAAGTTATTTAATGATGCTCTGACATTTAAAAAATACAGTTTTGTCCTTTCAAGCTGTATATTTTTAGAAATACTATTAAAAAATACTCAATGGAAAATGTGAAATTCACTTACCCGCATAACTTGAAAAGTGTGTATTAGAAACTATTTTTTTAAATCAAATTGTAGGTATAGTTATTGTATAATCTTAAATCCTAAAATATATGAGATTTTAAAACTTAAAAACTGTCAAGATATAAAAGAATTAAAAAAATATCCTTTATTATGCTACAAAATTAAATATATCACATGTATTAATATAATTGAGGTGAACAAAACAGAAGATATTTAGCTTCTACTTGATATAGAATATGTTTTAAATTTACAAATTTCAAAAGTAATTTGTGGGTAAGGGTACTTAAATTCTTTTACTTGGAGTATGCATTTTGTTTTTTAAAAATTTTTTAAGCATAGTTTCCTACAATAAAACTAAATGATTTTTATAAAGACCCTTATGAATGATTTGAGGAAAAATTATTTTAAGTAGTGCAGAATTTATTTTATATTGAATCTAAAATATGCTGTTATAATGAGGACTTTTCCGTTCAAAAAGTACTATGTTCCTTTATGTTGATTGGGTACAGACAATATTGTATTCTTTTTTTTTCATGTTAACGTATGAGGGAAAGTGTTTTACTTCTTGACTGTTAAAATTTTTTAAAACAAATTTTACCTCGTGACAGATAGGAAAATTCTATACGTATGAATCATTTTTATTAAAATTTAAAATAGGTAGAAAGTAATTTGCGTTTAACACTGTTGCTACCTTCGAGACATTATGTCGGAGGTAAAGGTTTGATAAAGGTTTGTGATTTTTTTTTTAAAGTGGATATCCCACTAAATTTCATTTTCAATTAGTATTATAATATGACTGCACTGGTATTATAATACTAATTGAAAATAATTGGTTGTTTATACCCAATGGTGTTTATACTGTGGGACGCATGTGTCATAGTATAATAAAACACCATTGGGACAAATGTTCCATTGATCCCTCATCCTCTAGAATTTTTGTTTCTCATACAAAACTGATAGTGAAAGGTTTAAAGTTTAAATTAAAAAACTTTCATAAATTATTTAAAATCAAATATATTTTTCTTGTTCTTATTTTCATTTAGTCGCGTATTAATTTAGGAAATTTTCCGCTCTATTACGTGGTAAAACGGGTTTAAAGAAATCTTTAAATGCAAAACACTCAGAAGTCGAACAATTTCTTCCATAGCTAAGTATGGAGCTCGAGCAATCCAGTATGGCCCCCAACTACCTTAAAACATTATATGCGGGACACGTACTGGTACGTTTTCTGACGATTGATACGTGAGCTCGAGTCACGTACTAGTCCGGGTTAGTGTAACATGGTTTGTTTGTGGGTACAAAAATGGTATATACAGGAAAACGAAGCTGAATGTTCGTCTTTAATTTTTTTTATAATGTAGAAATACTTATATATAACATAATTCGAAAAAATTAAAACTATATACTATTTCTATTTGATTTTTCATATTTACGATACTATTATAAATTTATCCACTAAAGATATATTTTTGTTTACAAAAATCTTATGGTTATTTATATATTTCTATTTATATATTTGTTTATATATTTCAATATAAAATACGAAAAGTTGGTTAAAAAATTAAATAATTTTCGATCTATTGAGATTTAACTGAATAACTAAATTTACGCGCAAAATGCCCGCTCCCGGTACAATTCAGCTGCGAAATGTACCCGCACACAATGTGTTAATTACCAAAACAAGACCCTCTGATATTTTTGTTATGGACATCGAAAGCTAAACGTTAATCAGGACACTTGATAGGCGCATAGTACAAAGAGAATAAATTGTTATCCTCAAATTATCGTGAAATTGTTCCTGGTAATCAGTTACTTTGAAAGCATGTATGCTAAATATATAACTCCTGGTTTATTGCAGCTATCTGCAATACCTGCCACGAATGCCATGAGAATTAAAACATTGCAAGATGTTTGTTCGTGGTTCGTCAAGAAAACTATGGTTAAATTAACCAACCCAACATTTTACACCATTTTTATTTATAAAATTTGATTAATGAGCTCAATTTTTTTTTCTTAGGCTTTTTTTTAATTCACTGAAACGCTACTGCATACTTAAAAATATTAATGACAGAAGTGTTACCCATCCATTACACCCTTGTTATTTGACACATTATCATCACAGCTGGTTGTAACCATCAATCAAAAGGGACGCAACTGGCATAAAGAACAGTGGATAAAATTAAACTTCAAACACGAACTTGATATTGAATAATTAGCTTTAACAAATGAAATACATGAAGTCATTAAATCTCTGCCAGGCTTGTAGTATACAGTTATTTTAAATACGCATTTTCTTTTATTTTTCTTTAATGTTCTTATTTATATATTGGTTGCAATTAATCATTTTGCATATTAGATTTACTTGTTCTGTGCCGCGGTAGCTCAGTCGGCAAAAGCAACGCTCTCGTAACTTGAAGGTTGAGGTTTCGGAGCCCGAGGCGGCATAAGATCTGCCGTGTTCGTTTAAAGGTGACTGGGGCATGTAAAATATGTTCGTGGTCACAATGTCCTCCAAGTTCTCAATCAATATCTCTGGGGATGGCAGGCCAAGTCTATAGGTCTGCTTGATCCCTGCTTCAAAATTACGAGGATCTACTTGAGCATAAGTCGTTCTTTCACTCTAGCGGTGCGCCGAACGATGGCCGAATGGTTAGGGTGCTGGCCTTAGGAACCGGAGTTCGTGGGTTCGAATCCCACTATGGCATGGATGTTCGTAGCCGTTCGGAATCGGCTTTAAACAGTAGGTCCCGGTCTCGTTAGCCCTCGTGTTGCAAAAAGTAGACCGTTGCTTTCCAAAACCAAACCAAACCACTCTAGCGGTGCTTGTTAAAGCCAAAGGCGCACCCCTTTGATTTAATACGAGTAGTGTATGGCTCAATCGTGCTTCGCTTGCCTAAGTGACATCAGAAACAAAAACGCTTGTCTTAACACAAGACAAAAGCAACATTTCTATCTTGATAAATTAATCTACCCTAAACTATCGTAATTTCGACAAGAAACATCGAGGCATTTATGTGTTTGGAACTTCAACTTTCAGGGTATGCGGCGTTTCTATCGTTGTGGAGCTTAAGATTAAAAAAAAAGTAATGCTTTATTCACCTTAAATGAGACATATGATCAATTAAATTCTTCTCCCGTTCAAAACATTCATTCCAGCAGTGAGATTTGAAAACATGGACTCCAGTTTCTAAAAAGTAGAGCTCTATCATTCGGCTAAGAACTTGTTGGATAGTTTTTAACCCCTTCCGGTATGATTTAATAAGGAAAAACTGTGCATGAAATAACCATTTAATTTTTATTTAAAATACTTGTTTCATTTTGCAGTTCTTACATATTCTTAATTAAAATCCATTTTTTACATAGTGTTAAATAATATCAGAAAAAGTAAAATTAAGAAAATATCAAAGCAAAACATTAATAAGGTATACAGATAATAGTCTTCAAACTAGTGGTACTTTTCAAAACAAAGTGCAAAGGAAATCTTAATTGTTGACACCACCAAGTAGTCTCACTTTTAATTTGATTCTTGTAACACACACGGCATTTCTTAGTAGGTTTTCTTTTATTCTGACTCATTAATTTGGCAATGACTTGTACCAAATAAACAATATGCGATAGTGACTTGTGATTTTCACAAGTGATAAGTGTTGCCGAATTCAGTACACTAGAAATTTTAAACTAAATTATCATATTTAACAGTAACTTTAATCGCATGACGAGTGTAGCTCGTCATTGTGAGGTATGGGATGAAAAACTAATGACGAGTTAGACTCGTCATTTTACCGGAAGGGGTTAAATAAGAAGGAAGCGGAATTATTTTTGAAAATCGTACCTAAGTGGCATAGCAGCCTTACTGGAAGTTGGAAGCTTAGGGTAATTTCCCGGGGTGGAAATAAAACTGCAGTATTTGGTTGGGTCCAGATTTTACGACTGTAAAGTTCACGGCGATATCACGCTCAGTTTAAGTTAGTGCGGCACATCTATTCAATATTATTTAAAAAATGTGGTTAATATATCATAGTACCTATCATTTAAGTTTTGGCGGTATTTTACTATAAAGTGAAGTTTACGCTGCTGTGGCCTTTCTTTCAGAAATTACGGTAGCTACTAATAAATGTAATATGAGTTAAACATTAGTTTTACAACATTGTGAGTGATTGTCATTTTACTTCTGGTAAATTTACGATTATGAGTGCTTCCATATTACGGTCAACATGTCACTGGTAATCACCAGTGACATCATAATGATGTCAGAGAGGGAAATTTATGGTACCAAATTTCCATCTCTGGCGATTTCTGACGTGATTATGACGTGTAAGTCCCCAGTGACATATGTCGACTGCAATATGGTAGCAGCCTATTACGGCAATTAAACGATACTGATTACAGCAAAGAACATGCAAAAGCATTAATTTTCGAGACTTATTAAAATACATGAAAAGTCTAACTTTATTGCGATTAATATTCTTTAAATAGTACGTTTCAACAAATGACGATAAATCGTTGTTTAGCACTAAAAAGTTTTGAATAAATGACATGTTAATGCGATATAAAAAATACCTAGCTGCAATGATGAAAAGAATAGCGGGGAAATTCAAATAAATCGCTTTCTATTTAAAATGTTAGTGATTAATTACACTAGAATGTAGTTGTAGTTTTTTCACTGCAGGTTTGATGTAAAAGTAAGCAGTCTACAATCAGTTTCTTTTTTTGGAGTATGTTCATGTGGACTTCAACCGTCAAAAGCCAAGGTGTATTTGACTTCGATAAAAATATTGATAACGCTTCGGAAATGCATGCATCAGTTTTTTTATCTACAGAAATTTCGGTGTTATTTTAAAGAATATTGTAGGTGCATAGAAAATTATTTTACAGTCTGTTATTAAAAACAATGTAAGGTTATATTTAAATATTATACCCTAATAAATTATAAAATCAGTAATAAATGAGGCTGCAAGAAAGTCTAGATTAATGTTCTTACGTGTACAACTCTCATATGTAAATATATTAGAGTCGAAGCATTATTGTAAGCTATGGAAGCGCCTCTTCCTAACAATCTAATAAATCTTTAACTTTTTACTTATTTTTAATTTCGTACTGCCTATCTAACCGCAGAGTGTACTACCACAACTCTATGCTGCTTGCATGACCCGCGCATGCGTTTTTGCCTTATGGAAGAACTAAGTCCGAGTGTTTTTATCGAGGTAACATAAATATGCGATTTTGTTCTACTGGAATTTCTTTTGTTTCTTCCGTGTAGTGAAGCACTGCGTTGAATGTAATAGAAATGACTCTTTAATACATTTTGGCTACTCTACATTGGAAACCTAGCTGAATTCTAATTATTGTAAAGTGCTATTTATTGCAATAGAAGTGAATCCCGCAAAAGAGGTGAACGTATCCCTCTTGGAAGCTTCCCATTATCTGCACTTTATTATGTTCACATTATTAGTTTATGGATTGCATCTTTTTTTAAAGGCAATGAAATGAACCTAAAATATGTGTACATTTTTAAAAAAAACTTTTGATCCCCAGTCATTAAAAGGAGCTTACATATAAACAAAATAGTAAGCTTCTATGAACTGGACTAAGTTATGAATTTATTTAGAATTCGTATTAGTGGGGGCGGTTAAATACTCTTGTACGTAGGCAGTTAACCCCTTCCGGTAAAATGACGAGTCTAGCTCGTCATTGGTTTTTCGTTCCATACCGCACAATGACGAGCTACACTCGTCATGCGATTAAAGTTACTGTTAAATATGATAATTTAGTTTAAAATTTCTAGTGTACTGAATTTGGCTACACTTTTATCTTTTGTGAAAATCGCAAGTCACTGTTGCATATTGTTTACTTAGAATTTCTGGGTACAAGTGATTGAAAAATTAATGAGTCAGAATAAAAGAAAACCTACTAAGAAATGCCGTGTGTGTTACAAGAATCAAATTAAAAGTGAGACTACTTGGCGGTGTAAATAATTAAGAATTCCTTTGCACTTTGTTTTGAAAAGTACCACTAGCTTGAAGACTATTATATGTATACCTTATTAATGTTTTGCTTTGATATTTTCTTAATTTTACTGTTTTTGATATTACTTAACACTATGTAAAAAGTGGATTTTAATTAAGAATATGTAAGAATTGTAAAATGAAACAAGTTTTTTAAATAAAAATTAAATGGTTATTTCATGCATAGTTTGTCATCGTTAAATCATACCGGAAGGGGTTAATATAATAGAACCCGGCCCACACATACACACACTATATATATATATATTCTGAAATAAATGCGTGCGCGTGTGTGCTTGTGCGTGCGTGTGTGTGTGAGAATAAAACTGCTGGACATTAATTATAGCCCCTATTTTTACTTGCCCTGGCTACTGGGTAAGAAGCTTAAATCAGCTAACAGTAATAACGATGCAGTCGGGTCAATGAAAGAGACCGGCACAAGTCTAATTAAAAATTTATTTTAGAGCTGCTAAAACGGACATCTTTACTAGTCAACAACAGACAAAAGAAAAACACAAAAATCACTCTGCTCGAACAGAGGTGCACCCAAGATCGAAGACAGAATTTTCCTAAGGGACAAGAAATTTACTCAGCGAATTTGAGTGTTAAGATCAGAAAAACCCAAAACCATTTGCCGGCAACGGCTGGAAAGCGTGTTGAATAGACAGAAAATTTACATCTATAGGACAGAAAGCTTAGGAAAATGTATCGAAAGAATTTTAAGTCGAGGATGCTCCTTTGGTTAAGACATTTAGAAGCTGGATAAAAGATTTTAAAGAATTAGAATGGGATAGAGGAGGTTTTTAAGGAAATATTGAAGTTAAATAATTTTGATATATTACATGCATATATATATGTATGTGTGAGAGAGATTGGTGCACTTTTCGCCGAGGACTTCTGGTAACAATTATAGAATGAAAGTGTTTAACAATGCACCTTTTGTTAAAAAGAGTGGAAATATGAGATGTCACCAATTAACGGAGTCAGTAATGAAAATAAACACACAAGCATAGGAATGTGAATAAAAAAGTAAGAAATGTTGGGGTGTAAAAAACTCCTTTTTATCTAGCTAATGTTTTGATCTTATTACGGTTCATTCAGATTTTATCAAGGAATAGTCTAATAATCAGTCTTTACGACCATAAAGCTTTATTTGAGACACTTTGGCAATACTTCAGATTTTTTTTTTTTCGAATATGCATGTTTCCCTGCACTTTTGTTTAAAATTAGAAAATTAGACTCTCCTAATTGCTCATGTGATTTGCCAGGGTATCCGTATCAGTTTTAAAAGGTACAATGCAGTTTCATTACTAAATACTGTTGTCAAATGAAACACCTTGGTTTGTTCACTCATACACAAAATACTAGTCAAAAGTACGTGTCTTAATCTAACCTTTGGCCAGGCCGACTTCTCAACTCCATAAAATAGTCAGCTTCTAATTGGGTAAGGGAAATTTATCCCAACGAATTTAATAATACAAGTTCTTACTTAAGCGGTTCATTTTACCTTGTTTGTTGCTTGAGAAGTCGATCTGCGTAATGAGGGGTGGAAAACAACTTCGTTTTATGAGGTTCTTCTCTTGCCTGGTTCTGGGTTAGCCTAAGTTTTAGTAAGGTCAAATGTATTCATTTTTGTAATCGTTTTCAATGTTTTTCTTTTACTAGTAGTAATATTGTTTAACAGTTTAAGTTACCAGTTTAAAGGATTCTATACCATGTTTATTTGAATTAAACCTTTTCTTTGTATGTTTTAAGTAAATTAAACGTTAGTTTTATTTTTAAAAGTTTGTTTATGTTCATTTACATTTAAAACACATTGCTGATACTCTGCAACGATAACTTTTACAATTCCATTTTTTTACAATTTAAGACTGTTTAAGAAGTCTGTTTAATTTTTAGTTTGACTAAATTAGATTGACTATCAAATAATTTAAAAGGAAAGGAAATGGATCTATTTTTGAATATTATAAACGAATAAATAGGTCATTGAACACGAGGACTCTTAATGAGATATGAGTTTAATAAACACTATTCCTTCATAATTTTTTATTTATGATAATAGTATTTATATCTGAAATATTTTCTTCAGTTTTTATTATAGATAAACATTTTCAACCTATTTGTAATCAAATTTAATTTTATCTGTAACCTTCAATATTAGATCTTCTGTGTTATTGTAAAAAAACATCACAAAACAGAACACAGTGTTAAATCTTTTATAGGAAAATGTTTTATATTAACCCCTTCCGGTATGATTTAATAATGAAAAACTGTGCATGAAATAACCATTTAATGTTTATTTAAAAAACTTGTTTCATTTTACAATTCTTACATATTCTTAATTAAAATCCACTTTTTACATAGTGTTAAATAATATCAGAAACAGTAAAATTAAGAAAATATCAAAGCAAAACATTAATAAGGTATACAGACAATAGTCTTCAAGCTAGTGGTACTTTTCAAAACAAAGTGCAAAGGAATTCTTAATTGTTTACACCGCCAAGTAGTCTCACTTTTAATTTGATTCTTGTAACACACACGGCATTTCTTAGTAGGCTTTCTTTTATTCTGACTCATTAATTTGGCAATGACTTGTACCAAGAAATTCTAAGTAAACAATATGCAATAGTGACTTGTGATTTTCACAAGTGATAAAAGTGTTGCCAAATTCAGTACACTAGAAATTTTAAACTAAATTATCATATTTAACAGTAACTTTAATCGCATGACGAGTGTAGCTCGTCATTGTGCGGTATGGAATGAAAAACTAATGACGAGCTAGACTCGTCATTTTACCGGAAGGGGTTTAATATTGTTTCAAAGTGTCCGGGGTTATATTGTTTGCAACTGTGTTGGTTTTATGTAAATAACTAGCAGGTTGCTGCGTCAATACCGAAATCTAGTTTGCAACTCTTTGTAGCTTAAAAAGAAAAGTGAGTATGGTAGTTTAAACCCACCCGTTTATAATGGGAATGGCTGGTTTGGAGCGTTACGGTCTACTTTGCAACACGAGGGCTAATGAGACCGGGACCTACTGCTTAAAGCCGATTCCGAGCGGCTACGAACATCCATGCCACAGTGGGATTCGAACCCACGAACTCCGGATCCGAAGGCCAGCACTCTAACCAATCGGCCATTGTTCGGCTATAATGGGAATGGTCCCGAGACAGTGCAACTTGTGGTGAAGTCCGTTTTATCGTCTCTTCATGGCTTTCTGTAGTCGAAACCTTGCATTGGTGGACTTGAGTGTATAAGCCTGTTTCCTGTTTGAAACATTCCTTTTTACTTTGCAGAGGTTTTCTGTTTAATGATAACCAAGTAATGTATGGTTCTATTAATATAGCCGTTTATAATGGGCATAGTCCAGACACTGTGGCTTGTGTTGAAGTCCATTTTCTCGTCCTCAATGGCTTTCTGTAGTCATAAATCCTGCGTTGATTGACTGAGAGTATGAGCCTATTTCCTGTTTGAATGGCTATCTTGATACCCTCGTACGGACTGCATTTTTAACCTTACACAACATTTTAATGGTTAGATTCAAAAATATATTGTAATCAAGTAATTAAGGTTTAATACGTAATATTTTCTTCTATGAAATTCATTAAAATTCAGTACAGGACTCGATTTGTAGATCATCTGATTCATCTTCTGAGATTAACAGTACCAAAACTGGTGGTGGACTTCCATTCACTGGTTGATGCAGGTAACCGTCCACAATACTATAAAATTACCCTTGAATGGGCGTTTCCTGTTTGAAGTATTCCTTATTACTTTGTAGGTTTCCGGTTTATATATATATTTTTGAAGTGCTATTGCTTTTTAGTATTTCATTATAGATAGCATATTCTACTCATGATCAATTTTATTTATGTCTGTCATTTTTAATCTAAGACATCCTTCTTTGTTGGGAAAACTATTATGTTAAAATAAAACAAATTGTTCAAAGGTTCAAAGGTGGTGATGCAACTGGACCATATGGGCCGAGCCCTTCAATCCAGAGGCTTCTGTCAGTAAGCACAAAAATGACAACGAGCGAAAATTAAACACATAAAAGAGCAAAGAGATAGAAGGGTGGATTCGTGAGTTCATAACACAAAACTAGAGAGTAGAGAGTTTAGGGATAGAAAAACATAAAATATTTTTGTGGCCAGTGACATCCGTACAAAAAAAGCCGAAAAAATTTGAACAATATTGAGCAAGATCGAAAAAATTTGAAAATTTTTGGAAAAATAAGTTTTAAAAATAAATTGTACTAAAAATCCAAAAAGGGCCTAAATAATAATTTTTAAATAGAACAGTAATTTTTATTAACTTAGTTTAGGTGTTATAGATTTTTGTTTATTGAATAATAATGATCAGAAACGAGAAAGTTAAAAATTTTGAGGAATAAAAATAAACGTTTTAAAAATAAATGAATTGCATTAAAAATCCGAAAAGGGCCTAGAACAAATTGTTAGATTGATAACAATTATATATATATGTTGGAATTGTTTAAAATAATGGTGTGTGAAAATGTTAAAGAAAACATTGTTTAAAATTGTAAACATAAGTAAACAACTATCCCGTTGTAGCGTTAACTCTGATAAGGTAGTAAGTCATTGTAACTAAATAATGTAAGGTTCTTTTAACCCAAATGTTTATAATGGGCATAGTACCGAGATTGTGGCTTGTGGTGAAGTCTGTTTTCTAGTCCGTCCATGACTTTCTGTAGTCTAAAACACTGCGTTGGTGGGCTGAAGATATGTGATTATTTCTTGTTCTAATGTTTATTTTGATTTCATCTTACGATCTGCAATTCTAACTTTACAGAATTTTTAGTAAGCTAGATTTAAAAATATACTCTAATCAAATATTTAAGATTTCAAGCTTAAGATTGTAGACTATAGATTCCCGACTTGTGAGGGCTCGAGGGCTTTCTGTAGTCATAAACCCTGCGTTGGTTGACTGAGGGTATGAGCCTGTTTCCTGTTTGAATGACTATCTTGATACCCTTGTACGAACTGCATTTTTCACCTTACACAACATTTTAATGGTTAGATTCAAAAATATATTGTAATCAAGTAATTAAGGTTTAATACGTAATGTTTTCTTCTTTTAAATTCATTAAAATTCAGTACAGGACTCGATTTGTAGATCATCTGATTCATCTTCTGAGATTAACAGTACCAAAACTGGTGGTGGACTTCCATTCACTGGTTGATGCAGGTAATAGTCCACAATACTGTAAAATTACCCTTGAATGGGCGTTTCTTGTTTGAAGTATTCCTTATTACTTTGTAGGTTTCCGGTTTATATATATATTTTTGAAGTGCTATTGCTTTTTAGTATTTCATTATAGATAGCATATTCTACTCATGATCAATTTTATTTATGTCTGTAATTTTTAATCTAAGACATCTTTCTTTGTTGGGAAAACTATTATGTTAAAATAGGACAAATTGTTCAAAGGTGGTGATGCAACTGGACCATATGGGCCGAGCCCTTCAATCCAGAGGCTTCTGTCAGTAAGCACAAAAATGACAACGAGGAATAACTAAACTTAAAGCTTGATTGCGGGCCGTAATTTCCTAACTGGCTAAGTTTGCAACGTTTTGCAAGGACAGAGGTACCATTAAGAAATAGTATGCATAATTTACTGAAATCTAAAGTTTAGTTATTTTAGTTGCTTAAAACGGTCGGAAACTCTGTTATAAAATATTTTTGGGCGCTCTTGACTAATTGCACAATAAAATGTAATATTGCATAATAAAATGTAAAAGCGAGAAAGTAGAAAATCAAAATAGGGAAATTAGCTTTTTTTAAAGTTTAAGCAAACTAATTAAAGCTCCCATAACACTAGCTATTTTACAACTGCGTCATTTGAATTAATATTGACAAATGGCAAGAGGAAAACTAATTACCCAAAGACGAACTAAAATTAATAATTTTACCAAAATAGACTTACAAAAGGATGATTTTATGGTAGCATTGTGGACGGTTAACTGCATCAATTGATTGGATGTCTACCACCCATTCTGGTTTTTCTAATTTCAGTAGATGAAACAAAGATGATCTGGAAGTCGAGTTTTGTACTGAATGTTAATGAATTTCATAGAAGAAACATTACCTGTTAAACCTTAAATATTTGATTACAATATATTCTTTAAATCAATTCATTTAAAAATTGTATGAAGTTAGCAATGCAGTTCATGCAATGATATCAAGATAGTCATTCAAACAGGAAACACTCATACTCTCAGCCAACCAACACAAGGTTTACTACTACAGAAAGACACAATCTAGGGACTATGCTCATTATAAATGGCTGGGTTAAAACTACCGTACGTTTTTCAGCTGCAAAGTGTTGCAAACTTAATTTCAGTGTTGAAGCAACAACGAGCTAATTATTTACATGGGGAAAACAGTTTCAAATAGTATACCGAACAGTTTGAAACAACCTTCATTTAAAACAATTCCAACATACAGAATTGATTTAACAGTGCGTTGTTTTAACTTCATTTTTACAATAAGATATTCAAACATTTTGGATATATTTGAGAATAGATAAACAACATAAATCTAAATCATTGCCAAATTGTGTTTCAAATAAACGGTTTGTATTCGGTGCCATAAAGAATAAGAACGATTGCTGGTGCTTTCTCAGACGAAATTTTAATGAACCATTATTAAAAATAAAACATTAGCTTGAAAATAGATTTTTTACCCCCTAACATTTTCATTTTCTATTCATACTATGTTCTCGAATTCTTTTATTTTGCTTTTAAAATGGAATTATTTTACTTTTCTTTTTCAAAAACTTTCGGAGGCCGCAAAATTGACTTTGGTCCGCCAGTTGGAATTCCTAAGGAAATTGCACAAAAGATTGTAAAACGCAGGGGGAAAAAACGTACTGCTTAAATCTAACGAGAGCAACCACTTTATTCAACGTCAAACAACCTTTCATGTTATCACGAAATTCCGCTTATTATCCGTATTCAAACATCAGATAATATATCTGATATTCAAACAGTTACTGCGATAAATTTCTTTTCAAAATTCCAACCATTGTTCTTAATAAAGAGGCAACAATAAAAACTATAAATAAAGAAGTTAATAACAATTCGATAAAAAAACAATGTTTTATTTGCTTGATATCCTTCTAATAATCAGTCGCATGCCCGTAATTCTTTAAGCTAGGTAAACAATGATATTTGATGCTTTATATCTGCAATCATTCAAGATAATTTGTAAATATAATTGTGCATCAATATCAATTTTGGCAAAATTAGAAACGCACCCTCACTATATCTATAATCCACCTCTCTCTCTTTATATATCCGTTACAAACTTCAAATTATATGATAAAGAACAGAAACTAGGCCATGAAATAAAACAAGATTTAAAAATAAAATGTAGAATTTGTTGAAACAATCGGTGTTCGGATTTCTGCCGTTAAAATTTTGCACATTCGTTTATATACTACTCTGAGGGAACAAGGAATTCATCCAAACAGAAATGTTAAGATTATATCACATGGGATGCTAACAACCAAATCTAAGTTATGTAAAATACTTACATATACTGAGAAAAGCAGAAATTGTGAATATTTCCATAGTCAACAAAAATTACCAGAATCGAAACAGAAATAAATCTACTAAAAATTGTCCTTTTATGTAGTTACCATAAATTTAATTTAGAATTTAATTATAGTTAAGATAGATAGTGGGGTTAATACTCTGCTCGTTGTCAATTTCTCTGCTTACTGTAAGAAATCTCTGGATTAGAGGGCTTGGCCCAGGCAATCCAGTTGCCCTACCTTCCTGAAGGTCGGGTTAATATAAAAGTGTGAGTATATATATGTAAATAGATGCGTGTATATAGATACGTGTATATATACATAAGTATGTATGTGTATAGGTATGTGTATATGTATATATATTGTAATGTACATACAACCTATACACAGTGTTCGTTACAAGGGGGAAACACAGAATGAATATACTTTATATTGAGATTCAGACATTTATTCTATACATTCATTTACAAATAGATCCTTGGTTATCATATATGATAATCAATTATTTATGTCTTCTATTTACACTATAATTATCACAATTCTCTTTATAAGGAGTTATTATTATTAACAGAGGCCTAAGTTAAGTGACTGTAAATATTATTTTATAAATTGACTCCATTAAAATCACAGAGGAGCAGGCAGGGGCTTTTCTCCCTACGTCAGTCTTCAGTTGGTGAAGAGGGTCAGGTAGAGGCTTTTCTCATACGGTGAGTCGGTCCGGGTGTTCGGGCGCACGGAACGAGTCAATGCTGGTGGATTCTTGTCCCACTTCTTTCGAATCCCGACTTCAACTCCTCTCCTTAATTTCATTTGCAAACTCCTCACTTCGGTCCCAACTCCCCTTTTTTCTTCCTATCCTATCCCTTGTCTTCGGGAAATTTTCCCACATCTCATGCCCTTCGGGAGTGCAGGTGGGCTCATTAAAGTAGCCCCTTTGTGCAAGCTGACATTACTTTTTAGCCCCTGCTCCCATAACTCATGGTTACAGCTCTGTGCGAGCTTGACCGTTACGCTGCCATTCCGTGATCTATACCTTCTCTGCAGGGGTCCCTAAACTTGACGTGAACAATTGGAGTCCTAAATTCCTCTAGGAAAATCCTCCCACAGCTGTGCATGCACGTGCAGATAACCGTGGAAAAGTACCTTGGTACATATATATATGTATATATACATATATATTTATTTACTTATATTTAACCATAGTAAAAATTGTCATGGTCATAGGTTCGCCACCATTGTCCTACGGCATGACCTGAACTGTGTATAATAGGGTATAACTATCTTTGAAGTAATAACAATTTATTTTCATAAAAGTAAAGAAAGAAAACTTGACGGTGGTCGTCCCACCGTTCGTATCAGCAACCCCCCCCCCCAAAAAAAAAACCTTAAAACGGACTTATTTCACATGTCAAAGTTACAATTCTACTCCTGTACAGTTCTATGGCCTTTTTCGACAGAACATAACAAAACCACGTTTGAACGGGTATAAAGATTCGTCATACCTCAAGATGTAAGCATAAAAAAGCAACTCATTTAGCTTACGATTCCTATTTACGATTCTCGATTTAGAATGCTCGGATATCTTGTGTGGTAGCGAATAATCTCAACCAATCAAAGCTCAACTAACTGTATCAACTTGAACCAAAATAAATCGATTGAAATATTTTCACTATAACACAAGAAATCCGCTAGTTTTTAATCAGAAAAATTAATCTTAAACTGAATCTGTTGCCTTCTCAACGTGCCCAGGTTAACGTGTGTTAACGGATTTTAAGATGCAGTTGAAGGCCATTTCTTAAATTTCTACTTTGAACTAGATACTATATCCCTTTCAGATTTGTTATTTTTTTCCACAATAACTTCGATTTGTACACCTGTTTATAATTTGTTACGATGAATATCTATTTTTTCAAAAGGAATATTTATATAAATTCTCATTTTTCAATTAAGTAAGCTATTTTCAAAATGAATCATTCATTCTATTCTATATTCCAATGAAAACAGAACAGTATTATGCATTTACAAAGAAAATGCCACAATTTTATCTGAAATTGCTAACGAGAAACTTAAATTCAAAGTCGTTTAGAATGGGGAAAAATATTTATTATTATTCTACATACTTTGCAAGTGAATTAATCTTTTTATACGATACTGAAGCTTTAAAAATAGAGTAAATCGTAAACCCTAACCAACATCTGAACTAAAATAAAATTAAACAAATAAAATCTGTTACGAAGAATTAAATAAAAAGAAAATCAATGGAGATTTTCTGGGAAACATAACAGAATTAGTGGTGAAAAGGCGTGAGAAAGAGTTGAAAAGAAATGTAAGCAGATGGTTTCTCAAAACAAAGTATTTACAAATATTACATTCTACATACATTTCAAAGAAGGAAAATATCAAAAAAGGTAGACTGAAAACGAAAGAGGAAATAATAGCTTATTTCTCAAAAGAATAAACAATAAATGACGGAAAATAACTTATGTTGCTTTGTTGAGTGGTTAACGAAAAAGTATAGAATAAATTTTATCAAGCAATTAATATTTTTTCCATATAAACACAGTAGGCACAGAAATAACACAATTTATTTTGAATACCTTGTATTTAGCTTAACTATGTGTCAATAACATTAATAAACAAAAGCTTTTAATATTAATTTACTTTAAGGCAACAAAATATAAACGTAAAAATCTTCAATAGAGTACCCCTTGATATTTTAGCAATTTTTTTATTTATTTTTTATTTTTTTTATTTTTTTTACGCTAAGTTAGGCGCCAAGATGTAACTAGCAAGATGTCACATCTTGGCAATTCTCGTAAAATTGATTGGCTAAAAGCATAGTAAACAACAGCGATTTTACTGGAAATCAAAGCCAGTTAAACTAGTATTCAACAATTTCCGTTTAAATATGGTCTCTTATTGGTTTACAGTTCAATTCCATTACGTTTGGTACTCAAAACTACAAATGAATTTAGCTTCTGAATTCGTGCCTTTTAAACATCTCCAGTAATTTGTGTCGAATTTACCAAGGGGTACCCTGTTCTTAACTAACACCTCAGAAAATAATTGCGAATGATAGACTGATTTTAGATATTTACAGCATTATATGTACAGAATTTATCTATACTGCATTTTTTACTATATTAATACTTAGCTTTGATATCATTTTACAGCAACTTACAGATGTTTATTACTGCCATCTTAAAGGGATGTTGGCGCTATTAGCGTTAAAAATTATCACAAAACATGCACCCCGAACTGCATTTTCACTGGAAAATTCCGTTATAAATTTATTATCCGTGAAAGTTTACAATCGGGTACCCCTTGATTTTTTGGCGATTATTTTTACCCCAAGATGTGTCCAGCAAGATGTCCGTTGCCGCTACACAAAACCTAAACGAAGACGAAAAAATAAGCTTTTTTTCACTATTTTTATAATAAAACAAAAATGATTTAACTTAATCACTTCTTTTGATAACGAAATGTAACTAAGTTAACAATTTTCATATATTTAATAAGATAAGAGCTTTGTAATTTACATTTTTCGAAATTGCAAGCCAGGCTTATCGGCAGCATTCTCCATCCATAAAATTTCATTGCCGAAATATATCGCCAAATTTTTCGCCAAACTTCCCCGATTGTAAACCGAACTCTGCATTCTTTCACTTTAAGATTATAAATCTGTTCTGAAATGTAACACTAGTAGTGAACACTAGTAGGGTTTGATAACTGTAATTGTTAAACTTTTTAAATTTATGGATTAAAATAATTTTCCTCCATTAGAAACAACGATCATTTTTTAATGTCGTGCAGTCAACATTAAAAAAAAATGTGTGATTTTCAGTTCTAATTTTAAATGGAGTTAGTACGTTTAACCAATCAATTTTAGTATTGAACGTGTATTGATTAATGTGTTTAAATTGGTTATTTGTAATAACAAGTAACAAGACTTTTCAGTATAATACAGTGATAGACAAAGTTAAGAGACGAGGAAAAGAGACACAGCTGCAAAGGTTAATAAGGAAAATATGCACGAGTTAAATAATAAATTTAAAAGGCCACATAATCGGTCTGCGCTTGATAATATTCTCTTGTCAAAATGCAGCACGCTTAACTTCCTATTTCGAGGCTCTTTTTATTTTTAAACCTTGACACGAGACCTTTCGTTAACAAAATGGGTTCGTGAATTCACACAAGATTTGTTGTTATTGTATGTGAGGGAACATTAAATTCAAATAGTTTGAACTATTGCACTGCTTTATAGACATCTGTATAAGAAATGTAGATTTAAACACTATTGAGATTTAAACTGAATTTGATTATATATTGCTACACAACTGGTTTGGATAATTGAGGATCCTAAATAGCTATATTTAAAAAAATATATATAATATATATATATATATATATATATATATATATGTGTGTTTAGATTGTAATGTATATCTCACAATAAAAAAAGTTTTTATAAATTTATAAAATCAAATAAAATTTGAGAGCTAATTTATTTTCTGGTGTCATTTAAAAGGAAGAGCAACGTATACTAGAGTGAAGTGTCCTTTTAAAAACAATTTGGCGGACTATTTTAATTTCAGAAAAATCATGACGTATACAATTAAGATCGACTTACCTATCACTTGTGTTTAAATATGAAAAATAATTTTCGTTTCCCAGGTCAAAAAGTGAATGTTTTTTATATTTATTAATCACTTTTAACTTCCCTTGTGTGTCAGTTGAAATTTTGTGAAATCAATTTTTAACTACCTTCTTTACTAGCTAGAGGCCTGAAATTTCCCACAATTTTATTTTTGGTGATAATACAATACTCAATCATAAAAATATGGATTAAAGAAAAATCAGTTTGGAAAATGCATAAAGCTGCTCCGAGATCCCAACTGTGGAGATGTTAAACTAGTATCGCCCTCTGTCTACAAGCGGCATAACTAACAAGTTTTGTTATGTTTTCAAAAATATTTTAACATTTTTTGGTATATTTGCGATTTTTCATATAGATTTTAATTAAGGTGCACTAAATTGGTCATTTTTTTGTTAAAAATCAATGTTTTACGAATTTTTGGAAACGTTCAACTAAAAGCAATTTTTTTTCATTTGGGTAGATCAGGGGGTGGTCAGATGGCAGCATGTCAGTAAAATTTTGTGGTCCGCGGAGGAATTCATGAAATTTATAATTGAAACAAATTTTGCGTTTATTGTAGAAATGTTTTGTTTGGTTTACTGATTATAATTATGCACATTTATAATTTTTTAACTGTTCTATTATGATAACTAAATAACTTAATAATTTAGTTTTCAATTTTATCTTTAAATAAAAGTATAGACGCATGCATACATTACGGCACGCCGGCATAATTCTTCAAATAAAAATGTATATAGATAAAAATGTACTTTTTCCCTTCAGTTTGTCATTTTTTAAAAATGAAAAACACGTTAGGAGACACAGGGGATACATAAGTACTATATTGGAAGTATCACGTTTTAAAGTTTTATAAAAATTGCGAATTTTGTATACTGTCGACTTTTTCTTTGGCCAAAGTATATATCTTATTTTAGATGGTTGTGGAAAAAATTTAATAGTTGTTTTTCCATATTAATTTAAAATAAGTAATATGTTTAAATATTTTGCAAAGCTTAAATCTTTGTGTAAAAATATTAAGTTATTTGATATTTAAGGAAAAAAATTAGCTTTAATTTTAATTTTAGATTTTTAAAAATTTTTGATTTAACATATTTTTTTTTTCTTTTTCAGATTTCAAGCCAAAATGGAACAAGGTATGAAAGGTATGCGAGAGAAAAATATGAGTTGCTTTAATTTTAGGACAGTGGTTCTCAAGCTTTATATCCCGAGGAAGCTTTTCTTACTATATACATGGCAACGAAACCCCTGAATGAATATTATTTAATGAGAAACTAAGGACTTATTATTTACCACTGATTACACATAAACATCAAAATTAAACAGTGTAAAGTAGTATAAAAATGGAGATATTTCCAAAAGGTGACGAGGAAGCAAGAATTTTTTTTAAATGAAATGATGCCTTGATGAAAAAGTATCAATTTGATAAACGGCTTTATTTTTGACTGTCATAAATTTCTTTAATGTTTGGTTGTATTGAAGATAAATTCTCGCGCCATGCTTTACATCTATATTTAGTTTTCGATAAGACATGCGCAGAAGTGTTTTTTAAATTAGATAGTTGCAATTGTTAACAGCTTGATCCTTTTCGGATAATGATGGATATCCCTTTTTTAAAAATATCTGAAATCTGACACTGATGATATAGTGATACTGAAAAGCCCAATCATTTTCTGCTTACTGTTAGAAATTTCGTGATTAGAGGACGAGGCTCAGGTAATCCAGTTGCCCTACCACCTTCAAGCCCTATGTTATCTCTCTTCTCATGTTAGATATGACATTTTCCCATTGGTCGACATTCTCGTTTCTGATTGGCTGTTCTGAGATCGGCCGGATATCAAACTTTATCAAAACTATTCATTCCCGTTTAAGTCTTCGACTTGAACGGAGGTCAAAATATCGTGATTTTTCTATCCCTAAACTCTCTCCTCACGTTTTTGTATTATAAATTCACGAATACACCATTGTCTTTACCTTTTTCTATTTAGTTGTTTATTTTTTTGCTCGCTGCTATCACTGAAAGAGGCTTGGGAATGACGGGCTTTGCCTATGGATTCCTGTTTAACTGAAGCTACTGAAGGCCCTATGCCAGTTCAATAAGTTTTTCATACTCTTATGAAGAAAAACAATGAGGTTTTTCGTTAGACATACAGATTTATGACTCATAATTGTTTCTTTAAAATTTCGTGTTGCTCACTGGGGGAATATTTTTCCATAGAATGATTAAGGAAATCAATGGCATTTAAAATTGAGGATCTCTCTGGAGAGTTTTTGTAGATCTCCAGAGTTCCGGGGAATACACTTTGAGAAACTTTACTTTAGGAGCTATATTTTTTAAGTCCAAAAAAATTTTAAAGAAATTTTCACTTCTGCACCTAAAATATAGATAGTGATTAAAGTTTTAGGACTAAAAGTTTATTCGTACTCCTGTTAAGTTACGGAAGCTGGGTTTTCCTCCCATTGATTCACTTAGCTTCATATTAACCAATTTTCGTTTTAGAGCCGTTCTCACCAAAGTCGTTTAACGGTTAACCACGATTAATCTCTGTTTAAACAGAATTGCTTCCCACCATTGGTTGGTGACATGGATTAACCGCGGTTAGGAGTTAAACGACTTTGGTGAGACAAGCCCTTAAACCATATAAGGTTCGTCTTTAAAGGCTTCATTTAAACCTACTTTATTTCGTTAGTGGCAGAATTTATACCGTACAGGTTTAAATACGTACAAGTATCGATTACACGTACAGATATTCGTTTGAATACAAATCATAAGAGTATGGTAAACTTCATACAGGTCTAGTATATTTTAAAAATTGAATAAAAGTTTTTAAATAGAACTACTTTGATTCTTTCTTAAACACAAACATGATGGAATATTTTAAAACAGATTGATACAAGCACGAAAAAAAGTTGACTTTCCGAAAACGTTATATTTATGCGAATATGATTACTAAAAGTAGAATGTCCGGAAAAGTTTTATTAAGTACTTCAGCGGTCTTCAACATTTTTCAGTATGCCAGAGATGCCAGAATCGGTTCTGACAGCTTTGTCACTCCGGACAAATACGTAAAATGTCGCGCCATTCATCCTCCACCCCGGACATAGATAATTATAAAAGTTTTCCACAAAATCCGAACATTTTGGAAAACAGCATATAAACATAAAATATATTTTAGTTATCTAAAAAACTTCAAAATACCAATTACTTATTCTTATTATAAACTGCGTAAACGAAACACAGAGTTTCTTACGCACTTGTCACTCTTCACATTGTATAAGCACAAATATAACAATTAAATCAGTTAGTCCTTTTATAATAAGGCTATGAAAATTCTATCATAACAGGCATACTAACCTATGTTTCACCGCCCATTACATACTTATTGAAACAAACTTCTACGCAGTGCGTCTTTATTTACAAAAAATGTGTGTCAAATTTTATTAACATTAGTTGGAAGTTTTAATTAAATCGACGAGAAAATTATAAAATTATATTTCAGGATTCCAAGCAGTTAAAAATTTTTGTAGAATTCTTTTTTTACATTTTCGCCCTAAAATAGGTGAACACGGGCCGAAATGTAGGGTCTTGTTCTTCGATACTGGAGGTCATGGCTTTTAATCCCACTCTTGGTATGGAGAAGCCGAACGATGGCCGAATGGTTAGGGTGCTAGCCTTCGGAACCGGTTTTCGTGGGTTCAAATCTCACTATGGCATGGATGTTCGTAGCCGTTCGGAATCGGCTTTAAGCTGTTGGTCCCGGTCTCATTAGCCCTCGTGTTGCAAAAAGTAGACCGTGGAGCCCCAAAAAACTTAACCTTGGTATGGAGAATCATAGCGTTTGGAACCGGCATTAAGCATAAGCTCATTGCCGTTTCTGTAGCAAAAAAGTAGACTGTCATACCAATCTAACCAACCAACCAACCAACCAAACCAATCCTCCTAATAAAGTATTTCACAAGTATGGGCCGAAATGCCTTCCCTATATAATTGGTCGATTCTGACAGAAGTCCAGTTTGTATGGTTCTAAAAGCCGTCCCTGAGTGTGCGCTCTATCAGCTGGCTTAAATCATTTCCGCTTACTCCGCGATCCTAAATCCTCCAAACATCCCCTATTTTTTTTATCCATTCCGAAATCTCTTCTAAAAAATGAGTGTTGAATTAAATCAAGTAATATATTTTTTCATGAGAGATTTTTCAAGCAATTGAAGAAAAAATTAAACATAAAAACTGTAATAAAATGTTAGAGGAATACACAAGATTCTATTGAACAGCAAAATTTTTAAAATTTTTAGAAGATTAATTGTAATTTGAAATGCAGAGCGGAATTTAATTAACTTCTATACTTATTTGTCATCTAAGAATAAGAAAACAATGCCAGTTTTGCAAGCTCTGATCTAGGAAATGTCAACAAAAATATTGCTTTTAAAAAAACTATTCGTCACTACGATTACTATAATATTCTTGTATCTCTCTAGTCGATCGAAGGGTGAATGGGTAGGGCACTGCATTTAGGTCTCGGATTTCATGCCAGAAACTGTTCATGTTCGGCTTTAAACAGCTCCCGGGTTCATTAGCCCTCAATTTAAACCTTTAACAATCTAAACCAAAAACCTATTAGTTGTGAACCCCCGCTGTATCTTAAAGATATGAAGACGTGGGAAGAATAGGCAATAGTTTGTAAAAGGGGACACCTACAACAATACTAAATAGGATAATAAATAAGCACTCATATTTTTTCTCTTTCCAGAATTGTTGCACTTGTGTTTTTGAACACAAACTATAATTAGTTCAAACTTTGAATAGTGTCTATGATTATTAACTACATTTTCAATAAATATTTCCAAAGCAGGTTATCCTCCAGTTACAGTGACAACAACTGTTGTTGCTCCTCCAACCATCTTTGGTGAAAACCCCATGCAAGTGACCTGTGGTAATTGCCGTCAGACAGTTGTGACCACTACAGTGGCCGAGAACGGAGCTTGTGCTTATGTTGCCGCTGTGGTAGTTTTGATTTTGTGGTAAGTTACGCGATATTTTCGTTTACTATCTGTGTATTTTAAGTTACTGAATGAAAATAATTTAAAATCTTCCTAAACTTTCCTGCCATCGTTTGCTGTTGAAACTGTTACTCGCTCAAATATCAACCTATTCTTAAAAGCTTAAGGCTAGGCAGCAACTGGGTGAGGAATAGATTTGATTTGAGCGTCTCAAAGTTCAGGGCAATTATGTAAAATTGGGAAGGGTGTGGCAACTAAGGCCGTAGGCAGGGGGAGGGATTTAGGGGACCGGTCCCCCCCCCGAAATTTTGAAAGACTATTTTGTAGAGGACAATGTCCCACGACTGTGTGTGTATGTGTTATCTGCCTAGTTGTTTATGAACATGGACAGTTATTTTCTTAGAAAAAACCGCTGAGACCATAAAAGTCTTGCTGGGCCGCTGGCCGGAAATCCAGCACTGTATTTCCGGCACTGTATTCCGGAAATACAGTGCTTTCCCTTTCATTAATTGAAGTATCATTCACAGACAAAAGATGTCTTTCTCCCTAGGTCCCCCTCCGAAAATAATTTCTGGCTACGGCCCTGGTGGCAACCGAAGTGAGGAGTGCAGGGAAGTGAAGTCAGTTGAGCTGAGATATTTAAAACACTGTGTCCTAGCAGATGCTTGTGGAAGAAAGGAAGAAAAGACATGTTATCTTTCAAAATCAAACCACGGAAGAGTCAAAGCAGAATTAGTTTTACCATTGTGACGCCGTTTCACGAGTCAAATCTGCTCCATGTTCGGTGACTGCACATACTTCGATTGAAAATGGTGGTTTACAATTCTGAGTCCACTACATTCAGAATCAATCAGCTTTGCATCTAGTGACCGACTAGATTTAGGGTAAGCTGCCCAAGGTCATAATAGGGTTATGATAAAAAGACGTATTGCCACACGGCTATTGCAATAGTACATATGCTTTTGTATTAGGGAAGTGTTTTAAACATGAAACAGCCGAACGATGGACTAATGGTTAGTGTTGGTTTTCGATACCGGAGTTCTTGGGTTCGAATCCCATTGTGGCATGGATGTTCGTAGCCGTTCGGAATCGGCTTTAAACAGTAGGACCTGGTCTCATTAGCCCTCGTGTTACAAAAAGTAGACTGTAGGGCTCCCAAACCAAATCTAAACATCAAACTACTTTACATAAATGGGGAAACATCAAAGTTGTTATACTCAGAAACCCTTCTCTGTTCACCAGCATTTTTATAAATGGTCTTATTCCTCTTTGGTTTGTTACCAGTTAAGAAATACCAGTTAATAAATAAGAATACCTGCGAAGACAAATGGGCCATAATATTACACAGAAACAAATATCTATTTGAGCCTTTTTTGGATAAAAATAAAAAAAATCGATTATAGTAGAATTTTTATTTTGTTCTTTAATTTGATGAAATATTTAAAATTAATTCCATTTTTTTCTCTTAGACAAGCGAAGAATTTTCTTTCTTCCTCTGAAATTGACGATATCTGTTAAATCAAATAATCATATGCACATAATCGTAAAGGTCAACAACGTTAATGTAATAAAACACGATGTTTGGGTTAAGACAAATGAAAAATTTTCTTGTTGGAGTGTTTATACTGAAATCTTCATACTTCTAGTAACATTTTGGGAAAAAAGATTATCTTTCTATTAAAATGGTTTCAATTTATGGGGCAGAAATTTTATATATTGAATTTTATTCTTGACATACCTTTCACCAAAGTGAAGAAAGATGACAACCAGTTTGTTAAAGTAACGTAGAAATCCCTTAATAAAAATAAGGATAAATATAAGTGTTTTTATCAGGTCGATTGTGTACGTAGGTAGATAGTATGCTTATTCATGAAAAAACAAACCTTTGATCTGTTTCAAATCTTACAGGAATAGGCGTTGGCATACTGCAGTTTTGTCAGCAGAACTTGACACACCCATCAGAAATAAGATTGTCAGATTTTTAGTACTGCAGTGATGGATCCCATTCAGTTAAAAAAAAAAGAAAAGAGGGGATAGCGTTGTTTTTTTATCAACCCCTTCCGGTATGATTTAATAATGAAAAACTGTGCATGAAATAACCATTTAATTTTTTTTTAAAAAAACTTGTTTCATTTTACAATTCTTACATATTCTTAATTAAAATCCACTTTTTACATAGTGTTAAATAATATCAGAAACAGTAAAATTAAGAAAATATCAAAGCAAAACATTAATAAGGTATACAGATAATAGTCTTCAAGCTAGTGGTACTTTTCAAAACAAAGTGCAAAGGAATTCTTAATTGTTTACACCGCCAAGTAGTCTCACTTTTAATTTGATTCTTGTAACACAAACGGCATTTCTTAGTAGGTTTTCTTTTATTCTGACTCATTAATTTGGCAATGACTTGTACCAAGAAATTCTAAGTAAACAATATGTAATAGTGACTTGTGATTTTCACAAGTGATAAAAGTGTTGCCAAATTCAGTACACTAGAAATTTTAAACTAAATTAATTATCATATTTAACAGTAACTTTAATCGCATGACGAGTGTAGCTCGTCATTGTGCGGTATGGAATGAAAAACTAATGACGAGTTAGACTCGTCATTTTACCGGAAGGGGTTAATCTAATTCAAAGAGACCGATTGTGTTACTAAAAGGGTTCCGCTATTTTCGACCTCTTGTGTCAGATTCCTTCACCTAGAATTCTACAAATTTTACCATCATTTTTCAGTAGAAAAATTTTTTTCTATGCTTCGTTTACGGATAGATTATAACTTTAATAACCAAATATTTCCTAATACTTTTGATTTGCTTACGCAATTCCTTGGGGAAAATGAAACTTAGCTAGATAGCTAGGAGATAAAACAGTTTGAGATCACTTAGATATTTATTTGGATTTAATGAAAACAAGCTGCTGTAACTTTTATCTCGCACCACAAATTTCTTAAAGGGAATGAACAGAAACTTTTTAAAATTACTTTTAGGGGATCTAAGAATTTTGCGAAAAGCATTAAGGTATCTACTTTCGGAGAACTTTTTTCTTTAAATGTAGAAACTAGTTCATGTTTTTACATTTTTACATTTATTTTTTATATTATCATAGAAAATTGCACTTAAAAAATTTATTCCTGGAGAAGTTTTAAAAATTTTTTAATAAATGAAGAAAATTTAGTAAAAAAAAAGTTTTTTCAAAAGGTCTAATTAATTATATTAATGTTTTTTGATGCAACACATTCTTATACACTAGACTAGTGAATCACCTAAAATCTTTGCTTAATTTATATTTGGTAAAAAAATTTTGGTCCTTCAAAATCATACACATTGAATTTTTAACGAATTTTCACTACCTTTATATCTAACTATGAGTGTAACATCATTAAAAATGATCCAAATTTAAAGCTTTTAGGTCATTTACTAGTAAATACTATCAAAAGCATTCGTAATAATTTTCAACAAAATATTTTAACTTTTTGAGAAATCGCATTTCAAGTTTCAACATTTTATTAAAAATACCCTTCTGAGAAAAACGCATTTGAAGTTTATGACAGCAACTTTAACTGTAAAAAAAATAAAATATATGTTTAAAATTACCCACACTTTCTTGCTTCAAAACTATCCAATTGCCAAATTGCTAATTATTAAAAATGCTAGAAAAATGTTTAATTTAATCTTCATGAAAATTTAAAGTTTTGGTCAAAAAATGCTATTTAAAAGGCTTTAAATTCACAACTTCCGGTTCCGAAGTCGTTATTTCTGTTTTGTTTTGACAGCTGTCACTGATGTTTAAACAGCTGTAACTATTCTTTAAAATACTGTAGAGACAAAACAAACAGATTTAGAAGCCTTAAAAGTTGAAATTTTACAATAGAGAAATAAAGATTTTTTGCAAAAAATGACGTTTCTAACGTAGACGGATACCTTAAAAATCTGTAGTTGCAGGTTATGAATAAATATTGAATTTATCCTTGATTTAGTAAGATGTGGTGTTTTGGTGTTAATATATTGCAAAAGGACAATTTAGAGTAGTCATTGGCTTGCAACTTCGATTTATAAGCAATTGAACTTAGTTATTAATACTTCATTAAGATGCTTGTTACAGGAAACCGTTGGGTAAAAATGAAAGTAATTTAAATAACACCCTACTCAAATAATACTCAGATGTAAGAAAAAAAGCGAACAAAGCAGACACTAATATCACAACGATCTTTCTCATCAGTACCTCGTAGAAAGACTCACTGACAGATGAGAGTAGAGTGAAGAAAAACAGTTACTTCGAAACAACTCTCTCATCTATTTAAATCTGAGCCTTGACGTTGCATTAATTTTGTGGTCTGAGAAATTAGAGGTTTCTGCTTCTTTGTTAAAACAAGATATTAACATATTAATGTCTAGCTACCCTTTTAAGGGACAGTTAAAAATAGTTTTAAAATATTTCTTTTGAGCGAGGGTAAACGGCAATTCTATAAGCAATCTACCATATATTCGAGTATGTATTACATTTTATTTGGATAGAAATGTTTGGATTTTTCAAACCTCGCTCATAAATTTACTTTATTGGCAGGGACATAGACTGAAATCATAACAAAGAGCTTTATCCATTATAGAGCTGCATTTTTAGGATATTATGATTACATGTGATGTAAAATATTTTTTTTTATAAATGGAATCCCATGCTGTTGTCAGGTGACCATTTATTAGGTCAGAATGTTAGTAATTGGATTTTAATTCTGTTTTTAAGTGTTAGGTAGGAATTGCAAATAGATGGTGCTATTTTCCACCACTGCGGTATGTTTGAAAGAACTGTAGAGTTTGTGTAGAGCAGGGGTAGGCAACGCGGCGCCCGCGGGCGCCATGGCGCCCCCGATCGATTTTTAATGCGCCCTCGCTGAACTAATGTAAATGTATGATAGCCAGAGCGATTTACTTACTCTTGTCAAACGGCGATATGCAGCAAGTATTCAGTTGAGTTTAGGACATTCAAATGCAAGTTAGTGTTGTTGAAATCCCATCTATTGAAAAAATCATTACACATATCCCAAATATAAAATATACTGTTGAGAGTTTAAATTTGAATAACGAAAATTTTACTGCTACATCATATTTAGAAATTATATATAAGCTAATAGAAGAGTTTTCTTCTAGATTTGACGATTTTGCAGCATTAGAACCCGTTTTAAGATTTTTCATAAATCCATTCAATGTTACTGAAGATGATGTCCTTGAATTAGTTTCAGTGTATTTCGAGCTACATAATGTCGAAGACCTAGAATTAGAAATAATAAACTTGCAAAGTGATATTATTTTAAAAGCGCATAGTAATGATAAAATGTTTTGGAACTTAGTCGATAAAAATAAGTATCCTATTTTAAGGAAATGTGCGCTAAAAATTTATTCATATTGTACAACATAGAATTGCGAGTCTTTGTTCTCAAATATGAAAAATTTGAAATCAAAATACCGAACAAAGATTAATGACTCACATTTAGATAATTGTTTAAGGACCGGTAACTCTAAATATATCCCCAATTATAAGAAATTAGCTGAAAATATAGACACCCAAGTTTCACACTGAATTATATGTATCATTATGCATGACACCAACAAAATAAAGTTATAAAAAATCTGTTTTTTTATGCCTATTTATACCTGTTGATTATCTGTAAAATATGCGCCCTCGGTGATTTTCAAACTTAGTATTGCGCCCTTAAGGACAAACAGGTTTCCGACCCCTGGTGTACAGATTCGAAGGAGTATGCATCTTCCGCATAGGGAATTTTGTAAGTTGAATAAAATTGTGATTCTTATGTCTTAAAAAAACGTGTTGAAACATTTGCACTCATACGGACAAGCCAAGACAGGTGTAATAATCACAATTGTTTAAAGTTTATACTCGTTTTACAATATGAAGTCCGTAATAATTTAGATTTAATGTATTCATCATAATGTATGACAGAAATGACTTTGCATTTAAGGATTAATATTTATTTTCATTATAAACAAAGAAAATATTTATTATCGTAGTTGCTTCTAATCTAAGTATTCCTTTCAATACTAGTTTCATTTCCTGGAAGGGAAAGATATAAAAAAAGCTTCAGTCATTCTCGGTAATGGTGTATTTTTCCTTGAATGTCATATGACTAACAAAGCTTCATTAATTTTCTGATTCACCGTTGTGTTGGTGTATCAAAATCTTGTTTACATAAAATTTCTTCTGTTTTATGTTATATTTGTCATTTTCAGCTGCCCATGCTTCTGGATTCCTCTTGTGATGGACTCTTGCAAGGACGTGACACATTCTTGTCCCGCTTGTGGTGCAATGCTCGGACAATTCAAGAGGATGTAATAGCGAAAGCGGAAGGTCTGCAACACTTATTTTGTTAATGATAGTCGATTTGAGTGACATAAGTGGTCATAATACCTTCTGAGGTTCTTTCCTCTTGTTAGATAACTTTTTAAACACACCGGCTCCCTGCTTTTTCTGGACCACCGCCCTCTTTATGAAGAATACAAAATTCTAATGCCTCTTTCACAATAGTTAAATATGTCAACCATTAAATTAAGGTGACATCATGCCTTTCGAGGCCCTTTACTCTTTGCAAACCCATTCTTTTTTGGACTAGTATACAGTCTCAACTTGTTCTAAACCACCACCCTCTTTATGAGGAATAAAAATTCTATTGCCTCTTCCACAATGGTTAAATATGTCAAACATTAAATTCAGGGGACATACATTTAGAGGCATAAAGACCTTTCCACTGTTTAGTACACCGGCCTCCAATCTTTTCTGGATCATCGCCTTCTTTATAAGCAATACAAAATTTTAATGCCCCCTTTTCCATGATAGTTAATTACGCCAAAGATTAAAAGTTATTGCATATTATCTTTACCTATTTTATCTACCTATCTATTTAGAACCACAAAGAAATTAATTGAAATGGGCATCAAATATGGTATAAATTTTTTTATTAAAAACTTAAGTGTTAAATAAGAAATAAGAAATTTTATTGATATTGTTGAGGCTGATGGATTTTTAACAAGTTAAAGCCGGAATCTCCTTTTTTAATATCTTGCGTAAATGAAGAAAATTGGATTAAGAATTTCGGTAGTCTAGCTCAGCTGTGGCCAATGTTGGGGAGAATCCAAATTGGAAAAAATGTCCCTTTTTACAATAGTAAATCTATTATTAGATTGAATTTAAGGTGTAAAACTCGACTAGGTACATTCATGTCTAAGATATCGCAGAATAATATAAAATCAGCAAGAAAAATTTTAAAGCGTTGTAACCAGTTATACTCAATTGAATTAGGTATAAGTATACCTACCACTAAATTAAATTTTTAATGCTTATTTTATACGATAACAAGATAAAATTTTTTATAAAGTTGGATAAAATGTTTTCTCATGGAAGCAGTAAAGATTATTTTATTAATGTCCCAAATAGATAAGTATGTAATGGCTAAACTCCTAGACTGCCTTAAAGCCTTGCATTTACTTATGAATGATTTGCTATCCATATGGAAGGCTTGAGTACCAGCTGAAGAGTTGAGGTGTTATAACGAGAGTACGGATTGCAACCCAAAGGGGAGGTGCACAACAAGATGTTATAATATTCTTATAAAATTAGGCTTTTTATGGTCAATCATAATTGAGATATGTCTCGTAGAGTGAATATACGTTATGTTTTCGTTATATAACAGCTGATTGCAGTTAAAGGGAAAAGTGTACAACTAAGATTGATAGTAGTCTTAAATACAAAATTTTTACCCTTCCACAGCTAATAGTTTGAGTTATTCCCAAAGCGTTAATATACGTTATATTGAGTTTTTTGGTTAGAGTGCAGATTACAATCAAAAGGAGGTGCAATAATTACATATTATAAAGTTCTACATGCATAATTTCGATCTTGTTCATTTAGTTTTTTTTTAAATTATGCCGTATACATACGTACAGACAACAAGAGTAAACTAGTCAAAACAAGTTCAGAAATGGTGAACACGAATATTTAAAGTTTTAAATATAAAGCTTCCTTGTATGTACAGGAATATCACTGAAACTTATACCCGCACTCAAAATAAGTCTTTCTGTTGAAATTTGAACATTGAAATTTTTCGTGAATACAATTCATTCTATACAAGTAATTAAAACAGACATGATTATGACGCTTTAATGTCAAATTAGAAACTCTATGGCTACGTTACTGAGGTCTCCATTTTCTGTGTCTTAGCACTGTACAAGCTCAGAAAGTGTCAGTTATTAATTTCATTATAAAGATATCGAAGCGTTGCTGTATTTTATAAATGTTTAAGTTAAGAAATAAACAGAAAATAATAAAATTTTATTTTACTTATGAATTTATATTTAAAGTTCTCTTGTACGTACATACAGACGTATACTGAAACTTTTCAAAATTCCTTTCGTCAAATTTTTATTAAATTTTACTAAATTTGATTTATTTAAAGTTTCATTGTGTGCACATACAGACGTAACATTGAAGTTTGTTAAAATTCGTTCAGGCTTGGTCAAGAGTTTTTCCTTTAAAATCTGAGAATTAAATTTTTTTTTTACAACACTTCCTGTACAAGGAAGTAAAAAAGACATGACTATGATGCTTTAACCCCTTCCGGTATGATTTAATAATGAAAAACTGTGCATGAAATAACCACTTAATTTTTATTTAAAAAAAGTTTCATTTTACAATTCTTACATATTTTTAATTAAAATCCACTTTTTACATAGTGTTAAATAATATCAGAAACAGTAAAATTAAGAAAATATCAAAGCAAAACATTAATAAGGTATACAGATAATAGTCTTCAAGCTAGTGGTACTTTTCAAAACAAAGTGCAAAGGAATTCTTAATTGTTTACACCGCCAAGTAGTCACTTTTAATTTGATTCTTGTAACACACACGGCATTTCTTAGTAGGTTTTCTTTTATTCTGACACATTAATTTGGCAATGACTTGTACCAAGAAATTCTAAGTAAACAATATGCAATAGTGACTTGTGATTTTCACAAGTGATAAAAGTGTTGCCAAATTTAGTACACTAGAAATTTTAAACTAAATTAATTATCATATTTAACAGTAACTTTAATCGCATGACGAGTGTAGCTCGTCATTGTGCGGTATGGAATGAAAAACTAATGACGAGCTAGACTCGTCATTTTACCGGAAGGGGTTAATCAAATTACTCTATGGCTGCGTTACTAAGGATCTCTGTCGGGTGTCTTAGCAACGCATAAGTCCAGAACGCAGCCGAGTTATTGATTTCATTATAAAGATTTCGCAGAGTTGTTATTTTAAATGGTTAATTTCTTAAGAAATAAAATAAATTTTATTAGCTTACTTTTATATTATTTATATTAAAATTTCCTTGTATGCGCATACATAACACTTGCCAAAATTCATTCCGGCATGGCAAAATGAGTCTTTCCGTTGAAATCTGAACACCGACTTTTTTCTTGATTACAATACGTAATATACAAGTAATAAAGGCGTGAATATGACGGCTCAATGTCAAATGAGAGACTGTATGGCTGCGTCATCCAGGGTCTCTATTTTCCGTGTCTTAGCAACGCATTAGTTTAGAACACAGCCGAGTTATTGATTTCGTTTAAGAGATTTCGCAGCGTTGTTAATTTAATACTAGAACTAACAAGACCGTCATTTTAATGGTTTCAAATTTCATGCTTAAAAATTTGATATAATTTATGTATTTTTCTAGAATTTTATAACATGACTTTTAATGAAATATAAGAACAGTTAAATATTCCTATTCAATTTTGACTCATCTACTTTAATTTCCATTATACTAATTTGTACTAAGACCCATCAAAATGACAAATGCCAATTTCAAAGTTGAATGATCCAGATTGTTCGGCAGTCGTTATAACGGGATCTATTTTGATCCAATTACTATTTAGTTTAGAACTGAAAGGCCTAACTAGTGTGTTGTAATGTACATACAACCTATACACCAGTGTTCGTTACAAGGGGGAAACACAGAATGAATATAATACTTTATATAGATTCAGACATTTATTCTACACATTTACAAATAGATCCTTGGTTATCATAATAATCATTTATATCTTCTATTTACACTATAATTATCCCACATCATTTTATAAGGAATTATTATTATTAACAGAGGCCTAAGACTGTAAATATTATTTTATAAATTACCTCCATTAAAGTCGCAGGAGAGCAGGCAGGGGCTTTCCTCACGGGCATACGGGACGAGTTGGTGATGGTCGGTCCGGGCGCACGGGACGAGCTGGTGTTAGTGGATCCTTGTCCTGGAAGTGCATCCTGCCCACTTCCTCTTCTTCAACTCCTCGCTCTCCCTACGTTTCCAAAAACCACACCTCGGTCCCAACGCCCCTTTTGTTTCTTCTTATCCAATCCCTTCTCTCTGGGATATTTTCCCACATTAAATGCCCTTCGGGAGTGCAGGTGGGCTCATTAAAGTAGCCCCTTTTTGTTCAAGCTGACATTACTTTTTAGCCCCTGCTCCCATAACTCACGCCCCTTTTCTGACTTGAAGTGTGAAATTAAACGCCAGCTGCATATTATGTGGAAGAACGAGTGGGACTTGTGTGTCCGCAATAAGCAACACAACATTACTGAGGACATTCGATCTTTCCCGGTTAATGCTAGTCGTAAGCACGACGTTTTAATAACTCGTTTGCGTATTGGGCACACTCGTCTCACACATAATTACTATCTTTCTAATGACCCCAAACCCCAATGTTCTTTCTGTCAGGCCCCACTAACAATTTTACATTTACTTACATCTTGTAGTCAGTTACAGCCTGCGTATGTCTTATTTTTTAGTACTAGGCATCCTACCTTAACGGAGTTACTAGGTGAACCCCCGCATCCCTGTCTTTTATCCTTTTTACGTTTTATAGGCTTATTTTGGTCTATTTAACTTTTTTCTATTAAGTGTTTTAGTATTTTTTACATCTTTTAATTAAAATTTATTGTGTTTTTAGCTTTTTAATGTTTCATCTTTTTACCTTTTACATACCTATCTGGTGAAATTGAGTTTTACTTTGCAGACGGTTTTATAACTTTATTAAACTGGTACGGTTTTACCTTGTTATTAGGCTAGGGCTCTTTTATCAGTTTGTCTTGTTTTTATGAATACACCTTGTGCTTGGCGCTTATGTCCTAAACAGGACCTTGCGCCGTAAAACTCCAACCAACCAACCAACCAACCCACCCACCCATAACTCACGCTTACAGCTCTGTGCGAGCTTGACCATTATGTTGCCATTTCGTGATCTATCTTCTCTGCAGGGGTCCCTAAACTTGACGTAAATAATTGGGGTCCTAAATTCCTCAAGGAAAATCCTCCCACGGCTATGCATGCACGTGCAAATCACCGTGAGAAAGTACCTCGGTACATAGTGAATAAAACCAGGGCGCAATCATTATCAGTTGTACTTCTACGTGATAAAGTTATTATTGAAAAGTGTAATTATTGAAAAGTCCAATCTCGAAAAATAGTATGAACATTATTTTTTGTAAATTCTAGGCAATAAAAACTGTTTTTGTTTGATTTTTATTATTAATTAATGAATATTAAGTATTTTTGTTAAATTATATTTTTATATACATTAACTAAATCAAAAGTTACAATAAAAGACGTGATAAAAAAATCCTTCAATTTGAAGGGTGCGGTAAAACTAGGTATATATTTAACATGTTACGAAAATAAAATGATCTAATGTTACGAAATAAAATTTTACCCCTTGAAGTATGCTTTTAAATTTATAAATTAACATGTAAGTGTGCAAGGGACCTAAATTCTCAATTTTTAGTTCAGTTTTTTACTGCCTTCTGAATATATGAATAAAAGCTCCTTTTACATGAAACATAAAACACTAAAACCTACAAAAAACAAAATTTTGAACCTTTTCCTAAAAAAATAAATCCCCCAACATTTATTAACCCCTTCCGGTACGATTTAATAATGAAAAATTGTTCGTGAAGTAACCATTTATTTTTTATTTAAAAAAACTTGTTTTATTTTACAATTCTTACATATTCTTAATTAAAATCCACTTTTTACGCAGTGTTAAGTTTCAGAAACGGTAAAATTAAGATAATAGTCTTCAAGTTAGTGGTACTTTTCAAAACAAAGTGCAAAGGAATTCTGAATTGTTTACATCGCCAGGGAGTCTCACTTCTAATTTGATTCTTGTAACACACACGTCATTTCTTAGGTTTTCTTTTATTCTGACTCATCAATTCGGTAGTGACTTGTACTAAAAAACTTTAAATAAACAATATGTAATAGTGACCTGGGATTTCCACAAGTAACAAAAGTGTTGCTAAATTCAGTACACTAGAAATTTTAAACTAAATTATCATATTTATCAGTAACTTTAGTCGCATGACGAGTGTAGCTCGTCATTGTGCGGTATGGAATGAAAAACCGATGACGAGCTAGACTCGTCATTTTACCGGAAGGGATTAAGTGTTCCTAATGCATCGTTTAATAGCTAATTATTTCATTGCTTTACCATGTTTCGCATTTATACAAAAAACAAAATTGAATAGCTTTTTATTCCTGTACAATACAACTTGTATAATAAAACTATTCCATATATAATATTTTATCAATTTGTTTTGTTGTTTGCCAGCATTAAAATCTAACTTGACGAAATGCATTACGTTTTAGAAAAGCGCACCCAGCATTCTGATAAATGGAGTAATAGAAAATGTACCAAAGCTTTAAAACGTGAGAGAAAAGAATGTAATGCACCTGAAACATTTTGAAATCATGAATATATCAAAAATATCAAACTGAAAAATGCGTATTCTAAATTAAAAAAAAGTTACTTAAAAACAAGGTTTACTGAAATAAAATTATTAGATTTGAAATATTTTGTTTCATTATGAAACATATTTTTCTAGACTTTTTCAGATGAAAAAATTTTTCTTTTATAATTATGGCTGAGTTTTTCCCTTGTTCCCTTAAAGGAATATAAATTTTTCATTATTACAGTCTTTATTTGATTCGCTATAAAGGAAAACGTTCTACTGCTCCTTTTATAGTTAATACTTTAAGCTTTTTTTAAATAAAACTCTAGATTAAAAAATATTTTTGTCCTTTAAAAAAGCATAATTTTTAACTTAATAAAAAAAATTTACTCAATGAAAAAAAAATGAAATAAATTTTTGACAATGATGCATTAGAATCTAAGTTTGTATATCAAACTCAATGAAATATCGGTTTTATTCTGTACATTAAAATTTTAGAGGTATCAGAAGTTTTAAAATAAATAAAACTAAACTGTTAAGGAAATGGAAATTTAAAAAAATCAGCGTGCATCATGATATAAAAATAAAATATACTGCTTGTTTATATATAGGTGTTCATATATTAAAAATAATCTTCTATTTGATATAAAATATAAATTCTAATTTACAAATTTCAAATGTTATATTGTAGATAAATGGATTTCTAATTTTTTCTAAGGTGATAGTTTTTATTTTTAAATCTATTGCACCATATAATAAAACTAGTTTTTATGAAGAGCATTATTTATGACCATTATTCATGATCCAAGAAAAAAAGGCTTTTTAAGATATCAGCTTTTTACTGCATCAAAATATTTAGCCCGTGTTTATATAGTGGAAGTTCACAGAACAAAAGATTATTAGTTTCTATTCGAAGTTAAAAATTACTTTCTAATTTAGAAGTGTTGGCGGGTAGGTAATTATCATGAGCCAGCGTAATCTTTTTAACAAATTTATTTTTAAATTATAATAATAAACAAAATATATAAGCAAAAATAAGTCGACCGTTCCACGCACTTCGGTACGACATACTCACGTATATATAGAGAAAACTTAACGAAGCAGCAGTTTCCATTGGTTAATCGAAAGTAGTAATTTGCATATCGATAGTGTTTCTGCCAACCTAAATTGACTAACAAGAAGTTTCAAATATTTTGCTGATAAACAAATTTTAATTGCTTTATATAATAAAACTAAGCAATTTTTACAAGTCTAGAATATTAAGGTTTTAGGAAAATTGTATTCTACACAGAGGATAATAGTTACTTTGTATTGAATTAAAAACAAGATTCTTTAATAAAAGCTTGTTAGCTCGAAAGGTTCAGTAGAGTCTTGATGAAGAAATATTGTAGGGATATGTCCCGTACCGGATAAATGAATATTCCAAATCAAGTTCACGGAAATTTTGATAAATTTTCTAAAATTATTTAAAATTATCACACAATAGGACATTAATAATCTAACAAAAGAAAAATGATAGTGAACATTAATGTTATTTATATAATTATTACAATAAAAAAGATAGAAATGCAGTTTATATCCCTGTTTTAGGATGAAGGAAATGATAAAAGCAACTTTCTTCATTTACTCTTTCACGGATTTACTATACAAATATCTCAACATAATTTTTCAACAGGTGTGCTTTCACCTTTCTCAAAAGAATTAAGTAATGACTAACTGTATAATAATGCATAACTGAGACTTCATTACAATAAGAATTACAATATTTTCTTCATAGATTTCAGGACATTTTCGAGATTCCCTGTTTCTTCTGAATCATCTCAAGCTATACGCAACACCATAGCATCGTCACTTAACCCTTAATTTGGCTAAGTCTGGCCGCTACACCGGACATGTACATTTATAACTACTATATAACGTAATTGTCAGTGTTCGCCACAGCAGACATTATCTCAAAAATGGAAAATGATATATTTTTTATTTTACAGAGATCCTAATGTCTATACAGACATGGGAAAGGAACAGAAATTAAAAAATATTTGAAAAAATATCTTGTCAAATTAAGGGTTAAAACTTCGTAACATTGATTGAATTTTCGTTGCATTGCTTCTTCGGAACAGATTCTAAACTTCTCAAACTTTATAAGTTTTTCTAAGTTTGCAGCATGTTTTTTATGGGGGGAAAAAGGGACGACTTCCGTTTAATCCACAAACCAGATTATGCGATCCCCGTTAATTGAGTGTCTACTATACTATGTTCCCTTAATCCATATAGACAACTTTTTGGCAATTATTTTTTACAGTTTTTATTTTGAGAGCTATATAAAATAGATAAGTGAAAAGAAAGATTTTAATGAGGAAGCAAACTTTTTTTTTACTAAAATTTTCCAAATCTGCAAACTTGCATTATAAAGCATTGTTTCTGATACATAATTTTTCTGTTTTACAGGTTCTCCGGTCAGTGCTGAGCATGTGTTAAATAACCACAGGAATTTACCAGTTACTAGAATGAAGTCAATAATGTAACTAATTCCAACGAACTATAAATAAATGATTTTTTGATTGTTTTTCCCATTTCTTATGTCTAGCTTGCGCATGTTCAGAAAGTGCGTTTTAACCACTTGCGTGATAAACTCAACACACAAACCTAGTATTTTTCAAGGGGCAAGGAAACTGATATTTCAGAATAAAAGTTTAATACACTCAAGAGCCAAAACATGACCACCTGTCAATAACGAGTTGGCCCACCTTTGGAGAGCAACACAGCTTCAAACCGCCTTGGCATGGATGCCACAAGCCCTTGGTAGATGTCCGGAGACAGATTGTACCAGATATTTAAGAAACGGTTAACGCAAATCCGAGATATTGCGAATTGGTGCTCTTTGAACTCTGAGCTGCCTTCCCATTACATTCCAAATGTGTTCTATCGGATTGATACCCGATGAGTTAGGCGGGTGCCTTGTGACACGGGGTGTTGTCCTGTTGGAACATTCCATTTCCAGCTGGAAAAACAGATGCCACTTAAGGGTGCAACTGGTCCGCAATGATGTTCAGACACCCTGTAGCATTCATGGTCTGCTCTACCACAACCACGGGTCCCAGAGACGCCCAAAATAACTACCCCCAAAGCATAATAATTCCACCACCGGCCTGTGTATGACCTACTGTACCTTGAGGGAGCAACTGTTCGCCTGGAAGACGGCCATCGGCTTGATGAATGAGAAACCGTGATTCATCTGACCAGGCAACTCTCTCCCACTGATCCATGGACCAGTCGTGATGTTCCCTGGCCCAGGTTAGGCGCAGTTGGCT
This sequence comes from Pardosa pseudoannulata, assembly GCA_032207245.1. NCBI lineage: Eukaryota > Metazoa > Arthropoda > Arachnida > Araneae > Lycosidae > Pardosa > Pardosa pseudoannulata. The sequence continues at coordinate 107,141,679 of CM063506.1, forward strand.
ATGACGCTTGGTCAGCAAAAGCACACGAGTGGGACGTTTGCTGCGGAGCCCCATATCCGACAGTGTCCGTTGAACAGTGTGCTCCGATATTATTCTACTTGGCCCTGCATTGTATTGGGTTGTCAGCTGAGCCACTGTCTGGCTCCGGTTTTGCTTCACTAGGCGAGACAGTCTCCGACGACCTTTGATAGCGTGTGGACGTCCAACACCATGTCGTTTACTGCTGGTTTCACCGTCATTCATTCACTTTGTATAAGTACTAACAACTATAGATCCCGAACAACCCACGAGTCGTGCAGTTTCGGAAATACTTGTTTCGAGCCTTCAAGCCATTACAATCTGCCCTCTATCAAAAACCCTTAGATCCACAGCCTTTCCCATGACACACAGAAGTGAAAGTATGATACTTCAGACTCTCCAGCTTCACTTAAATACCACTTTCACATGATCACGTGCCTTCCACGTCATCCAGGCGAGTTCATTGTAAAGTGTAGGGGTGGTCATAATATTTTGGCTCTTGAGTGTACTTATGAATGCTATTTTCATGAAATGATATCTAACTAATGAAACAAATATTCATTGATTTATTATTTGACAGGAAAAATTGCAACATAAAATATTGTTGCATTCATTTAAGGTTTATAACTTACTATAATGCTAGTCACTAATCATTCTTATACAAAAAGGACATATATGAATAACACTTCAAACAAAAATAACAAAGTAGATGAATTTTTAAATTTTATATTAGAGAAATACAGGAGTAAAACAACAATACTAAGTTATAAAAAAAAACTACATAGCAACAATGCAAGTGTATTAAATTTCAGATTGTCGTAAATGTATAATTAAGCATTAATAAAAGAGCTAGATTTGATGAAGGTCTTATTTTCCTAACCTGTGCGTCCTGCAGAATAGTTTATCATATCGAACTTTCCGGGAATTAAGGAAAAATATTTTAAGACCTGTAGAAACTTGCGTTATTACTTATTAGTCCATTAATGAATTAAAAAAGATTCTTGTAGCTTATAAGAAAACTACTTTTTCTAGACTTTCTATTGTAAAACTAAGAAGTAAGACGGTAAAACAAACGAGGAACATTTTAAAATTTTTCCTCCGGTGACTCAGCTAAAAAGATCGTTTTACATTTAATACAGCAAGAGTTACCTCTTTCTTCACCTTTTCTATGTCGTCATCGCATTCATTTTCGTTATCTCCGGTTTTAACAGCATTTGCCTTTGAGACTTCTAAAACAATTTCAGTAAAAAACATATCTGTTTCATACCACCTGGCCATGATTTCCTCTCTTCGGTAGTACATTTGGTTTTAAGACGCACCAATTTATATACATATATATGTACCGAATATGTATGTATACATATATGTATGTGTATATATATCCATGTAGATATATATCAAATGTATGTATACTTATATATGTGGATATATACACCAAAGAGCCTTTAAATTATGACCACCCTCCATTAATAACAATGGGCTCGCCCAGAAACAAAAACACTGCTCGTACGCAGCTGATGTTGGAGTATATATAAAGCGGCTATGTATTGTCTTTCCAACATAGCGTGATTAGCAACATAGTGGGAAAAGCAGCGGAATTATCAGACTTCTATAAAGGTCATATCATTATGGGCCGAACGCTGGCCGATTGGTTAGGGCGCTGATCGTCGGTACCAGAGTTTGTGGGTTCGAATCCCACTATGGCATGAATGTTCGTAACCGTTCGGAATCGGCTTTAAGATGTAGGTCCCGGTCTCATTAGCCCTCTTGTGCAAAACAGTAGACCGTAGTGCTCCAAACCAAACCAAACCATATCATTATGGCTCATCGACTGGGAACCTAATATAAGAATCTGCTCGTTTGGTGGACTGTGCAGTTGTGAGCTCATATCGAAAATGGTGTGTGGATGGTTATACGACATGTCTCCTACCAACGGCGTGTCGTTCAGAGGTGAGCGGAGATTGCTATGCTTTGTTCTCCATACCGTAGAGCTACAACAGTGGTAACACCAACAGTGTTTTTCAACACACTGTGCAGTTTACATTGCAACGTGTGGGCCTACGCACACGGTAGCTAAAGCATGTCCCTGCACAAAAGACACGTTATCGCCAGCTGCGTCTGCAATGGGCCAAGAAACATAGAGATTGGACATTAGAAGGATGGAAGAAAGTTGCATGATCCGACGAATCATGTTATTTGATCTATGCCATCGACGGGCATGTGCAAATATTCCGATTTCCAAATTAAACCTGGCTCCCGGATGCACTGTTGGACGAATACAAGCCGGTGGCGGGGGTAATATGGTGTGACCATTGATTTCATGGAGCAGGTTAGAACCCATGTTTCTTATAGAACAATTTCTGACGTCTGTGAGTTACGTGAATATCGTTGCAGACCAAGTTCATTCTGGTTCTCAACAGTATTTCCAGAGGGGGTAGTGTTTAGCAACAGGTAATGCACCATGTCATTAAGGTTGAGTAGCCAGGGAGTGGTTCAAGGAACATAGCAGTGACTTAAGTCATGACTTGCCCTACAAAGTCACCTGACTTTAATCCTATAGGGTATTTGTTATCCCAACTGGAAAACTAAGTTCGTGTTGCCACGCTACCCTCTCATAATGGGCTTTAATTGCAGGACCAGTTGGTGAGCGCTTGGTAGTAGTTACCTCAGACTACCTATCAGCACCTTGGGGAATCAATGCCACGCCGGGTGTTGTCGGTTTCGAGGACTAAAGATGGTTTTACATGTTATTAATAGGGTGGTCCTAATATATATATATATATATATATATATATATATATATATATATATATATATATATATATATATATATATATATATATATATATATATATCAGAATTTAAGCTGCGCTCGAATATTTCGAAAAATAAAACACAAATTAGTTACTTTCATTGAAACTGGTACAGAAATTCATTCTCATATGTCGAATAGTAATTTCTCCGCTCCTCTTCTACGCTGAAGTTATGCCATGTTCATAATATCCTTTTATGATTTAAAAGGGACAGAAAAAATTTAATTTGGAAAATCTTTTGGGAGAGTTGTCCAATTTAAAAAATAATTTTACTTAAAAGAAAAAAAATACAATCATTTATTTTGTAGTTTTGCCTTGTGATTGTGACGTTTCTTTTTTCATTATTATTGCTATCAATATTATTACGCTCTAATCTATGCTTCTGAATTACGAGGACCAAGCGAGGAGAATGTTAATCACGTCTGTACCATTACAAAAGCACCTCGGGACACCTAGGAAGTTGTTAAATTAGTAACGTTATCACAGTCTTTTTTGGCTTAAAGATATCTTTTTGTATTGCCAGCTCAACTATCATTACCATTTTTGGAAGCTATATTAAAAATTCCATTTTCAGTAACATCTAGATGTAAATTGATATTTCTAGAATTTTTTCAATCTTCGCTTTGTCATTAAAGAAGTTTTCATTTAGTTTAAACCTTCATATAAACAAACGTACAAAGAAGCACCAGAAAGTTCTATTTATTTCTAAAAATTCTCAAGATAGAAACTTAATTTTTATTTTTTAATTTTAAGAATTCTTTACATAATACTCAGAGTTATACATATTTCCCGGTGTTTTTTGGCCTTTCATAGGTCGTCAGTGTGTGATCGTATTGAAAGCTTCCATCTTTTCCATTCTGCGGGTTACTTTCATTTACAGCTTCCTCAAATCCACGTAAATCAACATTTATAGTAGTAAATTGCAGCAGTGCACATAAGGATAATATAATAGGCAGAATAAATTCTAACCATATATCTAGGTTATTTCTTAGATGCAAATTAAACTTAAATATACCCCCTGCGTCATTTTTAGGCTTATCTGTGTTTAGAAAATTATGACGGAAATGTGTAACAAAGTTTTTCCTTTTACCTCTGTACTTTTACATTTGTTTAAAATGGCATAGTCAACTAAAAACCTTTTCTTATACATAGTGTAAAAGAGAGATAGGGGTGATGTGAGAGATTTGCCCTCCCCACGTAGCTCTTAAATATACGTGTAGTTATACAGATCATTTAGGTAATCAAAGCTTAGGAAATCATTGTTTACATGGTTTACTTTAAACTTTGCACAAAAATTAAAATTAGCAACAGAAAGGGAAACAAAGTACAAATGTTTTTGTTGCACTCTTTGCCAGACTTTTCTTCTCAGTTTTAAACTTTATTTTCGTACAGTCTATTCTAGGTTGAGAACCTTCCCTATCTATACGTCAAATTACCGCACCGTCTAAAAGATTGTCTGTTTGAATTCTGATTTCAAGTAAAATCCTACCATGATTTTTACAAGAAAGTAATGTTCGACATACATTGATATTTTGTATATTTTATCAGTAACCAATAGCAGAATTGTAAATTCTAACTATTATCCAAGTTATTCATTATACACTCACTTCCAAAAGTTAACCCTTAATTTGACAATATGTTTTTTCAAATAATTTTTAATTTATGTTATTTTCCCATGTCTGTATAGACATAAGGATCACTGTAAAATAAACAAAAAAAAAAAATATTTTCCATTTTTGAGATAATGTCCGCTGTGGCAAACACTGACAATTGTGTTACGTAGTAGCTATAAATATACATGTCCGGTGTAGCGGCCAGACTTAGCCAAATTAATGGTTAAGCACGAAGATGTAAAATGCAAAAATATAAAAAAATACTACTTTGATTGATACAAAATTCAGAAGGAAAGTAGCATATATATTTATGCATAACACAAAATCAATAATTATATACAGAAATGAAAACAATATTAATTTTTTTGTAAGCTATCAGATAATGACATACTGGAGACTTAAACAGAATTCCTCTTAGGTAAAATAGCAATATATTGATCTTCCGCGGGGGTTTTAACCCTTGGGAGACCGGCTACGGGCCTTAGGACAACTGTCTGTGTGGTTTGGAATTGTGTCCATAAACGTGAAATTACAGAATGATGAACGCCGAAGAAAAGAGCAACATCTGTGATCGACTGTCCTGCTTCAATGCGCCGCACATCAAGCCAGCGTTCAGAATCTTCCATTCGTTTTCTGGAAGTCATAGAAACACGTATATCTTCAAAACAAATTATACGAAAGTTTTAATCACCTTCTATCAACACTTACAATCAACTTCTGTAACCCTTCATAAAGCTGGTATCTTATAAAACTGACCTTTTTGCATATTTCTTGACATGAAAGCTCGATTGGCTGTTAACTAACATATTTGCATACTTCCATCTACATCTGCAGCGAATTGCATCCTCTTCAATTTTGATTGGCTTCCGGAAATTATCATTTTCATCTTCGTGCTTAACTTTTGGAAGTGAGTGTATAATATTAACTACACTTTTTAAATAGATTTTAGACAGTAGATAACGAATATAATGTCTTCAAGGTTATTGAAAGCTTTTAGTTATGCATTACATTTTTTTCTAAATATAGTAGAACATCTATTATCTGAAGTGATTGGTATCGAACCTACTTCGGTTAATCGAAATTTTCGGATAATCGAGAATTTATCAATAACCATCTAGTATGTAGTACCATCATTGATGCAATAACATTCGATTGTTGTTGGACTCGGCAGTATGACCATCCAAATTTCGAAATGGGGTGTGTTTTTGTTTAGAACAGGGATGTTTGAAAGTGGGGAAGAGTACACTCATACCGAGAATTGTGCTTGCGAGAAGGAATTCTAAAAAAGGGAATTCCAAAATATTTATTTGCACTCGTAGTTTGGAAAGGACGGCTTGCATACAAAAGGAATGTGGGAAAAAAAGAAAACTTTAACACTTCGCTTGCGGTCAACGTATTTTTGCATTTTTTGCAGTCTATCACTGTAGCGCGGGTCACGTAAAAAGTAGATTTGTGGTAGATACCCACTAACCACCACAAATACTACACTAAATACGTATAATCATATGTATACTACTACTAAATACGTATAATTATATGTATGTGTGACATTACATGTGTGTTTACGTTGTTATGCAACTCTATGCATTTTTTTCCCCACAAGTTATGATTGTCGAGTTACTCGGTCTTTTGCTGCGTTATTTCGTCTTCAATCGAATTCCTAGTTCCGTACAAGTCTTGTTTTGTCAATTTGAAGCTTGGTTTTTTATTTGCTACAAATTATCTGTAAGTTACAAATTATCCTGTAGTCTTTAGTCTGTTTCAAAAAATAAATTCTAGAATGCATTTAATAAGACATTTAGCGTAATATGAATGTTGCCTGAGAGTTTATATATTCTTTACACACGTGTGGTGTTATGATTTATAAATTTAACAGAGTTTGACTTTGGAGAGCTGTAACTTACTTTTCTGGTAGAAGGGGAATATTGAGATCAGTACTTTGTGCTTAACCTTTTGAGGACGGGCGCATCATATATGCAATATCTTTTAAATCGAACCATAGGACTTTCTAGTATTCAGATATCTCTAGTAGATAAGTTCGCCTACAACAGACATAGGGCTACCTCTAGTAGTAATAAGAAATACTAATTGAACGTTTTACTTAATTAAATGTTTTACTCATAATGAGTCAATTTGAAAGACGCTGCATATAAGATACACTCGTCCTCAAAGGTTAAAGTTGTTTTTGAACAGCTACGAGTATTTATTCTCGGGATTCGATTCCACGAACTCCGTTATCGAAGAGCACAGTGCCTTACCCATTCGACCATTGTTAGGCGATTTGACGGAGGATAACATATTTGATGAAATAAAACATATGCAGCTCTTAGCACATTTAAGCACTTGTGGAAACATTATTAAACACTTTCATAATGAATAGATACAATCTGTTTTCCAATTAAACAATGAAAAACTCTCGATTAGTCTAAGCGTTATATATGATAATGTTTTTGTTCCCATACATAGTACAGTGCTATTTCAAATAAAAAACCCGGTGATTATGAAAGATTAATAAACCCATCAAATGAACTTTTTCAGATGTGAATTTTAAGATTATATTAATACATTAATTGTTGATCTTGAAGTCCATTAGTTGGACAAAGGTGCAGTCTTTAAAATTGTAATGATGTTATTGTCAGGAGAAGTGATTGAGAGAATTGTTTTTATTTCGAAGAATTTAAAGAGATACCTGATACTTTGGTAAAAATATTATTTCTTATTTTTGAAATCAATCGATTACTGCAAGAGATTTTAAATATCATTGCGACAGAAATTACATGACAGGGATAGTTATTACAATCATAAACTCTTTATAAAAGCCACAATAAAGTATTTTGAGAATCATGTTTATGAAGTAAGAAGGGAATCATATCAATAACTTTTCAATATAATTGTAGTGATGTTATTGTCAGGAGAAGTGATTGAGAGAATCGTTTTCATTCCTCAGAAATTAGAGAGATACCTGATACATGGGTAAAAATATCATTTCGTATTTTTATTATAGCAAGAGATTTTAAATATTGTGGTAGACATTATATGACAAGGATAGTTATTACAAACATAAACTCTTTATAAATAACCACAAGTAAGTATTTAAAGAATCATGGTTATGAAGTAAGAAAAAAAACCATAATAGTAAGTTTTCAAAATAATTATTATGATTGTAATTTGTTTAAGATGAGTAAGTGTTTATTAGAGGGAATTTTGCCCTTAAATTTAATGGAAAATATACGTATACATACTTCGTATATATACTTCAATCCTTAGGCAACATTTACACAACACATTAAAAATATTTCTTTACAGAACAGTAGGTTAGCGCTTTGGACTATAGAGTCCTTCTTCTAGATTCAGTATTAACACTATAGACGTGTCAAGGGATTAAAATTTGTAAACATTAATGTCTTTCTGGTTATATGGTTTGGTGTGGTGAAATAAGAGAGAGACTGGGTCATTTCTAAGACCTATGCCCTAAAAATAATCAAAAGCAGAATTTCTTGAAAGATGTATGAATGAATCTGCTCATAGTTTTCATAATAATGAAGGTCATCTTCGGGAAGTAAGGGATTCTTTCGAGTATCATTTTAACATGCTCTTAACACGAGAGTAACTTTATTTTTTCCCTTCATTTCCCATTTTTTTAAAACATATCTCATACAACTCGGAACCTAAGTTGTATTGAATAAATCCGCCATGTTCGTTAAAGGTGACTGGGTCACGTAAAATATACACAATGGTAGTTACAATGTCCTCCAAGTTATCAATCAATACCTCTGGGGTGGCAGGCCAAGTCTATGGGTGTTCTGCTTGGTCCCTGCTTCAAAATTACGAGGACCCACTTGAGCAAAAGTCGTACTTTCACCCTTGTGTTGCTCGTTGAAAACGAAAGGCTCACCCCTTTGCCTTCATATCAGTAGCCTCCTGCTAAATCGTGCTTGGTTTGACCAAGTTGGCTCATAAGACAACAACAATAATCTGCAAGTATTAGACCTGAATCACACGTATTTTTAAAAGCTAAAATAAAGAAAGAAACTAAAGATATAGCTTAAAATCCTAATTTTTAAATTGTGTTGAAGATATTTTTACCATTTCTTGAAATTTCCAAGAGATTTTTAAAGCTTTGAAAGCATTCATTTCTAATAAATATATAAATACACAGGTAGACATTTTTTTAAAAAGACGGTAGTAATAAAGATGGTTGATCTTTCTATCAATTCTTTAAACATTACAAAAATTAATACTTACGCACACACAGACGTAAATGCTTGTGTGTTAACACGTTGAATGGTACTGTAATTTTCAGAAATTTGGCCTAAAATGACAATTTGATTTAATCACATTATATTATTAAAAACTCTATTTCGTGGGCATAAATTCAACAAAGTCCTGAATTATTTATTTTCCAAGAGCATTGGTTTTTTGTTCTTTTCCCAGAAGCCGTCTATTGATATTAGCACTGATATACTATGAGTTTATTCGTAGCTGCACAAAAATGGCAAGTAAACACAGTACGAGATAACTCGTAGTTGGTGTCCTAGAAAAGAATGCAATCTACGAGTTATCTCGTAGTTGGCAGTCAACGTGTTAAAAGAATAAAGATGTCTCATACATAGGGTCTGGTGGGGTAAAATGGGTTTCATTTATTTTATTTAAGAAGTTTTATATTTTGCATCTTTCAACATAGGTTGCCTTGTTTGCAAGTCGGGAATACATTCGTCTTTACCAAGGTCTTAAAAACTTTAAAAAATAATATTTTATTTCTTTCATCGTCAATATTTTTTCAATAATCAACTGCAAGGGTTTCTGAACAACATTTTTTCCAAAACAGGCAAGAAATATTTCAAATATTTAAGGTTTAATGATTAATTTTGTATGGTGGGGGAAAATGGGTATTGGTTAGGCTTAAGAATAAATTATAAGGTTCTAAATTTTTAGATGTAATGATTTAAACCAGCCATTCAATTTTAGTGTAAATAATATTACATAGTATTTTTAAAAATTTATTTGCTGTGATATAGAGTAAATGAAAACAATAATAGTGAAATTGAGCTTGTAAGCCTAAAAATACATGTATTTACACGGCTGTTTTGTACATCTGCAACTGGAAATGTTCTTCCACTTTTCACTGTGTACAAAATCTAAATTTATATGAAACTTGGACCAAGTATGGACCACCTGGTGCATTATATGGCTTCACAGAGTCAGGGTGGATGCATGATACAATGCTTGCATCTTGGATAGGACAATTTCTCAAACAAGTGGAACATCTGGAAAAACCCATTCCTTTGACAATATATGGTCACTTGACATATGAGACAGTAAAACAAGAGATGGAAAAGAGAATTACCCTTCACTGCCTCCCATCAAACTCAAGCCATGCCCTGCAACCTTTGGATGTCGAAGTATTTGCCCCTGTGAAGTGTGCCTGGAGAAAAGTCCTGAAGATGTGGTACACATAGAGTTGTCTTTAGTGTCCAAAGCGACATTCCCTAATCTGCTGAAATAGTTCTTTGACACTATGAAGGAAAAATGCTGTTAAACACCAAATAGTGTTGCACAGACTTCAACAACAGTTACTACGGAAGCTCTTTCTACGCAAACTTCCAGTTCAACCATTTTGAATTTTCCTATTGCTTTTCCATATAAGGATTTAAAAAAGGCCATCATTACAACAAGTTAACCGCTGCAGTTGTAAGGGAAAAAAGCCTTAGAAAATGACAGACGAAAAAGAAAGCAGGTACAAACTAAGGCCGTAGAAGTGATGACTGTTTCTGATGTAGCAGGACGTAGCTCAACTTAATAACCATGGCCATTACAGTTTTGCAATATAAATTTTAGTTATATCACATACAAATGTGTTTGTAGCTAAAAAATAAAGTTAAATTTTTTTCATAATTAATAGCATCTCTTAATCAATACCCATTTTACCCCCTCCTCCTCTGGGGTAAAATGAGTATAAAAAAAGAAGTAAAAAATTATAAATATGCAATTTAAGAAAATGTACAAAACTAGATTAACAATAATGGTAATAAACCTATTGCATAAATACATGCAAAACAAATTGCTTGTTTATAAGATTTTTTAAGTGAAAAAGAATGCGGAATGAGAAATCACACTTTTTCTACTCATTTTACCCCACCAGACCGTACTTATAAAATAGCAAAAAAATTTCGTTCTTTTAATTTACTACTTTTCAAGGCTCTCTAATTCATACTATTTCCTCTCATTGAAAATGATATCCATTTTTCCAGATTAATTACATACAAAACCGATCTCGATAACTCAAAATTGTAAAAAAAAACTGGAAAACGCAGTATGCAATTGTGCTCTTCTAGACCGAAGTAGAGTGACTCAGAAATTCGGCTCATTCTGCAGTTATCTACCAGTCAGTCACTGTTCTGAGTGGCCATGAAGAAATTAGCTGCGACTTCAAAACAGATGTATGTTTTTATGTAAATACTTATATTTCTGTGTAAAGACTTCTTTGATTTTTGACAAGGTTCTTCAAAATCCTCCAATTGTTTGTTGGCAGAATGGGAATTTCGAGAATTATTTTTGGAGCTTATCATTTTCGCTTTGCAAGGATTACCTGTACTTGTCAAAATAATCTACTTGGATCCATTCTGCGAAATCAAATTTCAGAGAGTACGATAGACCTTTATCCTGTTAAGAACTTATTATCTACAAGATAAGGTAAAATCGATACACCAATGAACTGCCGCCTTGGGTCGTAGGCGAGATGGAAAGTTAAATGGAGTTTATTACCTTTGGTGAGTACTTATAATTTATTATTAGCCTAAATTATAATTTATAAATCAAGACTAGATACATTTAATTTATGAGTATATTTATCACATTGTTAATTAACCTGTATCAGAAGAAACTGCTTTCTTGAGAAATAATCACAAAAAAGCAAAAGGGGAAAGGATTCTTATCAGAAAGGTATAAACTTTTAATAGAACTCCAAGTTTATGTTTACGTTTACGCATGCGCAGGAATTTGTATTACAAAAATTATTATTTACATCTGAGGATCGGTTTTAGTAATTTTATACAATCACTTTGAATGTATACATGGTTAATTGTTATCAGAATAAAATAAAATAAGCGCAAACATTTATTTATGGAGGGGTGGCTTACCTGCGGCTGGCGAGCCACATGCGGATTTTTGAAGAATTATTTGTGGCTCTCGATATATATACCCTAGTTCCCTTTTCATTTTTGTGTTATGTTTTAAAAAATTACTGATGGAACTCCGGCAATGCTGGGTAAAAAAAATTGGTCTTCTTGGGCTTTTAAGAGATGATTCTCAAATTCCACAATTCATACCGATTCACTGCATAATTCACTGAGAACATCTCGTTACAAAATATTTAAAATATATTGATGTTATGAAAACAGTGTAACTCACTGTAAATTATATTTGCACCAAAGGAAAAAAATCATCGGCAATTCAAAATTTTTTTTTGAAAAATTAAAGGACGAAGAACTTCTAAACGATATTAAAAAAAATAATTTCTGTAAAAAAAAAATTGTTTAATACCTTTTTTCGCATACCTTTTAAATACGTACTTCAATGCGGCTCGCGAAAAATTTCAAATTTTGAAAAATGTCTCAAATTATTAATAAGCTTCGCCATCTCTGCTATAATACAATATATGAAAAGATTAATGCGTAAACAGAATACAATGTTTATAATTTAGGTTCAATTTTCTATAAAGGAGACTAAAAGCCATTTAAAGCCTTTAAATGGAGTTTTTGTTATTTTACACCTGGGTAATATGTTTTCATCGTATATTTTGTAATGAATTAGTTTCATATTTGGTCCATTTTCAAAATTTGCTTACATGTACTGTTTTAGTGGAAAGAAAGAGAAAAATAAAGTATAAATCACTGCTTAAAGTATCATCTGAGCAATGTAAAGCGTAAATATTCCTAGCACTGAGGATAAAACATTTTTATTCTGAGATATAAATCTTTATGATTTAAGGGAAAAATGCCTTTCGTTTCAAGCTGTATGTCAAATCCTTTTCCGGTAGCATGGTAATAAACTTGAGAAGACATTCATATTGAACCGTAAAAAAATTGTTGG
>CM063506.1:107159213-107216713 GCA_032207245.1 Pardosa pseudoannulata
TGAAAAGACTCGTGGAAATGATTATAAATTGAGCTAGTTTTATAGTGCCACATGTGCACCCATTAGCGGTAGCGAAAAAGGAAATTAAGTTGTTTGGGTCGGCTGATTTAAAGACGGCTTTTCGGCCACATCTGGAAACGGAACAGCTGATTCAGGCGGGAAGTGACAGCAAGATTGCATCATCCTGGTTCTGGAAGGTTCCGGAAGAATCGCGTGAAGGGAACAGGGACCATTATAAAAGAAGAGTGATGGATCCAAGACGAGGCCTTCTTCTTGAGAGTTGTTTTTGAAGCTGTTGTGTGGAGCTCGAGAGGAGTCCACTCGTCTCTCCGATTTCCGGAGTTTGCTTGTTTTAGAGACCGCCAGCATCTCTGTTTGCTAAGAAGTCGACTTTCGACTTTGGGATCCCATTCCCGTTATCTTACTATTTTCTTTTTCTGCTTCGTGAATAGAAGTAGGTCGCTGAGAGAGATCCTTACTCTCATTTTGGATCGTCTTGCATCCCGAGTTTCCTCAACGAACTCCAGCGTAATACGCACTCTGAGCGTTTGAACCTTGGTGTGAAAGCCGACTGTACTAATCGTCAGACCGGAGGTTATAGTGTTTGCGTTTCGTACCGGCACTAATTAGCGAACTGTTCCAGGGATTTAGAAGATCTAGCTACACTGTACCCACGCATTGTAATTGTGTGAATGTTATGTCAGCACGAGATCCCATAAGTTTTAGAAATCTACTGAACCTGTACATAGCTGTACATAATTTATTCACCTGAATAAAATATTTCGTTTAGAGTAAACAGTTTTCTAGTCTGTTTCATTGACGGCTTCGCCTACCATATCTCCAATACGTTACAATATATGTATATATAGAGAGAGAGTCAAAAGTCAAGGGATATATTAGGGTTCAAACTATAAGTACTTTCCCCATCACTTTTCTACTGTGATTTAATCTGAAATATGTGTATTGGTTTTTAAACCTTTTTCTTCTTATCTATGCATTATGAAATATTTTTATTTACATTTAATGATATTATTGTTTAATAATTTCAGTCAGGTTCTGCTATGTTAAAAAATGGAAGAAGAAGCACCAATAGGTAAGTTAGTTCTTTATGTAATGAAAGATATCGTAAATTAATAAGAATGGTGCCTTCATGTATGAGTCTGTAAATAAAATTTAAGCTAATTCATTTTTTTAATGAAATTAATTGAAGGGTCATGTAGCATCACATATGCTACTAGAATTTTATTTTATGTTAATATTTTTTGTTCTAACTGTGTCAAGTTTCAGATTATACAGTCAGTATCGGCTACGTGGTCTGTTTTATAAAGCCCCGTCTAACTTAATAGGGTACATGTGTTAAAGCGCACCTCTTATACAGTCAGCGAAATCGGAGAGGACCTGAACTCAAGCCTTTATTTCCTTCCCTTTATTGTTTGTGTACACTCATCGCGGAGTTTTCCACCTCTGTCAATGAGAAATTTTCACGTTTTCTAATTTTAATTTTAAACAATAAAAGACAAAAAAGTAAGCAGGTCAGTACTAATTTTTCTTTCATTTGGGGGCCTAATTAGTGATTTCTAATGGGTTTTATAGCGGACTCTTTAACGTCTCTCAAAACCGATACATTTCTCCGCCGAGTTTGTGACGTTATCGTTCACGGTAACACCGACCGCCTACGTTGTTTACATGTTAAAAAGGCGACTTTTAAATTGATTTCTGTGTAAAGTATCGCATATAATAGAAATTTTTTTTTATTATATCTGACATTATAAAATCATATTATAAATATTGTATTGTGCCACTCTGTAAAAAAAGAACAACTAATTGCAATGAGAAGATATTTTTCAATGTTCCCAAAGATCCACAACACGTAAAATCTGGACAAATGCGATGAAAAGAGATGAGAATTTAAACCCCAAATTATCATGTAAATCACCTCTATGGGTTTATGAAGACCATTTATCGATAAGTAAATGCCTGCTTTTGTTTAAATATTTCTAATTTAGAACAATTAAAGTATACAAAAATACATCTATACCTTTAAAAGGACTGTTGATTGACCAGTGCTATTTAACTTTTAAAACTGCTCATTTTCGAGTATTATCACAGAGTTCAAGTACGATAAATGTTTGATAAAGCATATAAATACCGTAAAATATATAAATATCTAAAGCATATAATTATCTAATAAATAACTCTGGGGAGGAGAAGATTATGTATTTTCAAGGTATTATAAATATTTTCTTCAGAGATGCATACTTTAAGTGTATCAATTCACTGTGATATTTTTCGATTAAATTGGTGACTAATTTGAAAAAAGTATATTTTTAAAATACTTAATAATGATATTACTTTAAAAATTAATTTTAATTTCAGAAACTTTATACATTTTTTAATTTACCATTAATATTAAAAGCAATAAAATTGTTTTGCTATTTAAAAATGTATAAATAATTAAGTAAAGCCTTTTAAAGATTTTATACTTTTTTTCATCAAATTTAAAATATCTAAGAATCGGTTTAGTTTTGGTTTTGGAGCGCTACGGTCTACTTTTTGCAACACGAGGGCTAATGAGACCGGGACCTCCCACAATAAATACCTCCTCTAATTTTCATTTTAGTGTTACATCCATCTCTATTTATAAAAAGCGATGCTACTACAAATGTGTGTGTATATGATATATGTATATTTTTTTGACTTGTCTGTGTCTACAAGCAGAAGAGCTGGGGTTAGCATGAATAAAGTATTAATACATGTTAAGTAAATTTGAATAAATATATAAATGATTTTACATACCTTTGGGTTTTAATTCGAACGCATTTTAGCTCCCATAAAATCCGGGTTTTTTTCCCAAGAACGAAAACATAATAAATATTGACATCATGTCAATTTTGGGAGGTTGTCCGACTGTCCTTTGGTAAACCACGTAGGAGAGACATTTATAACAAATTGAGATAATTAAGCTATCGAGATCGATAAAATAAAACTCCAGGTTTAAATAAAAATAAATTATGATAGCTAGAAAATTCCAAAAACTTGCAAAAACAAAATCGGAAAATAGTGCGCGCTTAGAAGCAATAAGAAAATATTGGATAACGTGATTGATGAACACAACCAATCACAGAGCGTTTTGATGTCACGTGATTTTCTCTTAACTTTAAAATTAATTTTTAAAATGATGGACCCAGTTTTTTACATATTTGAGAACATTTTTTAAATTTACGAGTCTGGAATTAGAGAAAATACTAAGTTGTTCGAATCCCCCACATGTGCAAATTCCTCATTCTCGTATCCCTGATAACAAGTGGACATCTGTCTGCTTATTGGTTGAAGTTATCTCCCTCATAATGACCTCAGGTATTATTTTACTAATTCCGAAGCAGCAGATGAGCAGTTAAAAGCTCTTAGGTACTTAGAAAAAGTTGTGTTAACAACCAACAAAAGGAAGCAAACTTCTGTATCTGATTATTTTTAAATCATGAACGGGCCCAGAATGATAATCATATGTATTTAGTTTTATCAGTTCATCGTCTACTTCATTAGACCAATTGATCTCATTAGAGTCCCCCCCCTGCACATTTCAATTAGTTTTTACTTCTCGAATTAATTCTTCGTTCTTAAAGTCAATTATTATATTTATCATTACTCATTCATGAATTATATCTCACAATTCAATTTGTATTTCATATATGATCATCCCGCTTATAAGGTCTGATTTTTCTGAAAAGCTAAGCTGACCATATAACCGTTACAGACTGTATATTTATGTCAATGCTTGTATTCTGCCCACGTTCTAGTTAGTTGTAAAGAGAGAGGAATGTTAAGTAATTGTTCTCTGTGAGGCTCGGGGATTTCCCCTCTTCTGCAGAATCAGTGTTGCCAACCTTCACAGACTAAATTATGGATTGTAGGTCCTAAAATTATGGCATTGGCTTATAAATTATCGTACATTTTTGTAATTAGTTCAAAATAGTGAATAGAGGGCGCTTGTACGATAATTTTTTAATCAATGAATTAATATCAGATGATTTAAAATTGAAAAATGAAATGGCAGAAATTTTTACGCAACTGTACGATTATTTAATAATCGGTTTGTACATAAAATATCATTTTAGTGAAACTGAATAGATAAGTAAATTGAAAATTACTTCTAATTATCCATAATTATGTAATAATTAAAGAAATATCTACAGTATAATTGAATTTCATAATTTCATTAACAATTTTGTGTTTTGTGATTTAAGTATAAGTGAATTTAATAATTTTAAATAACTAAAGATAAAATGGTCATAAATTAAAATTCTTTTTTTATATTTTTCAAATATTGTTAGTAAGGATTCAAAAAAAACATTTTTTTTTTTTAATAATTGACATTTTTTTATTTTACACAGTAAGTGTTTTAATTCTGTTACAGTTTATACTTTTATTTAATGAGAAGCATAATGTTTAATTCTAAAATCAAAATAATTATTATCTGAATATAAAAAAATTAATTAGAATTCTAATTTTTTTTATTTTTTATAATTACAGTTTTAAAATATGTTTTTTTAATTCTCATTATTATTGGTTATTAAATAAAATTATCATTTTTAAATTATACATAATTATAAATTATTTTTATTAAATTAAGTTATTACATATAGATAATTATGTATATTTCAAATACAGAATAAAATTTTTTTATACTTGACGTTTTCAGTGTTTTTTATTGTTATATGATTTTATGTATATTTTAATTCTTTTATTCTTTTTTTTCAAAATAAAATAATGGTGTTAAAGAAATTATCTGTACATTATTAAATATGATAACTATTAGTTTTAAAATGTAAATAAATATAGAAATAATTTTACCTAAATTCATAATTGCTTTGCGGTTGACATCATTATAAGTAACATATTAAATGTTATTTTAATGATAGAAACATATAAATAAATCTTTAAAAAAAATGAGTTTATATAAAGTTATTTCTTATAAATATAATTTAAAGTTCTAAATAAAAATATTTATTGTCATTATACTATAAAAAATAAATTTGAGAATTCTATAGTTGTAATTGTCTTTTGATTTTGGTGTCATTCTGAAAGCAATATAACTTACGAAAACTTATATGATCAGCAATGTTGATCGCCCACGCTCAGATGTTGTAAGTAATTCTATACCACGTGGGATTTTACTCGCTGCAGAATGGAAATTTTCTTGCTTCTTGGTCAGGTTTTTTATTAATTGTTTTTTGACATTTGGAATTATATTTACCTTCTTTTCTCCATTTGTTTTTTTTTTACTGTCTGTAGATGTGGAAATTTGGATTGTTCTGAAATTCGTCTTTGATAACATTGTTTTTTCAGCTAATTATTTAATAAATAAATAATGAAATAATTTAACATTTATTTTATATTGTGAAATAATTCTTTTATGTTTTGATCTTAAATATTAATTTATAATTATCTGCAAAATCGTATGGCAGTTAATGTCCAAAAGTTCAGCACGTAATGCTCTAATCTTTGGTTTCTATTCTGTGAATGAGGAAAAAAAGTTTTTTACCATAGACTGTTTTTAGTACATCATATAAGTGATTTTTTTTCATCGTACTTTTTTGTTTTTTCTCTTCATAATAAGCTCGTTATAAAGACATCATTTTTTGTATTATAAATAAAATTTATTTTAATAAAAAGATAGGTAGAATAAAAAATTTCTTAAATTTTGAATTGTGCGTGCACATGGTGATATGGACACACACTCAAATATTGTGCATATAATGTGCATAAGTATTATGCACGTAATTCACCTTGTAGATCTTTTAAGAGGTGTTTAGGTCTGTGAATGAGTCGAAAAAAAGAACAAATTAACTTTTTTAGTACATTTTAAAAAATCTTTAAGAATCTTTTTTTCATCTGGTACTTTTGCTTTTCTCTTATACAGGGTGTCCCAAAAGGATCGCATAAACTCTGCACAGCTAGATTCCTCGTTGGGAGTATATAAAAACTGCCCAAAGAAGCGTGCCTGTACGTTCCACAGTGTTCGAGAAAAATACGAAAAACAAAGTATGACGTCACTGCCGGTGCAAGAAACCCCCCCCCACACACACACACATACACTTTATTGGACATATCAACAACGGTATTTGCATATCTTTCCGGACGATAATGTTCAAAACTTTCGCCGCGCATATCGCATCATGCATGCGCGAGCTCTATGGAATGACGTTAACCCGCCGTTGAACTGGTATTTAAAAGGCAGCATCTTGCAAGTACCGGTAGTTTTCGTATGGTGGCCATGTATTCCGTTCGTAGCTACTGCGACATGTACCTGATGTTCGGACGATGTAATGGAAATGCCTTATGAACTGTTAGGGAGTATGCCGGTGCATATACTAATGTTGATATGTTCAATAAAGTGTTTTTTCTTGCACCGGAAGTGACGTCATACTTTGTTTTTCGTATTTTTCTCGTAAACTATGGATCGTACAGGTACGCTTCTTTGGGCAGTTTTTATGTACTCCCAACGAGGAATCTAGCTGTGCAGAGTTTATGCTGTCGTTTTGGGACACCCTGTATTTCTTGAAATATATAGTTTTCTTAACTTTATTTAAATGCCTTGGCTTAGTAAAACGTAAGAATACTTTGTGTTTTTGACTAGGTAATTGAGAAAATAATATATTATAAATATTATAACAAATAACAACTCAACATGCCCAAAGCTAACTAAACATAACTAACCATGCTTTTCTGACAGGTTTAAAGTAAAACAGCAAAAAAATAAATACAAAGAAGAAAAATACTATAAAACTGTACGTCTAAGTAGTCTGGGAAAACCCAATTTCTCACCTTGACCCATTAGAGGCGGGATCTAGACTTCGGGGTTATAGGGCCTAACTGAAAAACGCTTTGGGCTTTATTTTAAGAATTTAAACAATTTAGTTTTGCTTCAAAATTGCAAAAAAATACTTTGTTTGGTTCTTTTCGGCAAACCTATTTTGAAAATATGGCAACTTAGTCGTTCCAACAAATATTCAAATCCTCTTCCATTTATTTAATGCCGTTCCATCGTACGGAACTCGTCAATGTCACCGAACGTCACAACAAATCTAATCTATTACTAAATAAACAGAAAATGCATGTCTGGTCTATCTCTAAAACGGCTCTAACGATTTTGATCAAATTTAAGATATGAACCATTTTGATGGATAGATGAACTATCGATGTCTTCTAAAAATATTCGAATTATTGTTTGTCGGCTTACGTATGCCCACTTTAATGCATGGAAATAGGAACGTTAATTTTTATTGGATAAAGAAAATAAAGTTTAAGGGAGCATTATTTGGTACATGAGATGGCATAGTAAATGGTTCATTATACATTTTTTTTATCGCCGAACCACAGGGCCTAAATGTCACGCAGGCAAGCGGTGCTGTATCTCAGGATTCTCAAATCAATTGTATATATATATATATATATATATATATATATATATATATATATATATATATATGACAGGTTTGAAAGCTTAAACCTAATAATATAGGACTTTGAGAGCAGAAACTCAGCGCACTCTTTCAGTGGAGGCTCATGAATAACTTAATAACTCAGAATAAAAGCACTTAAAGCTGGTTTAATAACTCATAATAAACGCACTTTACAAGTAAGGATTGAGAGAGAGCGTCTTGAGAACGGGTTGCTGCATCAACCCTCACTGAGTGTTGTTTCTTTGTTGGAATGTGAACGCTAGCCACACATCACCATGTTTGATGGTTAACTGTTAAAATGTACAACATACATGAATAAAGACAATATCAGGAAATCATCGGATCTATGATTTGTCTTATGCATGACATATATATATATATATATATATATATATATATATATATATATATATATATATATATATATATATATATATATATATATATATATATATATATATATATATTCATTTATTTATTTATATTAAACAAAAAATACCATATCCGCAGGTTTTCAAAATATTTCAGATTGTATTACGTAATGAAATTTTTATTTGTTTCATTAAGTTTAGTTTCATTTTATCAATTTTTTTAAAATTTTCTTAATCAACACAAACCGTCATTTTTGTTCTCTAAAGATTATTTTATTGTGGGTGAGGTGGTAGGAGGAAACAACATGTAAAGAATGTATAAAATATAACATAATTTTTAAATTACAGTCGAGGAGCTAGCTTACGAAATATGAACAGCAGGAGAAAATTGCGAAAATTTCCCAGAATATAATCAATTGTTTATTAATGCCTGTCAAACGATGTCCGATTGGGTAGAGTACTGATCTTTAGTACCAGAGTACATGGGTTCCACTGCTACCATAGTTGTCTGTAGCCAATCGTTAAATAGTAGTCTCCGGTCTCATTAGCCCTGGTGTTGCAAGATAATAGACCATTGTGTTCCATCACACTATTCATGACTTTTTGAATGAATGTACTATTTTAAATGAGTACTCATTTTCAACAATATATAATCGGGAATCATATACGTGCTCTTAATACAGTTGTAAAAGCTCTTGTGTCAGTGGTTTTTTAACTATATGTCCTAGAAGTTATGGTAAATTTTGACACTAGAACACTTACCTACAGTTTGTTGAAATACTTTTTCTCCTGATAATATAATTAACTTATGAGTACTGATCACATGCAAATGTCTCTATGTATTGGTATGAAGAGATCTACTGACGTTTGTTTTTTATTTTTCAGAGAGACCCCCACCATATACTCCACCAGTGTACAGCACATTACCCCGCTTCATTCGGCCGCCTTCGATCTTCGGGCCGAACCCTATGCAAGTGACCTGTTCCAATTGTCAGCAACAGGTCACTACCTCTCTAGTACATCAATTCGGATCTTGCACGATCATAGCTTCAATCACTATTTTCATCTTGTTGTAAGTGGTTCGTCCTCTAACAGCCGGTCTCAAGAACGTCGTTTAACGGCCAACCGCGATTAATCTCTGTCTAAAGGAGAATTGCGTCCCAACATTGGTTGGTACCAGGGGTTAATCGCGGTTAGCTGGTAAACGACTTTGGTTAGACCGACCCTAAGTGTTCACTCTATAAAGCCAGTCGACATCTCTGTTGACTGAGCTACCGCGAACCTAAATTGTTTTTTCAACGTTAGACAGTTACTTTAAAACTTGTAAACAAACCATTCTAAAAAGAAAATAACTTTTTATTAAAGGATGTATTGAGATATATTTATTATAAGTTGTGTTGAAATGTTCTACGTCCTCTTAAAACCCTAAGGGCCGGTCACACCAATTTAGTTTAACGGCTAACCGAGATTAACTCATGGCGCCACCTAATGGTGGGGCGCAAATCTCCGTTTAAACAGAGATTAATCGCAGTTAGCTGTTAAAAGACTTTGGTGCGACCGTACTTGAGTATTTATCATTGTCCGATAATCATACTTGAAATATTTTTTTCTGTTTAATTTAAATAAATCTTTAACATTCAAAACCTGAAAAAAAAAATCATAACAAATTAGTTTTTTGCATTTCATTCTAATAAGTTGTAAGATTCTACATTTAAAAGCTTCTAGTTGAACTTGAGTTATAGATTGAGTTCTAGAATATATTATATACCTCACTTTCGGGTTATTAAATTTTAAAGAACTTTTTACTCAACATTATAAGTTTCACCTCTGTCAGTTATATTTCAAAAAATGTAATGAGTAAATCTGATCAAAATTTTCTTTATTGGACTACACAATTCTTATCAATAAAAATAAATAATAAATGCGAAAACAATAATTATTCAAAAACATCATTATAAATCATGGTAGCTCATTCGGCAAAGTTGTCAACTCATAGCTGGAGAGCTGTGAGTTGTGACTTTAATTTTCAGATACAGCTGACTCCTATTGCACATAGAATTGTCGTCTTCTTATTTGGAGCAGATTTTACCTTTTCAGTCGAGTGCTGTTTTCTCTGTTCCTTTGCCCCGAGTCAGAAATGATGGACCCTTGTTTTATCCATGTTAATGAATCCGCGTAAAATAAAACTCTCCTTTATTGTTGTAAACCATCGCCAACCAAATACTCGACTGAAACATATTTACGAAGCTGTTTTTGTTTCATTGGGAGTATTAGCGGCACCAAACTTGAGTACAACTTTCTCATTTTAAAATTTTCAGTTGATACGAAAGGCACCGTCCTTTTGAAATGTCTACCATATCTGCTAGCCCGGGCACTTTCATTCAACGGTTTTCGAACTCCAAATACTACTGTATTTTGTGGATTTTCTTCGCCATTTATGACGTGGTCACCTCAGTTGGTCAACCGCCGATGTTCCCCATGGCAGCTGATACTTTCTCTTTTAACCTTTTACATGGCAATGTTCCCATTTGGAAACATTCAATATAAAATTTAATTTAAATAACATATACTGATATCATAAACTTTCACTTTCATTATGAAAAAGGTGTAGGAATATAAGTAGAAGCTACTTTTTGGGTAAACACATATAAAGGTTCCTAAAAGAAAAAAATGGTGTGTTTAAATCTGTACGAAATTACATGGGTTTTCATTGTTTTTCAATTTACTGTAACACAACAATGCTCCTCTTTGAAAAATGAGCCTAATTTTTTAGGAAAATTCCTTTAGGAAAATTATAATTTTTATAAGTGCATTTAAACCAAATTTTAATGATAAACATTACAACTTGAACTTCGATCCCAATAAGGTGTTTGAAATGTCAAAATATGCTACCCAATATTTTATTTTTGTAAACAAAGGAACAGACTCCCATAGAGTATTATCCAGTTGCTCTTTGATACTGGTCGAACTGACGCTTTTCAAATGAAAGTATTTTGTTATACAACGATTACCAATTTTTTCTATGGTTACAAAATATATGCACTTTAAATGTCTGCTAAAAACGGTACAACATAGCATTATTAGTTTCATTACATTACTTAACTTAAGCTTTTTCAAGACAGGTACCTTCTACCCCAGACATTCTTTTCAAACAACCGTCATCTATAAGGCGATTTCACGCAGTAGGGCAAATTCTCAAATTATGACAATTCTGGCTTTAGTTTCAAACGGAAGGGTAGTTTTTTGTTTGTCTATTGGCTGTTGTAAACATGAAAATAAATGGGAAGGGCATTATAGTAGTTCGTGACGTTGCGACAAATTGCCTTATACGTTAGGTCAGGAATTTCTGGGATTATAATTCTGAGAGTACCTGAAAGACCTAAAAAGAGTGAGATAAAAACATCTGTAACTTGTATTTCAACTTATCTCAACGTCCATCTCAATTTATCTGATACTATTTAGTCTGTTTGTTTGCGACTGCTTTCAGTAGATAAAGAAAAAACAACAGCTACGTAGAACAGTCGAACTCGCTTATAACGAGAGTGAAAAGATCACAATGTTTGTTATTACTGAGTGCTCGTAAAACACGGGTTTGTGGAAAAATCGTAAATTTTACCTGAATACTATGCCAACCAAGTATTTCCAATTACTTCGTTAAATAGAAGTTTTCGTTAAACCAGAGCTTATTATAAGCGAATTGTACTATATTATGAAATCTTTACTGTAAACAATAATCATGTACAATTCGTAAACATTGATACATACTGTATTATCCCTTATATAATAATAGCCTAAGTTATCTGTCCGTCTGCCCTCGAATTTATGAAGCGGTTGAACCTGGAATGGATAAAGCATCCATATGGGATTCTTGATGAGTTAGGGTTAACAAAATAAATTGGTATAAATATGCTTCATATCACAGCAAAAAGTACTGTCGTCTTTAAAACGTTCGAAATCCCCCCTTCCCCTTTTTCGAGCGTTAAATGCCATTATTTCAAGCTCTATTTTTCCCGGTTAAGAGCAGGCTGTTAAATTTATCACATAATAAATAGGTAAAAATAAATATTTTTCCTAGCATTATGACGTCATTTCTTTAACCATCTCATTTAATCATTTCTTACTTTAAATTTAAATATCGTCTGCATTATTTTCATACGTTTTATCCCTGAACTTAGATATTACTTAAATAATTTTCTTATATATTTCACTTAAATAATAGATTATATACATATGTGATAATTTAAAATTTAATGATCGATTATTTTTTCTAGCATTGAAAATTTTGTCACCGGTATTAACAATAAATTCTTTCCATAAAAGTCTAGGAGTCTATTTCACGGACTATAAATATCTAGCGTTTAAGTTATTTATCTTTAAAAATTAAGAAGTTTGTTCGTTTATGTGTTTGTTTTTTATATATAACCACACGGTTTGCAAATCGATTCGCTAAATTTTGGACATCATTCACATATATCTCCAAATAATCACTGTCAATATTAAAACCTCTTCTCTCCATCCTTTCACATAATATGACAAGATAAATTAAAGTTGGCAACTAACATGCGGTCAGTAAAGATAAACAAATTACTGAGCGTGTACCAGATAATCTCAGCCAAAAAACAAGCCATTTTTTTACCTGCCTTATACGGTACTTTACAATTCTAGAAAATTAAAATTTTACTGATCCCGTCATATGACGGGCTATATGCTAGTGACTTACAAGAGAATTGTAATGTATAATTACGTAAGAAAGTTGTGCTGTATCACGCAAGAATAAATAACAAACAGCTTCATTCAAATAAGTTAAAAAAAATCTTATTACTAAAACCGCATCACATAAAATGTTTCCCTTTTTTACGTATGGATTTAAAAATGCCAATTTTGTGTAACAGATGAGTGTAGCGTTGAAAGTTACATGCCCATCTTGTGAGAAGCCCTTTTCCTTCAATCAATGGTGGGTGGTCAATTACCGAAATTGCAATCCTAGGAATTCCTTTTTGTGTGTGAAAATCTCAACAATTAAGCAAAAGAAAAAAGCAACGGGGAGCCAGTTCCAAGTTCTGCAATTAAAAAAGATCGATAAACAGCAGGGAGGAGCAATTTATTTGCAATTTCGCGGCGACGGAAAATTTGTTCGTATCGATTTCGGACTTTCTAATGTCACAATTTATATGTCACCTCTATAAGCATTTCATCTTACAATCCACTCATCTTTTGGCCCATTTTAATATAGGAGCACCATATTGGTAGGACAACATCACTCCCTATGAGGGGACAACACACAAATACATCCATGCCTTATTCGGGAAACGAAACCAAGCCCAGTGAGTGTAAGCACAATACTCTAACCACTATACAACATGCGAGGAATTAATAATAGTTTTATGAGATTAATTCGAGTTGAATATAGATTACTGTTATAGATAATTGAATATAGATTCTTACTGAACTCTATCAGTACTGATTCTATCTCTACCGTTGAATATAGATTCTTACTGAATGTAGGATTACTGTATACTTATTTTGCTGTTTTAAAATATCCTTTTAATATGACTACGCCTTAATCTAACTTAAGTTCACTGTAAATAAGAACCATTGTATTATAGGTCTTAAATGTAGTAGAGATTCTAGTGTAGCAAAAAAAGCAGAACGTAGCGTTCCAAACCACATTTAACTTAAAATCTACAACTCCTCAAAGTCGACTGTTTTGTCATTCGCGACTTGATCGTAGAAAAATGTCAGAATTTCCACGAGGAGGTAAAAATTAAATCTAAAAAATAACAATAATAAAATACATTATGGCGAAAAGTATATGAAATATACAAATATTTTGAACGAGTATTTGAGACATGTTCTGATACAAAAATTTGCGACTCAAGCACATCAGACATTTTTCAATTGCGTCGTTGAAGATCGGCTACATTTTTTCCAAAAAATTGTAGTCTTTCACTCATTTTGTTCTACATTTATTATTCTTTATTATTAAGATTTATTTGTTTTGTTTCTCATAATATGGTTTAGTTTTAAAAGAATTATTACTATCAAAGTTTAAAACGAAAAAAAAAGATTTAAATTTGGTTATCCCCTTTAAAGAGGTTACATATTTGGTTTGACATCAGAATAGGGTGCCTCGGCCAACTTGCCGATAAAGCTCTAAGCATGGTAGTCTAACATTTTCTCCTGATCTCTCCATGTCCAAACAATCTGTATCTATATTTTGATTTATATTTGTATCCAGCTCTCCTTGTGCAACTCTTTTCTTATATATTAAATGCGCGTAATGATTAAATAGATATAGGGAACCATTAGTGGTTCACATGGATAATTTTTAAATTTGGAGCTGTTGGCTTTGTAAACTATTAAGGTATTAATTGGCCATAAATATAAATGCCAGGTTTCAAAGTGATTTTGGCTAATAAAGTTAGAGAATATAAATCTATTACAATGGAACACTCTGCATTAATTAGAGTCATAAAAAAGCAAGGAATACAATGTTCGGATGGAATAACTTTGTGTTTTCAGAAGTATCGCCAATAATTTTACCGTATTTGCTGTAGGGCACCCTATTTTGAAGTATTGCCTGATATTTATTAAGCAAACCAGGCTGTAGATTTTTAATTATAAATATGCATGCACATATATATTATGTTTTCTATATCTCAAATGAAACGAACTTTATAGCTAATTATATCATTTCTCTTATTTGTTTAAAATATTTGTAACATTATTACATAATTAAAATATTTTTCTCAGATTTCATGTAATTTAATTTGTACGCCCGATATTTTACAACATATTTCTAGTAACTTTGTGGAATTTTGTAAACTGATCTAAAAGCGTTCATATAACCTTAATTTAGTTACTGTCATTATATTTTTAAATTTTTAATTTTTAACATCAAAAATTTTTAGACTGCTTTCGTATTTTAAAAATTCCTTAACATGATTTACCTATAAATAATTTGTGTTTGATTTTCAAATCGTGTTTACTATAAAGATACAATTTTATTGAGTGCATTTGTAAAATAATTTGTATCATGAGTGTAAAATATCTAGTGCTCTTGAATTTTTGAAATTTTTTGACATAACACAAAAGATATAAAAAAAATGCATGATTCTTTTCAATTAATAAAAATTATACTTTTGAATAACATCTAGATACCTCAATATCATGGGAATGAGTAAAAGTTTAACTTTTTTTATAGTAAACTAGCCACTTAACGCTCAGTCTTTGTTCTGGGTTATTAAAATTCCTAATTAAATATTACATTCTTTTTTATTTCAACTGGTTTTAAGATTATATTACAGTAACAATATAAGCAATTTCAAAAATAAAAAAACTGGTTATCTTAAAATGAATAATATATTTATTTAAATTTAATTGTAATCATAAAAGTCACTGTTCGCCACTAATATATGCACATATATGTATATATATGTATATATGTATATAATATATATATAATATATATATATATATATATATATATATATATATGTATATATATATATATATATATATATATATATATATATATATATATATATATATATATATATATATATATATATATATATATATATATATATATATATATATATATATATATATATATATATATATATGGGGGGGGGGCTATGTGTGTGTGTTATTATACAGTCAAAAGGCTAAAAAGACACAAGAGTGAGAGAAATAAACAATAATTCGTAAAAAAAAGTTTTAATGCCAAACAAAAACTGCCAAATACAAAAGTTGTCAAATATTAACATATCCAAATACATAAATTGCCAAACAAATAAGCCAAATACAGTTGCCAAAACAGATAATATACATATTAATATTTAAAATGATCATTGTGAAACAGAAAACCCCCCATCAAAATCATTGATAGATATATTTAAATCATATTCTCATAATCAGAGTTTATATTTTGATGGAATTGAGACTGTGTTCCAAACAGATTTTAAGTCATATAAAATGCGAAATTCTTCTTGAAAGTCATTAATTTAGACTGATCCGTAATTCCTAGTAGTTTCTTTAGAACACAGAAGAAAGGACACAATTTTTTGTAATGAAAGAGAACGTTTGTCCGTTTTAATTTTTTTTCAACAAGAGAAACGTCAGTTCGTTTCATGCCGATGATCCTTATAAGAAAAACGTAAGTTCGTTTCATGTCTCTATCTTTTATAAGAAGAAACGTTAGTTCGTTTCATGTCATTTTTTCAAGGAGAAACATTAGTTTGTTTCATACCACTGTATTTTATAAGGGGAAACATTAGTTCGTTTCATGCCACTGCACTTTATAAGGTTAAACAGATTGTTTCATGTCTCTATTTTTTATAAGGTGAAACAGTAGTTCGTTTCATGTCGTTTTTCGAGGAGAAACATAAGTTCGTTTCATGCCATTGTATTTTATAAGGAAAAACATCAGTTCGTTTCATGCAACTGTACTATTAAACAGATTGTTTCATGTCTCTATTTTTTATATGGTGAAACGTCAGTTCGTTTCACGTCGTTTTTTTAAAGAAGAAAAATTAGTTCGCTTCACGCCTGTATTTTTTAAGGTGAAACATCAGTTCGTTTCATGTTGTTGTCATTTTACAAGATGAAACATCAGTTCGTTTCATGCCACTGTATTTAACAAAGCAAAACGTCAGTTCGTTTTACATATATGTTTTTTGAGAAACATTAGTTCGTTTCATGTCACTGTATTTTATAAGGTGAAACATCAGTTTGTTTCATGTCTCTATTTTTATAGGGTGAAACGTCAATTCGTTTAATGTCGTTTTTTTTAAGGAAAAATATCAGTTCGTTTTTATGCCACTGTACTTTTTAAGGTTAAATAGATTGTTTCATGTCTCTATTTTTTATAAAGTGAAACTTCAGTTCGTTTCATGTCGTTTTTTTAAAGGAGAAAAATCAGTTCGCTTCATGCGACTGTATTTTATAAGGTGAAACATCAGTTCGTTTCATGTTGTTATTTTATAAGATGAAACATCAGTTCGTTTCATGTCACTGTGTTTAACAAAGCAAAACGTCAGTTCGTTTTACATCTGTTTTTTTTATAAAAATAAACGTCAATTAATGTCACTGTTTTTTATGAGAAGAATAATCAGTTTGTTTTATAAACAGATTATTTCATGTCTCTATTTTTTATAAGGTGAAACGTCAGTTCGTTTCAAGTTTTTTCGTAAAGGAGAAAAATCATTTCGCTTCAAGCCACTGTATTTTATAAGGTGAAACATCAGTTCGTTTCATGTTGTTATTTTATAAGATGAAACATCAGTTCATTTCATGCTGTTATTTTATAAGATGAAACATCAGTTCGTTTCATGTCACTGTGTAACAAAGCAAAACATCAGTTCGTTTTACATCTCTGTTTGTTTTTTATAAAAATAAACGTCAATTAATGTCACTGGTTTTTATGAAGAATAATCAGTTCGTTCCATGTCGATAGTTTTCCTTTCTTATAAACAAAACTTTTTCTAGTCATTAAAGATGTTTACAAACAAATAGCACGTTTTATGTCCAATAAACACTCTGTAAAGCTTGTAGTCATCACAAAGTCATCAAAACTTTGAACCATGTTCCGAGTTTGAACCATTTCTTAACATCTTTCTTTGGAACTTGAGCAGAAGGTACAAAAGAACTTGAAGCAGTAGGTACAACATAACTTGAAGCAGTAGGTACGAAAGAACTTAAATCAGCAGGTGCATTATCTGCTTCACATTTAGTAGTGGAATTTTCAAAATTATTGTCCCAACATCCATTTTCATACTTAGTAAAGAAGCTAAAGTCAGCCTCAAATGTAACTTCATTAGCTGTAGCTAGAGTTAAATTCAACTCTTCTGGAGATTCAGCACGAATTGTTTCATTATAATCATAGTTTTCTTCCGCTAATTCATTATACTTCATTGCAAAAAACTTCCGTCTGTAAATAAAATATGTAAGGTTTAACTTAAGAATAATTTAAATAATTTAATAACTTAGTATTGATTAGTTAACTAGAATATTTTATATGCTCGGAGTTTGTATAATGTTAATTTAATATTATTTAACTTTTATATCTAGTCATTAAAACTCTCTTTTAGGTAATACAAAGAAATACAGTAGACTTCCTCTTAACACATTGACGGACTGTAGGAACAAGTGAAGTTCGAAAATTAACACTATATGTTTTAGTAATTTTTAGAATATTAGAAGTATAGTTTTAAAATTTCTGCTTAAAAAACTTAATTTTGATTAATTCAGCACCTTTAATTAGGTTGCGGCTATAATCGTTATGGCACCAGCGGACTCTAGACATTAAATAATGGGACGATGGCGGCTATAACAGCAAAAATTTAAAAACGTAAATGACAGGTTTAAAGACTCAAATAAGCAATTTTTTGTGTGCAGCAAAGTATTTTCGGGTGTTTTAACGAAATGTTAGTTCATAATCAAACAAAAATATACAAATGCCAAAAATTTATTATAATTTTATAATTATTACATATTACTTTAGGTGTGGAAAAACGAAATTCAACCTAAAAAAATGTTTCCAAAGCATGACACTAGGTTTTCTACTTGTAAGCTGTTAAATGCACGTTAGTGACGCTATAGCCGTGGTATCTAAAAACGACGGGTTCGTTTTGGACGGCTATTGTCGTCATGCCACATAGTGAACTTCGCTGTGACGGCTATAGACGCAAGTGTCCGTCAATGTGTTAACATGCTTCCGTTTAATTAGATATATGAACATTGAAAGTAATGGTATTCATGTATTCATTCAAGTACCCATGAATGCTAATTTGCTATTCCTTCAAAACAGATTTTGACAGTTCTTGAGAACATTTTCTGGTGTTTGCAAAATACTGAATTATAAAATAAAAAGAGTATTTTTATTGTACTGCACACAAAAATATTCAAAATTTAAGGTTAAAAAATTATTGTTTTTATTATATTAAAATATGGACATACTGTGTTCTCAGACGGTGGGTTTGGGTTTGATTTCCGAGTAAGACTTGGTTGTAATTTTGTGTTCCCTCCTCATAGGGAGCAGTTTTGCCCTACTTATATTGTGCTCGCATAATAAAAAGAGCAACAAACCAGTGGATTGTATGGTAAAATACTGATAAAGGCAAGTGCCTTGTATTTGTAAAAAAAAAAGCTTTAGAATATGGTAAGAAATATAATAAGTTGGCTGTAATATTAGCAAACCGTCGTCAACTAGCTGAGAATACAGCCTACAAATTTAATATTATTCTTTAATATTAAAGAGCATGACTCTCTAAACATGTAAAAATCAGTTTATTTTAAAATTTGATAAAATCACACTTGTAGATATTGTACAACTGTACGATGCTTTTAAGAGTTATACAAAATGACTGTTAAATACTGGTGTTTATTTTAAAATTTCTCTTGTCAAAGTATCAATATTAAATAATCATTTATAAAGCATATGACAAAGAAAGTATGAATGATGTATTGAAGTATGTTAATGATATTATTTTACATAATATTTTTAACATGGAAATCGATTTTTTAGTATTAAAAATATGGATGATATTAAAAACATTACAAAAAATAACTTAAAAAATAAACTTGTTTTAATTACCAATATTTAATATTATTCATATGATATAGTTGAATATAAGTTAATACCATTCTGCCTTTGTAATACATTTTATCTTCATGTCAAACTGCATGATGTGGCTTATGTACAACAAGACAAACAACAAGAGTAGGTACAGGAAGTTTAGGTAACACTTAAGAATAGGGTACCCCTTGGTAAATGTGTGCGAAATTATTGGTGATGTTTACTAAAACAAATGGTAAACTAAACAAACTATTAATGGTTCACTATATCTTTTTAAGGCATTAAGGGAATTTAATTCATAAAAAAAGGGTTGATCAAAGAGAATTGGATACCAATATAATAAAAAATCAAAATATAGATACAGATTGTGTGGACAAGCCAAAACCAGGAGAAAATGTTAGGCTACCATGCTTAGAGCTTTGTCGCCAAGTTGGCGGGGGTACCCTGTTCTTGTGTCAAACCAAAGTTTAACATGTGTTCTTCTTTTATCTCTTCTGAACTCAGATGATCTTTTCTTTGGATGTGCCATATTTATATGTTTATTTAATATTTTAAGGGGGTATATCTCCTTATTTAATCCATCCCCTTTTGGGAGTAATAAATGCCCAAATTTACAAATAATTTTACCTGCTAGAAAATCTATAATATTACTTCAAGTCACCACAATTGAAATAATTACTTAAGTATGATAGTTAACATATCCCACTTTATTCCCTGTGTAGACATTATCCCCCAAACAGCAAGATTGTACGTGATAAGAAGGTGCCACGAGGAAACCTAAGTTTTCATTGCTTCAAGCTTTATAAGAAAAGAAATAAAATTCCATAAAAGAAATAAGGTCTCCATAAAATGATATTTGAATATGGCAAATGACCAGAGAGTTTTGAATGTGCAGTTAACTATAATTAACCTGGGAACACATATAGTACGCGCAACCTGTTGGTGGAGACGTTTTCGCCGATGGCGACAAATTGAAGCATACTGATCAATTTTATACAACTTAAAACAGAAAATGATGACATATTTAACACATTGTATGCGGGACACGTACTAGTACGTTTTTTGACTATTGATACTTAAGCGTGGGTCATGTACTAGTTGACTTAAGAACTGGGTTCCCCCGCCAACTTGGCGATAATGGTTTAAGTATGGTCGCCTAACATTTTCTCCTGATCTCACCGTGTCCAAACAATCTGTATCTATATTATAATTTATGTAACATTTGCATCCAACTCTCCTTGTGTAACTCTTTTCTTATATAGTAAAAGTGCGCAATGCTTAAAAAAATTAGATATAACAAACCATTAATGGTTCACTATGGCTGATTTCTAATAATTTGGAGCTGTTGCGTTTTTAAACGGTTAAAGGATAAATTTCCCATAAATATAAATGTCCGGTTTTCAAGTAGTTTTCTTTAATTACGTAACAGATATAATTCTATTAGGATAGCGCACTGTGCATTAATCAAAGTTACCAGGAAAAGCAAGAAATACAATGTTTAGATGGATTACCTTTGTGTTTTAGTAAATATCGTCAATATTTTAACCAAATTTGCCAAGGGGAAAACCAATTCTTCAGTAGTCCCGTACGGGTTAGTGTAACAACATGGTTTGTGGGTACAAAAATAATGGCATATACAGGGAAACGAAGCCGAATGTTCTTATCTTTCTTTTTTTTATAATGTTAAAATGTTTATATATAACATACTTCGAAAAAATTAAAACTGTATACTACTATTTCTATTTGATTTTTCATATTTACGATACTATTATAAATTTATCCACTAAAAAAATATTTTTTGTTTACAAAAATCTTATGGCTGTTATTTATATATTTCTATTTATATATTTGTTTATATATTTCAATATAAAATACGAAAAGTTGGTTAAAAAATTAAAAAAATTTCGATCTATTGAGATTTAACTGAATAACTAAATTTAAGCGCAAAACGCCCGCTCCCGGTACAATTCCCCTGCGAAATGTACCCTCGCACAATGTGTCAACATTTTATTTTATACCACTTTAAACACAATGAAACACATTTATCATCATAGTCAAATAAATTGCCATTTTAAACTCTATTTTAATGTTGTATTAAATATTATTTTAATCTTATTTATTTCTGCGCAACCATAGATTTTCTACTCTACAGCAAATGTCTCGTCAAATTTAGCATAAACTATGTCAAACCCGAAAAGTGGACTAACCAGCTGAGTATAATACATTTGAACCGTAACGATTATCGACAGATTCGTGGTTGTAACTAGTTCTCTAGTAAAACTGCTAATTTAAACAAATCGTATTATTCAAATGTTAAAATATATGATTAAATTATAAAACTAAAACATAGAAAACTTAACATGAATGTATATCAATATATAAAACATCGTCTTGCTTACATTTTATTTTTAAAGCGTAGGATTTTCGGTGCCATTATGACAGATGACAGCAAAATTAATATACAATACTTGATGGTTCTTCAGCTAAGTTTAAAAGACCAGTTAGAACAGGTTTTATGCTAAAACATTGATAGAATTACATAGCTAAGGCATAAAGAATAATAAAGATGATCGATACAGCAAATATAAGCTTTTGAAGCAGTTATTCTCGATTAATAAAATTTTTGATTAGATCACTTTTCCAACCACCGACTCAGCAGTAAGAAACGTATGAATTAAAACTTTTCAAGATGGCGCCGAGAAGCTATTAAAGTTTACATTGTTGTATTATTCTTTCTCAAATTGTTTGTTGTGGATGTTTGATAAATTCTTTTTGTCTCCATTGTTCTGGTGTTATCGAATTGTTATACATGTAAACACAGTAAACCTCAAGAATGGAGTGAAATAATTGAATTTGATCAGCATGGTTAACCGGTTCTACATACATGTTGCATAAAATATGTAAAACAAGCTTTGTTATTTCAATTCTCGAAATAAAAATAAAGTATTTTATTTTTACTTAGATTCACTGAAATAAAAATTGATATATTACGGATTAATTAAATATAAATGTATATTTAACATTACTTAAGTTGTAAATTTTTTAACCGAAAAAAATATTTTGCATTAAATAGAAATTTTTCCTTTTACCCATTTCCTTAACCCGGGTAGAATCCCAGTTTTTGGCTCTATTTTTATACAAGTGATCGCCAAATTGTCGCCAAATGATTTTACAATTTGTGCTTCGTTTTGGGCATGAATAAAGAACTGGGTTCCCCCGCCAACTTGGCGATTAAGTATGATCACCTAACATTTTCTCCCGATCTCACCGTATCTAAACGATCTATATCTATATTATAACATATATGATATTTGCATCCAACTCTCCTTGTGTAACTCTTTTCTTATATATTAAAAGTACTCAATGCTTAAAAAAATTAAATATAATAAACCATTAATGGTTCACTATAACTAATTTTTAATAATTTGGAGCTGTTGCGTTTGTAAACTGTTAAGGAATTAATTGCCCATAAATATATATGTTCGGTTTTCAAGTCGTTTTCTTTAATTAAGTAAGTATATAATTATATTACTATGGTGCTCTGTGCATTCATTAAAGTCACCAGTAAAAGCAAGAGATACGTTGAGATGAATTACTTTTATGTTTTAGTAAATATTTTCGCCAAATTTTCGCCAAATTAGCCAAGGGGAACCCAATTCTTAAGTAGTCCCTTGTTTTATATTAAGTTTATACCCAATTTCAAAGCATATTTCGAGCAAAAAAAAAAAAGGTTTGAAACTTTATTAAGATGAATACAAATTAAAAAAAAAAATAGAAAGTAAAAAATAGAGCAAGGTTTGCCAGAAAACTGGGTTCTAGAATTTGGCGACATCGCCCACGCTTGGCGTGCCCACTGAACTTGGTTCGGCGGGCTCCCCGAACTGGGTTACGAAATAGCAAACAAGGATCATCTTCAGGAACATTTACTTAGAAAGTGTCCTGCTGTTCAGTATCTCTCGCCCCCGTACCCTCGTCGGTGTCATTCATTGTATCTTCTCAGCCCTTCTCCCCCCGCCTCTCGTCTTAGTCGCGTTTCCCCCCTCCTCTGGTTCTTTCTTCTCCAAGACAAACTAAAACAAGGAACAGTCGGCTGGTGACTCGGGGACTTCACACTATCTTTCTACTAAACAATCTTTTACATTTTTTTTTCTTGTGGGGGCACCAGTCTCCAAAATCCCCCTTGCCTACGGCCTTGTCCGTAAGAGCAACAAGTCAAAATGGTGCAATAAAAGAAGAACCATGATCCATTACTGATTGATGTCGATTGTTTAAAATAAAAGAAATTAAATAAAATTCCTGGAGGAAGATGAAAAATTTTCAGCTGGTAAATAAAAAAAAAGTCTCGATGCAGAAAAATTGAATTATGGCTACTTTATTTTTTATTAATTTCAAAACGAAATACAGTGAAACCCACTTAAGAAGTTTTCCAAGGGACTAACTGATCAAAACTTCTTAAGCGGGAAAACTTCTTAAACGAGAAATCAGGATCAATAAGTGGCAATCAATAATCATTATTCATGCGTATGTATGTATGTATGTATATATATATATATATATATATATATATATATATATATATATATATATATATATATATATATATATATGTGTGTGTGTGTGTGTGTGTGTGTGTGTGTGTGTGTGTGTGTGTGTAAGGAAAATTCTCAGGGGTTTTCAAAACTTAAATCAAGGGCTAAAAATTCCCACGTTCTTTTGCATTCCCCTTTTTAACCCCTAACCTAAATTGACCACTGGGGCTACAGTTTACGCCCTCAGAGAAGAGGCCTGACCAATTATAATCCTACATGGCCCTAGCGGACAATTTAGGAAATTTCCAAATAAAAAGGAGATACACGCTGTCGGAGACAGATTTTTCTAGAGATATTTTCCCACAGATGTTGACCCAGGTGTTATGTGTCTTGTACATAGAACTTCATGCTAGCTGACCCTTCAGTTTGTCCTGTCCCTATGATGAAGTGGGAACCCGTCCTTCAACGTTATCTTAATAAAGGTCTTTAGCTGAAACGGTATCATTTTTATGGCCATGACTGCAACCACCCATCAAGAAGTCCGTCCCATTACATATGGGGGCTCGGCCGGGATTAAATAAGACATTTATATTTAATAACGTTTATTTATAAATGGGGAAACCTATTTACAGGGAGAACTGACATAAAAAGGGAGGGTAAACATTTAATCAGCGCGCAACCCACAACTTGCGCATACGTCTCACACTCGTCTCTCGTTCGTCTGCCTTTCGCCACAGGCGCTCGCTAGGTGGCGCTCAGCGGGAGTTATAGCCAGAGTATGATGTACTCGTTACCGTCCTACATATATATATATATATATATATATATATATATATATATATATATATATATATATATATATATATATATATATATATATATATATATATATATATATATATATATATATATGTATATATAAATATATATACGAAAAAACCACTTAAGAAGTTTTCTAAGGGAATAGAAAGAGAAAACTTCTTAAACGAAATTAATTTTTTTAAAAACAAAATATTCACATAGATAATGAGGAGAGATTTTTTTTCTTTATAAAATAATATATAAACAATAGGTTTGGTTTTACTCAAAAATTTACATTTTTTTGCATACTTAAAAAATCATCTAATAAAGGAAAACAACATAATTACCTTAGACTATCTTTAATTCAGCTGAGAAATTTTTCTTTAAACACCACTGGAATCGATTTTACGGAGAAATATTTTATAGTTTTTTGTTTTTGTTTTATTGGAAATTTGTAATTGATAACAGTCCAGCTCTTTTAAGCTTTTAAAAACTTCTTCAGGCACATTTTAAATAAAAATGACAACAATCGTTTTCAGCCATAAACATTGACCTTTACAGACAGTGAGGAGAAAAAAAAAACAGTAATAGAAAGGGATCTGTAAACGCGTTCTAAAAGTTAACTGAGAAATGAAAGAAAACTTTTTAAACGGGAAAGAGTTTGGAACGAAATTTTATAAACGGGTTATTTTAACCCCTTCCCGGTTTTTCCCGAGCTGAACTCGAGCAGGCGAAATGTACCATTACGGCTCATCCCGAGTGTACCTCGGGCACTGTGAAATTTTACACTGTGCAATTAGTCTTTCCCGAATTATCTCACATATGCTTTTTATAGTTTCGAATTCTTTTGTTTACTTTTCTGGTTACTACATTATTTGCTGCTCCAAGAGAGACAGCAGAGGGAAGAAGGTAAGGAGAGAAACAAGGTTCTACTGTCCAGATTGCGTTGTTGGACTCTGTGCAGTACCATGTTTTCGATTGTACCATACACGATCAAAATTTGATCAATAATTTCATAATCACTTGTGTAAATGCAAAGGATATAAATAAAATTTAATTCAAGATAAAAGCTAGATATTCTAAGCTTTATATTTATAGTTAGCGTGAATTGACTACAAAGTCTAATGATTTCTAACGCAAAGAAAGCCAACTATAAAGGAAAATTACTCATTTATTTAAATTGATTTTTTTTTGCATTAATTAATTTTTAGGAAATTTTGAATGATACTATTATGTTTAAAAAGCTATGCATGTATGAAAATAAGAATAAAAAAAATTGACATTTTTTACCCATAATCCCGAAATAAAATGAACCTGGAAGGGATTAACATTGTATGAATAGGGAAAAAAATGGGTACCGAAAATATAAACTTCTTAAGCGGGAAAACTTCTTAAACAGGTTTTACTGTACTGCAGCAAAAATTTCTTCAAATTTGTGACGCCTTCAATATTCTCAAATGAGAGGTAACGTGAATAATGGATCACAGTCAAAGATAAAATTGGAAATTTACTTTTATTCTTGATTAACTACGGCTATTTACAAAGGAATGTTAATTCCCAAATCATGTAGAACTGCAAATGATGGTTGCCGGTAAAACTTCCTCACGACGATCACATTCGAAAGAAAAACAAGAGATTTAATAATCTCTTACAAGTGGGGAGGCTTTTCAGGGTGCAATCAAACCCAATTTATCCCCCGTTCGGTATCCGAGACTCTGCCGCTCCCTATATGAGCGGACTTTACGAATCTCCCGAACTAGAAAGCTGGCTCTGGTAAAAAAGGCGAAAGCCTCCACGAGGTCAACACACCTACGAAAAAAATGACGAAAAGCCCTGAGTCGCAAAATTGTAGGCTTTTTATACCTGGGGGGTCAGTTACGGTTCCGCCAATTGTTTTTTGGGTCAGTTAAGATCCCAGTTACTTGAGAACTCCAGCTAAAGTTACAGTTATATTTTTTTAGCTGAATTCTCATTCGCTGGCTGTCCCTTCACGGAATTTCCGAGCATTCATTAACGAGATCCATCAGGGGCGTATTCGTCTATTCAGTCCGATTGTCAAGATCCCAGACTCTGCGACGCCACGCTATTGTACTCCGTACACAGGTGTACTCCGATCAGCTGTTTTGGCGTATGCTCGGACTAAGGGGAGTCTTCACAAATTCTAATTAATAGGAAAAAGGTTATAGTTAAGGTATATTTTTTAATTACAATATAATTTTTTCAGCTTTCCGTGTTTTTGGCTTCCGTTGGTAATGGACGTCTGCAAAGATGTTCATCACATGTGTCCTTCCTGTAACGCTCTCCTTGGGACCTATAAAGTAATATGAAGAGTACTTTTCCATATGCTTCAGGTAATATATTTCACTAATTTCATTTTATCATCGCAAAACGTACAGACTGCGACAACATAAAGGGCACGATACAGGCAAAGTTATACAGATTGTTATAAGGTGCATTAACCCTTTCGTGGGCCATTTATTTCTCACTCTATGTTTCCAAACTTTCAAAACAGAACTGCTAATTTTATTCAATCGATCGAACAGTAGATGACAGCGAAAAACCGAAGCGGAAATTAGTCTTCCTGTCATTCCAATAGCAAGACCAATATATTAGAATGGGTTTTGCGCTTCCCACAATTATGTTTTGTAAGATCGTGTAGGTGGGAAGTAATCTTCCTACGGACCACGAAAGGGTTAAATAAATAACGAGCAGAAACCTGTCACACAAAACTGTTTGGAATTTCCAACCAAGGAAATATTTTAAAATTTTGAAAGTTTTTTTTTTAACTTGCAACTTGAAATGCATTTTATGTTCGCATTTTGACATAGAAACATCAAAAGAGTTGCAACATGTCGTAGAGCGATTTCTTAAGGATGTGGAGGAACGGAATTTCATTGGTGAATGTCTAAATGTCTGAAGGCTGAAATTTCAGTGGCAGGTTCTCAACTATTCTTATTGTAGTTCGAACCTGTCTGAGGTTTTCATATGTTTCGAGAATTGAAAAAAAGAAACATTTACAGCATTTACAAAAACATTTAAAAACAAACATTAGAAGATTTCAGTCGGATGATGAATTGCCTGGTGAGGTTCCAAATTGGTTCTAGCAGTAAAGGAGGATTTTCTAAAAAGGGGTATAATTAACTTAGTTTCACATTGGGATAAATAAGTGTTCTTCAAACTGGGTTCTGCGACACCCTAGAGCATTTTGAGATGTGCCTAGGGGTACCACGAGTATTTTTAAAAGACGTATACAAATACAAAATAGACTGTACTTATATATCAAATCATAAACTCCTTGTAATTATTTTGACCTCTATAAAACAAGTATTGGTGTCGGTTGCAAGACAATTTTGAATGTGTCGTGGCATATTTCCCCCTCAGATTAATGCCATTTTAATAATGTGTCTATAACACAAAATATTTTGTGAGTAGGCAGGCGTATAGAACAAGTTGTAGTAAAGAGGATTTAAGAATTTTCATAACTGCACTTTCTACACATTTTAACTTATGTATTTCACACTGTTCATGCTTTTAAAGTTCTTCAACATGAACTTGTTAAACAAAAAAGCTGAAGTAAATACTAAACAACATATTTTTAAATTTTATTTAATAGAGGAAATCTTATTTACTTGTAATCTTCAAACTGGGTTCCGCTACACCCTAGAGCATTTTGAGATGCCTCTAGGGATATCGCTAGTAGCTTTAAAAGACGTAAGCAAATACAAAATGGACAGTACTTTTATTTCAAATCCATAAACTATATTTAATTATTTTGACCTTTATGAAACAAGTATTGGTGTCGGTGGCAAGACAATTTTGAGTGTACCGTGGCATATTTTCCCTACATAATAATACCATTTTAATAATGTGTCTATAATATAAAACACTTAGTGAATATGCAATCGTACAGAACAAAAAGTAATAAAGATGATTTAAGAATTTTCAAAACTGCGTTTTCTACACATTTTATTTCACTCTGTTCGTTCTTAAAAGTTCTTGAACATGAACTTATTGAACAAAAAAGCTGAAGTAAATACTAAACAACATATTTTTAAATTTTATTTAATAGAGGAAATCTTATTTACTTGTTACCTTCAAACTGGGTTCCTGGACACCCTAGAGCATTTTGAGATGTGCCTACGGGTATCACGAGTACTCTTTTAAAAGACTTAAACAAGTACAAAATAGACTGTGCTTATATATCAAACCCATAAACTACAAGTAATTATTTTGACCTCTATGAAACAAGTATTGGTGTCAGTGACAAGACAATTTTGAGTGTACCGTGGCATATTTTCCACACAGAATAATGCCATTTTAATAATGTGTCTATAAAATAAAACATTTTGTGAGTACGTAGGCGTATAGAACAAGTAGTAATAAAGAGGATTTAAGAATTTTCATAACTGCGTTTTCTACACATTTCAACTTATGTATTTCACACTGTTCATTCTTAAAAGTTCTTGAACATGAACTTTCTGAACAAAAATGCTAAAGTAAATACTAATCAACATATTTTTAAATTTTATTTAATAGAGGAAATCTTATTTACTTTAACCTTCAAACTGGGTTCCCCGACACCCTAGAGCATTTTGAGATGTCTCTAAGGGTACCGCGAGTATTTTTAAAAGACGTAAGCAAATACAAATTAGACTGTACTTATATATCAAATCCATAAACTACATGTAATTATTTTGACCTCTATGAAACAAGTATTGGTGTCGGTGGCAAAATAATTTTGAGTGTGCCGTGGCATATTTTCTCCCACACAATAATGCCATTTTAATAATCTGTCTATAATATAAAACACTTAGTGAATATGTATGTCTATAGAACAAGAAGTAATAAAAAGCATTTAAGAATTTCCATATCTGCGTTTTCTACACATTTTAACTTATGTATTTCACACTGTTCATTCTTAAAAGTTCTTAAACATGAACTTCGGGTAACACTATCTAATACAGAGTCAAATATAAAATATGTATTTTCCTTAAAAAAATTAAAATATCATTTAGTTATGTTTTAATTTTTGCAATAATGTATCTGTGTATAAGCATATATATATATACATATATGTGTGTGTGTGTGTATATACATTATATACACACATATATCATATATATATATACATCATACACACACACACACACACACACACACACACACACACACACACACACACACACACACACACATATATATATATATATATATATATATATATATATATATATATATATATATATATATATATATATATATATATATATATATATATATATATGAGTCGTTCGGTGCACACATTGACTAACTCCATTTTTCGGATAATGATAAACTGAAACGTCAATGCACAAAATATTCTCATTCAAACCAATATTCCCCAATTTTAATTACCACCATGGATTATTGATAAATTTTTTTGAGCAGTAGGTTGGTGAATAGGCTATTC
Source organism: Pardosa pseudoannulata (assembly GCA_032207245.1). Lineage (NCBI taxonomy): Eukaryota > Metazoa > Arthropoda > Arachnida > Araneae > Lycosidae > Pardosa > Pardosa pseudoannulata. The sequence continues at coordinate 107,189,405 of CM063506.1, forward strand.
TAGGCACGTTTTAAGACCTGTTATAATATATTTTTAATTTAAAAAAAATGGAGTTAGTCAATCTGTGCACTGAGCGGCTCATATGTGTGTGCGTGTGTGAAATATTGAATAAAAATGCTTCAGTAAATATTAAACAATATATTTTTAAATTTTGTTTAATAGAGGATATCTTAATTACTTGTAATCTAAAACTGAATATTTTTGCTTATGTTGGTGTACCGTTCATACAGATGGATATAGAAATTTAACAAAACTAAATACAGATAGAGTCATTTTGTTGGGGCTATGCACCAAATAAAATGATATCCTTATTAAGGTAATTTCCGTATTTTGTCGCTTTTACATGGGGTGTGTCTTGGCAGACAAAAGATTGTGTAGCACTGCTATATCATACACAAATCACAATTTCCCTTCATCCTCTAAAAGGTTATTTCAGGAAGTAGGTAAAGCCGAGCTCCACAAACAGAGATACAGAAAAGAAAAAACTGTCGTAACTACTTTACAAAATATATTAAAAATATTCAATGGAAAAACATAAATTCCTATTATTAGTATGCATTTTCCCACTGATATCGTGCTAGAAACATGATTCATTCCATCAGTGCTCTCTACAGAAATAAAATTTAGGAAAAACATCGTAATTTCTTTGTAGTATATTAGACACTTTTTCAAAGGTGTTCTTCAGCACTACTAATTTTCGCGTATTTGGTTTCTTGACTTCTATTTCCCTTCGTAACTGCTTATCTTTCTTATCTTTTAACGATCCAACATGTACCTTCAGAGATTCGTATACCATTGTTTGGGAACATTTGGATTAACGTCACAGGTGGCAGTAGTCCATAGTAACATAAACAACAACAATGCATTAAGGTATCCGTCTATGTTAAAAACGTCCTTTTTTGCCAAAAATCATGATTTTTTTTATTTCTCTATTGTAAAATTTCAACTTTTAGGCTTCTAAATCTGTTTTTGTTTTGTCTCTACTGAATTTTAAAGAAAATTTACAATTGTATAAGCATCAGTGACAGCTGTCAAAACAAAACGGAAGTAGCGACTTCGGAACTGGAAGTTGTGAATTTAAAGCCTTTTAAAGAGCATTTTTTGGACAAAACTTTTTAAATTTTCATGAAGATTAGTTTAAACATTTTTCCAGTATTTTTAATAATTAGCAACTTGGTAATTAGAAAGTTTTGAAGTAAGAAAGTGTGAGGAATTTTAAACATGTATTTTAATTTCTTAATAGTTAAAGTTGCTTTCATAAACTTCCAATGCGTTTTTCTCAGAACGGTATTTTTAATAAAATGTTGAAACTTGAAATGTGATTTCTCAAAAAATTCTTAAAATATCTTGTTGAAAATTATTATGAATGCTTTTGATAGTATTTACTAGTAAATTACCTAAAAGCTTTAAATTTGGATAATTTTTAATGATGTTACACTCATAGTTAGATATAAAAGTAATGAAAATTCGTTAAAAATTCAATTTGTATGAGTTTGAAGGACCAATTTTTTTTTACCAAATGTAAATTAAGCTAAGATTTTAGGTGATTCACTAGTCCAGTGTATGAGAAATGTGTTGCATCCAAAAATATTGAAATAATTTAATTTATTAAAAAATTAGACCTTTTGAAAAAACCCGATTTTTTTATTAAATTTTCTTCATTTATTAAAAACTTTATAAAAACTTCTCCAGGAATAAATTTTTTAAGTTTAATTCTTTATGATAATATAAAAAATAAATCTAAAAATTGAAAAACATGAACTAGTTTCTACGTTTAAAGAAAAAAGTTCTCCGAACGTAGATGGATACCTTAAGTCTCAAAGAGACTGATGACTGAAATTAATTTAAGCAATAATATAATGGAGGTTACTTAACTCCCATGGTTAAGTGAGATGGTATCCAAGATACTCACAATCCTTAGTAGAGTAATATTCACAGTCACATAAAATATATAACAAACTCTTCTTTGCCACTTGACATCCCCTACATATTGGGTTATCAGTGATGCCAATGATGTTCAGATGCCTTTGAAAAACCCCGATTTTTTTACTAAATTTTCTTCACTTATTAGAAACTTTTTAAAAACTTCTCCAGGAATAAAATTTTTAAGTGTAATTTTTTATGATAATATAATATATAAATCTAAAAATGTACAATCATGAACTAGTTTCTACGTTTAAAGAAAAAAGTTCTCCGAACGTAGACGGATACCTTAAGTCTCAAAGAGACTGATGACTGAAATTAATTTAAGCAATAATATAATGGAGGTTACTTAACTCCCATGGTTAAGTGAGATGGTATCCAAGATACTCACAATCCTTAGTAGAGTAATATTCACAGTCACATAAAATATATAACAAACTCTTCTTTGCCACTTGACATCCCCTACATATTGGGTTATCAGTGATGCCAATGATGTTCAGATGCCTTTGAAAACCCCCAATTTTTTTACTAAATTTTCTTCACTAATTTGAAATTTTTTAAAAACTTCTCCAGTAATAAATTTTTTAAGTGTAATTCTTTATGATAATATAAAAAATAAATCTAAAAATGTAAAAACATGAACTAGTTTCTACGTTTAAAGAAAAAAGTTCTCCGAACGTAGACGGATACCTTAATATGTTTTATAATCTTAAATTTAATATGTTTTGATCAGATGTATACTTTTTTTTTATTGCAGGTGATTCTCTCTACATCTTGATCCTTAGTTGCATTGTTAAATCTTTCATCCCTGTAATGATTTCGTCATGAAGAAAGAGAAAAGTATGATTGAGATAGTGCATGCCATGATATCTGAAAACCTTAGAAAATAGACACTTTATACTCATTTAAATTATTTTCTAATTTTAATTTGCTCTTTTAGAATAAACATCAAAGTCTGTTAAATGAATATGCAATTAATACCAGCATAAATCTATGCACAGCTCAATTTTGTATCTTGTTTTTTGAACTTCCCGAGATATTGCTTTGAATTATTTTTATAACAACTATTTATTTTAAATGCAAATGCATTTATATTCTAATACGAACTGTACTTTTCCTCTTGTGTTATATCTGTTATTTTTCATTTCATGTATGCAATAAATTAATAATTATAAGTTTTTAGTCAATGAATTGTAAATAACCCACAAAATATAACTGAAAAAAGAATTTAAGGTAAATAAATATTTTATGGAGTTGTAATGCAGTAAAATTATTCATACACGTAAAAAAACTATTTGAATAGAATTACGGTTGATTTAAATTTATCGATTAAGCTCACTGCACAAGAAATGTCACTTTTAACAGGTTTGGTCAATTTTTATATTTTGAAAATAGAAGTAGCTTTACGTATTTCAGATTTCGAAACCATTTTGATTTTGATTTTACATCAATTAGAAGCAGAGTTATAGCTTTATTAAACTATAGAAGTAAAGTTATTATTATTATTTCTTTATAGTGTAAGCATAGTTACTAAATAAGAAAGCACCAGACATATCCAGAAAGCAGTTCGAAATTACCGTCATAACTTGGAAAAAATTAATCAAAAGTAAAGGAAAGTTGAGTGTTAACTATATAGAAAGATTCCTGAGATGTTAAAAAGTTGCAATTCATATTAATAATAACAGAAAATAGGAGGATTTCAGAAATTGTATCTCGGTTTTATCATTGTCTATCAGTGTCTGAGAGCTGATATAAATAGCTTTGAGAAATATTCTCCAGATTCTCTGTAAATATGCTGGACATATTACAGAGATATATTCTCTGTAAATATGCTGGATAGAATGAGATAAACTTATGACAACGAATTTGAAGATATGTGATAAAAAGCTGTTATGATAAAAATATATGTACATAGCATGAGAGACAAAGCGAACTGTTTCAATTCTGTACTGTGGAATTCTTGGAAAGGAAATCTTTATTGAGCTAAAACACACCGAACAGGTGCTTAAATATTTGTTTTGCAGTTTAAATATGATGCCGGATGTCTGTTGAAAGTGATGAATGGATTGCAGTTAAATGCTGCAAGGTATAAATATCAATGCCTTTAGGACTGAAAAAGAGTCACCTAAAATTCTATTACCTATATAAGGTCAAAGTAAAATATTACAGGCATGCTATAACAAAAGTTAATAGAGTATGAAAGAAAAAGAAGGTTTAATTTATCCCTGAAGTGAATTTTATGATATTTTACAAATAAAAAATAGTGTTTTAAAATAACAAAAAAATTTAACTGAATTTTTCTCATAATTACTTTATCAATGACATTTTTCAAAATTATCATAAAATATATTTTCAATTCTTTCGAAATAAATTAAAGGAGCATAGCATCTACATTTCGTACCGAAACATTTTTTATTTTAAAAACTTTTTTTTTGAATTGTCATTAGTTGACATTTCAGACGTTTAAGAATAAAATTTATGCGTGTTCTTTTATTTTATCTAAAGCTTTAACATAAATAGTTTTGTAAATTAATAATTTTGAACATAAAACATATACATGAAAGGAAAAAATGACCCGCAAGATAACTTAAAAATACATATATTAGAACTTAAATTTTTGTATCAAATCAAAGAAAATATATTTTTTAGTCTCTACATCAAAACATTACAGGTACTCGAAATTAAAAATCTAAAAACTCTCAAGCATCCTAATATTAAAAAAATTAAGTTCTCATGTAAAAATATAAAATGTCTTGGCTATGTAAATATAATTTACGTTCACAGAGTAAAAAAAAATAACTTCATATGTAAACATTTTTTCTAATATATTTCAAAAATTTGTTTTATTTTCTTCACACACACATATTTATTTATATGTTGTATATTTTGTGTTATAAAAAATATTACTTTAAATAAAAAACTTAAAATTTTTTTAACCTTTTGCTCTCCAATATTGAGACTGACTCAATATCATCTTTCCTCTGCAGCAAGTTCAGCTTCGAGTGTGTCTCGACACGGTTTTAAATTTAAGAATTACTGTTTACACTTGTTATATGCAACTGAAATTGCTAGGACCACAATATATTGATTTAACTTAAACATAATTTTGGACCAGTGTGCTTGGAATAAGGAAAATTAATTAGGAGAGCAAAGGGTTGAAAAGAACTTAACGAAACTAAATGAGCTTAAAGAAACTAAAACGAGCAGGACCTTGTTTTAGTATGAATAAACAAAAAAGACAACGAGGTAGCGATTTATTTTCACCATTGATTAAATCAGTCACTTGATGTTGAAAATTGCCTACTAAGGGATAGCCGCCTTAGTTTATTATATTTATGTATATATTATTTTTGCATTATAGTAGAACTCTGCTTTCGAGACGTGCTGTGGTCTCCTTTGTTATATAACGACAGCGGGCCCACATGACTTCACAGAGATTTGCTTTTGGGTTTTATATACATTATAAAGTACACAATGTATTTATATAGTATTAAATATTTATAAATTCATTTTTAATTAATACAAAGTGCTTTATAAAATACACAAAAGTAAACAATAAAAAAATTGCAAAATAGTTATGTCAAAAATTTATTGATAAAATTAAAATATAATACACACATGTTGATGAAAGGCAAAATTTTTAATTGAAATATTTAATCAAACACTTGAAATTTAGCATAATATTTGTTGAAGACGTCTTTAGAAGTTCTGTAGTATGATAATTAGTCAATTCTGAACAATATTTCAATTTTACGATATTAATCGTGGAGTATAAAGTAAAATTAGACACTAGTAGCTTATTTAAGTCTGGATATTTTGATTCTTGTAATAGGTTCCAGAACTATGCTAATAAAGTAGATCTATGCTTTAATTTTCATAATTTTAGTACAGCAGACGCTATAACAATAGGTAATATTTCGTAAGTCGATGATTTATCTACAATAGTGTCATAAATAAATGGATTTACAAAAAAGGATGAGAGCCACAGTGAACTCGACAAAGAATTGCCAAAGCTACATTACTGAAGTAGATTTGTTCTGCAGTTCTAATAATTTCAGTTCCACAGTCGCTTTTACAATAAGTATTATTTCACAAGTTGGGGATTTATCTACAATAATATTGCGAGCAAATAGATTTACATAAAAGGATGAGAGTCGGAGTGAACTCGACGAAGAGTTTCCCAAACTACATTATTGAAGTAGATCTGTGCTGCAGTTCTAATAATTTCAGTTCCACAATCGCTATGTTACAATAAGTATTATTTCACAAGTTGGGGATTTATCTACAATTATACGAGAACAAATAAATTTACAAAAAAGAATGAGAGCCACAGTGAACTCGGACAAGAGTTTCTAAAACTACATTATTGAAGTAGATTTGTGCTGCATTTCTAATAATTTCAGTTCCACAGCCGCTTTTACAATAAGTATTATTTCACAAGTTAGTGATTTATCTACAATAATATCGCGAACAAATAAATTTACATAAAAGGATGAGAGTCGCGGTGAACTTGACGAAGAGTTGCCAAAACACATTATTGAAGTAGATATGTGCTTCAGTTCCACAGTCGCTTTTACAATAAATATTATTTCACAAGTTGGAGATTTATCTACAATTATACGAGAACAAATAAATTTACAAAAAAGAATGAGAGCCACAGTAAACTCGGACAAGAGTTTCTAAAACTACATTATTGAAGTACATTTGTGCTGCTTTTCTAATAATTTCAGTTCCACAGCCGCTTTTACAATAAGTATTATTTCACAAGTTAGTGATTTATCTACAATAATATCCCGAAGAAATAGATTTACATAAAAGGATGAGAGCTGGAGTGAACTCGATGAAGAGTTTCCCAAACTACATTATTGAGGTAGATCTGTGCTGCAGTTCTAATAATTTCAGTTCCACAATGGCTATGTTACAATAAGTATTATTTCACAAGTTGGGGATTTATCTACAATAATATCCCGAAGAAATAGATTTACATAAAAGGAGGAGAGCCACAGTGAACTCGGAGAAGAGTTTCCCAAACTATATTATTGAAATAGATCTGTGTTGCAGTTCTAATTATTTCAGTTCCATAGTCACTTTTGCAAGAAGTATTATTTCACAGGTTAGTGACTTATCTACAGTAATATCGCGAGCAAATAGATTTACATAAAAGGATGAGAGCCGGAGTGAACTCGGAGAAGAGTTTCCCAAACTACATTATTGAAGTAGATATTTGCTGCAGTTCTAATAATTTCAGTTCCACAATGGCTATGTTACAATAAGTATTATTTAACAGGTTGGTGATTTATTTACAATAATATTGCTAAGAAATAGATTTACATAAAAAGATGAGAGCCACAGTGAACTCGAAGAGTTGCCAAAGCTAAATTTTTGAAGTAGATCTGTGCTGTAGTTCTTATTATTTCGGTTCCATTGTCGTTTTTACAACAAGTATTATTTCACAGGTTGGGGATTTATCTACAATAATATCGTGAGAAAGTAGATTTACATAAAAGGATGAGAGCCGCAGTGAACTCGACGAAGAGTTTCCCAAAGTACATTATTGAAGTAGATCTATGTTGCAGTTCTAATAATTTCAGTTCCACAATCGCTTTTTCAACAAGTATTATTTCACAAGTTGGTGATTTATCTACAATAATATCGCGAACAAATAGATTTAGATAAAAGGATGAGAGCCACAGTGAATTCGAAGAAGATTTTCCAAAACTACATTATTGAAGTAGATCTGTACTGCAGTTCTAATAATTTCAGTTCCACAGTCGTTTTTACAACAAGTATTATTTCACAGGTTGGTGATTTATCTACAATAATATCGTGAGAAAGTAGATTTACATAAAAGGATGAGAGCCGCAGTGAACTCGACGAAGAGTTTCCCAAAGTACATTATTGAAGTAGATCTGTGTTGCAGTTCTAATAATTTCAGTTCCACAATCGCTTTTTCAACAAGTATTATTTCACAAGTTGGGGATTTATCTACAATAATATCACGAACAAATAGATTTACATAAAAAGATGAGAGCCACAGTGAACTCGAAGAGTTGCCAAAGCTAAATTTTTGAAGTAGATCTGTGCTGTAGTTCTTATTATTTCGGTTCCATTGTCGTTTTTACAACAAGTATTATTTCACAGGTTGGGGATTTATCTACAATAATATCGTGAGAAAGTAGATGTACATAAAAAGATGAGAGCCACAGTGAACTCGAAGAGCTGGCAAAGCTACATTATTGAAGTAGATCTGTGTAGTAGTTCTTATTATTTCGGTTCCATAGTCGTTTTTACACTAAGTATTATTTCACAAGTTGGTGATTTGTCTACAATAATATCGCGAACAAACAGATTTAGATAAAAGGATGAGAGCCGCAGTGAATTCGAAGAACAGTTTCCAAAACTACATTATTGAAGTAGATCTGTACTGCAGTTCTAATAATTTCAGTTCCACAGTCGTTTTTACAATAAGTATTATTTCACAGGTTGGTGATTTATCTACAATAATATGCGAACAAACATAGATAAAAGGATAGCCGCAGTGAATTCGAAGAAATTTCCAAAACTACATTATTGAAGTAGATCTGTGTATAGTTCTTATTATTTCGGCTCCATAGTCGTTTTTTTACACTAAGTATTATTTACAAGTGGTGATTTGTCTACAATAATATCGCGAACAAACAGATTTAGATAAAAGGATGAGAGCCGCAGTGAATTCGAAGAACAGTTTCCAAAACTACATTATTGAAGTAGATCTGTACTGCAGTTCTAATAATTTCAGTTCCACAGTCGTACACTAAGTATTATTCACAAGTTGGTGATTTGTCTACAATAATATCGCGAACAAACAGATTTAGATAAAAGGATGAGAGCCGCAGTGAATTCGAGAAGAGTTCCAAAACGACATTATTGAAGTAGATCTGTGTAGTAGCTAATATTTCGGTTCCATAGTCGAATAAGTATTATTTCACAAGTTGGTGATTTGTCTACAATAATATCGCGAACAAACAGATTTAGATAAAAGGATGAGAGCCGCAGTGAATTCGAAGAAGAGTTTCCAAAACTACATTATTGAAGTAGATCTGTGTAGTAGTTCTTATTATTTCGGTTCCATAGTCGTTTTTACACTAAGTATTATTTCACAAGTTGGTGATTTGTCTACAATAATATCGCGAACAAACAGATTTACATAAAAGGATGAGAGCCGCAGTGAATTCGAAGAAGAGTTCCAAAACTACATTATTGAAGTAGATCTGTGTAGTACTTATTTCGGTTCCATAGTCGTTTTTACACTAAGTATTATTTCACAAGTTGGTGATTTGTCTACAATAATATCGCGAACAAACAGATTTAGATAAAAGGATGAGAGCCGCAGTGAATTCGAAGAACAGTTTCCAAAACTACATTATTGAAGTAGATCTGTGTAGTAGTTCTTATTATTTCGGTTCCATAGTCGTTTTTACACTAAGTATTATTTCACAAGTTGGTGATTTGTCTACAATAATATCGCGAACAAACAGATTTAGATAAAAGGATGAGAGCCGCAGTGAATTCGAAGAAGAGTTTCCAAAACTACATTATTGAAGTAGATCTGTGTAGTAGTTCTTATTATTTCGGTTCCATAGTCGTTTTTACACAAAGTATTATTTCACAAGTTGGTGATTTGTCTACAATAATATCGCGAACAAACAGATTTAGATAAAAGGATGAGAGCCGCAGTGAATTCGAAGAAGAGTTTCCAAAACTACATTATTGAAGTAGATCTGTACTGCAGTTCTAATAATTTCAGTTCCACAGTCGTTTTTACAACAAGTATTATTTCACAGGTTGGTGATTTATCTACAATAATATCGTGAGAAAGTAGATTTACATAAAAGGATGAGAGCCGCAGTGAACTCGACGAAGAGTTTCCCAAAGTACATTATTGAAGTAGATCTGTGTTGCAGTTCTAATAATTTCAGTTCCACAATCGCTTTTTCAACAAGTATTATTTCACAAGTTGGGGATTTATCTACAATAATATCACGAACAAATATATTTACATAAACGAAGGAGCGCAACAGTGAACTAGAAGAAAAGTTTCTAAAATTACATTATTGAAATAGATTTGTGCTGCAGTTCTAATAATTTTAATTCCACAACCGCTTTTACAATAAATATTATTTTACAAGCTGGGGATTTATATACAATAATGTCGTAAATAAAGGTACTTACAAATAAGCACGATAGCTGTACAGAATTCATTCATTTTAGAAAATTGATCGTGGAGTACAAAGTAAAATTATATAAATATCTTTAAGTGATATTTTAATTCTTGTAATAGCTGCCATAACTATATTATTTAAGTAGATTTGTGCTGTATTTCTAATAATTTTAGTTCTTCAGCCACTTCATGTTGGTAGACAATAAATATTATTTTTCAAGTTGATCATTTACGTACAAAAATATGTCATTCAAATGGATAAACAAAAAAGGATGTGAGCCAGAGGGAATTCGATGGAGAATCCCTCCCTCCATTGTTCTATAAAGTGCCTATAGAATCAATATGTCTCTCACGTATCAGGTGGCTGGGCCAACTATATATAGATATACTGATGCATTTCGTACCCAAAAGGTGACTGTAAGAGTCGCGTCCGTCTCTGTCGGTGGTCAAGCGAGTTTTTGTTCATTTTAACAATTGAAAACGACAGTATGGTACCAGTAATGCTCTTCTTGGCGATTGGAGGTGTCAAGCGTGCCGTTTATCACCACCCCGACAGAGAAAAGGAAGGGTGCTTTGTGTGACCGAGTCGGCCAGGCGCTAAAGGGCGTTTCGGCTACCCCAAGGACAAGGGTTAAAGGGGGGGGGTGAGTTACCTCCCCTAAAACCGAGGTTTACAGCTTGGAAAAGAGAGAAGCGAGACGACTACCGGCTGAACTTTGAAATGAGCAGGTGGATCTATAGTGGTCTCCTCTCTGGTCGATAGGTTGCATCTGAATATACTTTAATGTTTCTTTAAATGTTTGTTTTTTTGTTGTAATAAATCAACCTGGTTAAGTTTTAATCATCTACGGCTGGTTATTTAGTCTCCATGGCTGTTTTATTGTAAGGGACCCATGCGAAGTCATATAAAAATGACTAGGGTGTGACGGACTACCCGACATAGAGACAGCAAAACCGCTCGACGCAATTACAGTGACTTTTTTGAAAATTGAAGGGACTAGACGTAAAGGCCGACCACCTACACGATGGTTAGACAATGTTGAAAATGATCTCAAACTAATGGGAGTCAACCGATGCAGAGCCAACGGGACTCATAGGATCAACTTCAGCGAGTTAGTCTCGGCCTGCAAAAAGCTGCTGAGCTTATGAAGAAGAAGAAGAATATTGATGTACTTATTTTGTTACGATGCCCCAATCTACCCGAAATGCAGGCTCGTTCGGTACTGCAAATAAATCAAGAGTTCGTAAATAACAGACACATTTTTGCACGATGCTACACCTCACATACAAATTACCAAGCAAACATCAAACATAAAATGATATCTCAGAATGGGAATTGCGTACAGCACTCGGCTAGCATCACTTCTCGTCGTCTAACTCTCGCTCTCTCCGTCCAGCTCGTCAGCGTTGCCACTCGGAAGAGAAGAATGTTGACACCTGCCTCGGTGTCGTCTCTGAAAAAAAAAAAACACTCCATACCGAGCTGCATAGCTGAGATTCACCACAGTACTTTAAATATTATTTTAAGATATATTTTTCGAAGAGGAGTATGAATTTCTAGGGAAAGACTAAGCGTTCCGTGAGTCTAGAAGGTTTAAAGACCACTCATCTATACCAAAAAATGTTTGATCATACGATTCCCGATATACTAAGACAATTATTGTGTGGACCCAATTATTGTGCGGTTTTTAATAAAATCGTTTACATTATAAATATTGCTAGGTATACCTCGTGTATTAAGTATTTTTATGATTTGTAAAATTTTATTTGTAATTTTGAAAAATACTTCTTTTTAGATAAATTTAAAAATCATATAGTTCTTAATATGATTATTCATTACAAAGATAAGTTTAAAAAAGCATGTATAAAATAATCACTAAAAGCTTATAATATGGCCTCCAGAAACTTAAATATGCAATATTTATTGTGCGATTTTTCGAATGAAATTGATTGCAGGCTGGAATAAAATGAGGATTTTCTAAAATTAGAAAAATTCACGAAATCCATTACTGCTAAGTGAAATTTACTCTCATAAGTGAGTCTGCAAAGCAGATTAGGAGAATTAGAAGGGATAATTGATACGATAATCTTTTCATCATAAAAACATCCATCTTTTTATTCCGATTCAAAATAAATCATTGGCTCTTAAAGATGACACGTCGCGGTTGCAGCTGACGTGATGGTATAAACTAAGAGAAGAATTGACGTCCTTTAGACTACGAACTGAAACTTCTTAGGGCTTAGTTCTGCTTCGGCTACCTAAGCCCTTTTTGTTTTCTCATTGGATAAGTGGCTCATTATGGTTATGAAATAACTTCTTGCTATCAATTTCTACTTCATTTTGGGGTTTAATCTTTAGCTTTACTTTCTTATATACAAAATGCTGAATGTGGATGAATGTAAACTTCTCGGAACTGTAATATCAATATTCGAATTTTGATTCAGTATGAAATAATAAGTTCTCTTTAGAATACAATTTTTCTTAGATTATTAGGGCTCTAATTTTATAAAAATCATTTAGGAATTAACTTTTTATATTGAATATTTTTTTATATATATCGTTTCTTTATTCCGCAAACTATCGTTTCTATTCATTTTTTTGGTTATCTTGGTTACTGAGATTGTACTAGAATTGTTTGGTTTAAGATTTTTTTAACCCTTTGTATTTTAAGAAACTATTAAGGATAATTAGAAAAGCAAAGCAAGATCTTTACCACTAATTTCTCATAACATCAAAACGAATATTAAAAATAAACTGTTTGCTTACACTTCTTTTTTTAGTTCAATTACTACTTATGAGTCACCCTTGTTCTTATGCAGCGGATTCTAACATTAAAATATTAACCCTTCCTCAAAATAACACACTTACTAAAATAACTAACGCACTTGGGTATTTTAGAAACAACCAAATTGATATCGAATGTAAAATCCTACCTATTCCAAATTGTCTTCAAAATCTTTTCCACTAAATTCCATAAAAATCCAATGAAATTATCATTACTCTTGACTATGAAAACCCCACTTATTATGTTAATAAAAGAAGGCCTTTGGCCATTTTAGATAAGAACTTTAACTTTGAGTGATTGTCTTTGTAAAAAAATAGAAAATAAAATTCAAAAAGAAATTCATAAAAATTTATAAAAAACTGTAAGAATAAAATTTTAAAACTTAGAAAATGTGAGAATTTTTATAAAACTCTCATGAAATCAGCCATCTGTCAATGGTGTCTAATGCATAGGGCGTTCTGTTCGGTACCGGAATACCCGGTTTCAAATCCCACATATGACATGAATGTTCGTAGTAGCATCAAGGAGTATATCCTGGTCTTATTAGCCCTAGTGTAGCAAAGCTGTAGATCGTAGTGCTCCAAACCAAATCAATTGCCGAACGATGGCAGAGAACTGCTCTTCGTTACTGGAGTTATTGAGTTCGAATCCAGCTGCTGGCATGGATGTTCGTAGCCTTTAGGTATCGAGTTTACGCAGTAGGTCCCTGTCTCATTAACCATCGTGTAGTAAAAAAGTAAACCGTAGCACTCCAAACCAACCGCAAAATCCATATTTTTGACTTTGTCAACTAAAAATTATGCCAAACTGATTTTTCTAGAAACGCATAGAGTAAAAAGCTGCAAGAATTTCTCATACCGAAAAGAGTATCTTCTTTCTCATTAAAGTTAATAAGTTGGATGAAAAATACGTTCTTACTTTCTAACTAATTAATAACGATGCTGATTTATTAAAATTGATTTCATATTTACTAGATTTGCATGTATATATTATATAATACAGTAAACTAATAAACCTTAGCTTAAAATAATACACTGGCACATGAGAATAATTAATAAATATAATTCTAAACTCGTTATTCTAAATTCGTAATTAGTAAACCTACCCCAAGTAAGGTCTATCAATCTGGCTAAGGAAGAGTAGCAGATGCAGGAACTATAACTTAGATTTTTAGGCACTATAAAGTCGGAAAAAGACTTGAGGCTAGATGAGGTTGACATTAAAAATGTTGTAAACTAGGTTGCCATGAGTCAAGTTAAACCCTAAGATTATAGTTCCTAGGGATTCAGAGTTTTAACCTCTAACGGGCAATAATGGCAAAGCCTGTAACAAGCCAGTCAGCAAGAAAATGTAAAATAATAGAGTCCACTGGTGACTGTATTGAGAACCTGTCAAAACCGTAAGCAATAATACTGTAAGAAGATCACTTCGCAAGGGTTAGTAGAGAGTATTGATAATCAACAGTTAGTTGGCACGATTAACATTTGTCAGAGGTGAAATAAACCTTACGTAAAGAGAGCCTGCCATCTTCTGTACATGATTCCTATACAATTCGGGTTAGATCAGAGAAGAAGGGATGTCATTGCATGTATATATGCAATAAAGAAATGCGAAAATTTGTAAACAAAATTCTTATTTCAGTCCTAGTAGCTCACAGTAGTAGCCTGGTAACCTTTAGGCAGCTCACAGTAGTATTTAAAAACGATACAGTTACTCAGGAGCTACCTTCTTCTGTACATGACTGCTACACATCTAGGGTTAGATCATAGAAGAAGGGATGTCACAACATGTATATAGGTAAATAAGAAATGCAAGGCTCTGTAAAAAAAGTTTTTATTTCAGTCGTGGTAGCTCACAGGCTGTGGTAGCCTTTAGGCAGCTCACAGTAGGATTTAAAAACGATACAGTTTCTCAGCAGCTGCATCCTTCTGTAGATGACTTCTACACATCTCGGGTTAAATCAGAGAAGAAGAAGGGATGCCCTTCTATACAATAAAGAAATGCAAGACTTTGTAAGAAAGTTCTTATTTCAGCCGTAGTATCTGCTACATATCTCGAGGTAGATCAGGGAAGAAGAAGGGATGTCATTACATGTATATAGGCAATTAAGAAATCTAAGAATTTGTAAAAAAAATTCTTCTTCCAGTCCTAGTATCTCACAGAAGTAGCCTTTAGAAGTAGCTCACAGTAAGATTTGAAAACGATACAGTTGCTCAGGAGCTGCATCTTCTATAGATGACTCTTACATATCTCAGGTTAGATCAGGGAAGAAGAAGGCATGTCATTACATGTATATAAACAATTAAGAAATGCAAGAATTTGTAAAAAAAAAGTTCTTATTTCAGTCCTAGTAGCTCACAGTAGTAGCCTGGTAGCTTTTAGGTAGCTCACAGTAGGATTTAAAAAATATACAGTTGCTCAAGAGCTAACTCCTTCTGTACATGACTCCTACACATTTCAGATTATACCAGAGAAGAAGGGATGTCATTGCATGTATATAGGCATTAAAGAAATGCAAGACTTTGTAAAAAAAGTTCTTATTTCAGTTCTAGTAGCTCACAGTAGTAGCCTGGTAGCCGTTAGGCAGCTCATAGTAGGATTTAAAAAATATACAGTTGCTGAGGAGCTCCATTAGTTTGGCGATCACTCGTCTTCGCAATTGTAGGGTTAGACAAACAGTTTGCTTGCCTGTGCTTCTGAACAGAATACAAAAATCAAAGGTCGCAAAACTGCCAAAACTAATTGAGTAAAAATATTGTTATAAATTACTTTTACTAACTAAGCCAATAATTTCACATCAGGGGAAAGTATTATATCTAAACTAAAAATAATCAACAATTATATGAGTGTTGAGGTTTACGCCGGTAGATGGCGTTTTTGTCATGTTCGACGAGGGAGAAAAATAATGCTCTGTGTGTGTGTGTGGAAATGGCGCCCGTTTTGAGTGATGGCGTCCTAAACTGTAACAGTAAAAAATGGTTATAAATGTGCAAGGAAATAAAATAATGTTTACAACCGAAGTATTTTGTGTGACATTAAACAATGAGCACATTAAAGTCTCAAACAAAATTGTCCGATACAGCTATATTAGTAATTGAGAATGAGATCTATAACAATTTAAAAGCTTCTGAATTAACTGGAGAATTTTTGTGAATTAAAAATTTGTAAAAAAATCATCGGATTTATATTATTGTTAACTGTTTTTTTAAATGAAATATTTAACGTGAAATATCCTTATAATTATTTGTGCCAATTATTGTTTTTTTTCTATTTTTGCTTGAGAAAGTAAAAATGACAGTACACCTTTTTTTTTTGTATAGAATGCTTACACAATAATGCTAAAAATTTAATTCTTTATTTTTGCACATAGTGGTTCAAAGACTAAGTGTGACTTTGACAGCAGTAACATGAAAGCGCCGGAGAAGAGCACATTTATATCATTTTCGTGAATTAAAAATTTGTAAAAAAATCATCTGATTTATATTATTGTTAACCGATTTTTTAAATGAAGTATTTAACATGAAATATCCTTATAATTATTTGTGCCAATTACTGTTTCTTTTTTCTATGTTCGCTTGAGAATGTAAAAATGACAATGCACCTTTATTTTGTATAGAATGCTTACATAATAATGCCAAAAATTTAATTCTTTACTTTCGCACAGAGTGGTTCAAAGACTAAGTGTGACTTTGACAGCAGTAACATGAAAGCGCCGGAGAAGCGCACATTTATATCATTTTCAACTACGCAAATGTCTGTAGAGGAAGCACGAACCAATTAACCTCCTTTCTGGGAATATTCATCAATTAGGAGTGCTTTAGCTTTACAGAGATTCAGGAAGTTCTAATAATTTTGTTTATGCTGCAATTTCTCTGATTCTTTTGCGGTATTTTTCCATTTCCGTAATTATGTATGATTATAGATATGCAATACATTCGCTTAATAGTCCTGCCAAATATTCATTTCTATTCCATAAGGGAATTCAAAAGCGTACGTGACTGTAAAAAAATGTTTTGGATGTGATAATTTAACACTAGAATTACGGAAGGGGTCATTTTGACATCTAGCGAACTTTTATCTCTGACAGTTCTTCTAATTTTTTTAAAATATCTTAATCTTTTTTTGACTTTTCCTAAATCATTGTGATTTACGAAATAGTAAACGTTTCAAGAAAATCGGCAGGTGTCATTTTGACCACTTTGAGTGAAAAGAAATGTAAATACATTCCATTGTGTTATCTGAACACTGTTACATCTGTAAACTATTTTTATTTGCACTTTCTAAACAAAATACAAACAAAGAAAAAGAATATTGTGGGTTTGGGTAGTCACATGATATGAAATATATGCAATACTTTTCTTTGTGGAAAGAAAACAGAAAAAAGAGATTATTACGAGCTGAACGTTGAGCTGAACATTTGTAGATTTTTCGTAGATATTTTGTTTATTATTCATAACAATAATTAGTCCAAAATTTTATTCTATTTACATGAATTTATTATAGTGACATACTAATGGCGCGTAGAAAAAAAGGACTAATGCAGGAAGAAATCTTGAATTTATGAACAGTTATTCCCTACAAAAACAAGATGCCGTTTTTTTGCAGTATATGCCTAACAAACTCGATAAATTCGGAATAAAATTTTGGCTAGCAGTAGATGTTAGGACAAAATACTTATTAAACGGATTTCCATATTTAGGAAAAGATGAAATGAGACCAATTGATAAAAGTTTAGGAGAGAACGTAGTAAATCGTTTAGGGGATCCTACATACCTGCAAAATCTGTATATTTTTAAAAACAAACTGTAGTTGTCATAATATGCGTTATTTTAATTTATTTTTCACATATATTATATCATATAGAGAAACATGCAGATATCTTATTAAGTGATCAAAATGACACCCTCCGTAATTCTAGGTATACAAAGATCACCGTAATTCTAGTGTTAAAGCTACAATAGCATATTTAGCTTACTTAAGGAGACATCCCGGTTGCGGTGGGTAGATCGCTAGCATGGGGCCAGCTCAACTCGCGCTTTACTTAAGGAGACATTGTATCTTTCGAAACTTCATTTTAAAAAATCTTCATTATAACATCTTTTTTTTTCGATTCATCATAAAATACTTTGTTCTTCTCCTTACAGAATGGCCGAACGCTGGCCGATTGGTTAGGGTGCTGATTATCGGTACCAGAGTTCGTGGGTTCGAATCCCACTATGGCATGGATGTTCGCAGCCGTTCGGAATTGGCTTTAAGCAGTAGGTCCCGGTCTCATTAGCTCTCGTGTGCAAAACAGTAGACCGTAGCGCTCCAAACCAAACCAAACCTTTCAGAATGAAGGTTCTAAAAGTTCTTTAATAGCATTCTATCTTTAAAAAAGTACTAGGTTTTGTTATTTCAGGTAGTGTATTTTTTGGAGCACAAAGAAAAAAAAAATGTTTTTTCAAGTCACTTACCAGTAAGATAATTTTTGAAATATGTATATTATGCGCTGAATTTTTACACCAAATGAAACTAAACTATCTGTTTTATCCTGTAAATCTAAATTTTAAAGCTATCTAAAATTTTAAAATTAAAAGAAAATTTAAAAACTTTAAGAATTTGAAAATAAAAAAAAGCCTTTATTGTGCTATAAAATAAAATATATTGCTCGTATTAATGCAATTGAAGTTCACAGATTAAAAACAATAAATTATTATTTGCTATAAAAATTAGTTTCTAATTTATTAATTTCTAAAGTTATTTTTCAGGGATTTCTATTTTTTTTTCTCTTGGTGTATATATTTTAAGTTTTTTTTTAAAAACGTACTTCTTCATATGACAAAACTAAATAAATTTTATAAATTTATACCTTTAATGATGATCAGTGAAATAAAATTAAAGCTATCTGAAGTTTTAAAGTTAAAAGAAAATTTTTTACTTTAAGAATCTGAAAATTTAAAAAAAAATTGAATCTTTACCGTGCTATAAAATGAAATATATTGCTCGCATTAATACAAATGAAGTCCACAGATTAAAATGGATAGACTATTATTTGGTATAAAAATTAGTTTCTAATTTACTAATTTCAAAAGTTATTTTGCAAGGATTTTTATTTTTTTCCTTAGGTGAATATATTTAAAAATTTTTAAAATGTAATTTTTCACATTACAAAACTAAATAAATTTTATAAATTTAGACCCTTAAGGGTGATATGTGAAGCAAATTTACTTTAAACAGTAAAAGATTTAATAATTTTTTAATTAGAAGTAGGCTGTTTTAATGAAATATTTTCATTTTTAAAGGTACAATGACTTAAGGGGATATAATGCCCCATATATTGTCAAACTATTAAAATATTACTTTCTCAAAATATGTCTGTAATGCCAATGATTAAATAATATAAAATATTAATATTTAATATTTTAAAAGTTATTTATGGATATGATTTCATTTATAAGGGCTTAATTTAACAAATGAAAATTTTAAAGGGTTTTTCCTCCACGTTTGCTTTTTTAAAAATTCCATACATTAAAAAAGTTAGAGCTTTGTTAATTTTTAAGATATATAAGTCCTAAATATTTATATAGATTTTCCATAATGCGTATCATAAAACTATGAATAGAGTAAGCTATAAGCTGCTTATTTCTTTCAAAATATCACACTTTTAATTAAACTTTCTAATAAACCTAAAGAGAGACGCTATAGTTTGGTATCAAAATTATGCCTCATAACTAAGATATTATCTTTTATTATAAATCTGTTTGGATATTTTAATTGACATATCTGAAATTTTAAGTAAATAGTCCTTTTGAAATGAGTTACTATATTCCAAATCAATCCGTTCCTTTAACTTGCAAAATAAATGGCAAATATTCGTGAAACACTAACAGAACTTTATGACAATAAGTATTCTAAAAACCGAAATCTACTAAAGAAATAGCAGATTGTGTCACTAAATAGTATTAGTAAGATCGTCTATTTTAATTAGCATACTTTAATATTATTTATTCCATTAGCCATTCTAGAAATTTGGCTGTATTTCTAGAATATTCTGTAATTCTTGTATATTTTTCTATATACGCTATGCACTCAAACGAGCCCCGTACCCTGTATAAAACAATTATAAATGCATCTAAAAAATTAAAAAAAATTAAAAAAAAATTGTTTTAATTTTTTAAAGTAATTATTAGTAAAAACTCAACTGTTTGTAGAAGTAATAATTATATTAATTCTAAGGATATGCACATTTAGATAACCTTTGAAATTTCACAATTCAGGGATTTAGAAATATCGAAATTTTAAATAAAATCTTCAATTAGCATCTGTTAATATTATTTATTCCATTAGCCATTCTAGAAATTAAATTATTTTTTATTCTATATACGCCATGTACTCCTACGAGCCCCATACCCTGTATATAACGATTATAAATGCATCTAAAAATTTCAAATAATAACAAAAAATTTAAAAAAAATTATTGTAAAATTTCTAAAGTAGTTATTAGTAAAATCTCAACTGTTTGTAGTGGTAATAATTATATTAATTCTAAGGATATGTACATTTAAATAACCTTTGAGATTTCACAATTCAGTGAGTTAGAAATACCGAAATTGTAAATAAAAGCTTTAATTATTATACGTTAATATGTTTACGTAAATATATTGAGAAAATATGTTTAAATTATTTGTAAAAGTCGTACACAGTGATTTTTGAAAGCGTAAGATAACATTTTATTAACATAAATTTCAAAATAGTGTTGAGCATTATTCTATTTTAAGCAATACTCCTTTTAAAATGAGTTAATATACTGCAAATCAATATCTTCTTTTAAATAGCAAATGCATTTTAATGCATCTAAAAAAATTCAAATAATAAAAAAAATTCAAAAAGTTTGGTTTTAAAATTTTTAATGTAGTAATTAGTAAAATCTCAACTGTTTGTAGTGGTAATAATTGTAGTGTAATGATATGTACATTTAAATAACCTTTGAAATTTCACAATACAATGAGTAAGAAATATCGAAATTAAAAAAAAAGCTTTAATTAGCATATGTTAATATTATTTATTCCATTTACCATTCTAGAAATTCCATTCTTTTTTTATATATATATGCCATGCTCTCCCACGAGCCCCGTAACCTGTATATGACAATTATAAATGCATCTAAAAATTTCATATTTAAAAAAAATTCAAAAAATTTTGTTTTAAAATTTCTAAAGCAGTTATTAGTAAAATCTCAACTGTTTGTAGTGGTAATAATTATATTAATTTAAAAGATATGTACATTTAAATGACCTCTGTGATTTCTCAATTCAGTGAGTTAGAAATACCGAAATTTTAAATAAAAGCTTTAATTAGCATGTGTTAATATTATTTATTCCAATAGCCATTCTAGAAATTACATTCTATTTTATTTTCTATATACGCTATGCACCCCTACGAGCCACGTACCTGTATGACGATTATAAACCCATCTAAAAAATTTCAAATAATAACAAAAAATTGAAAAAAATTTATTGTAAAACTTCTAAAGTAGTTATTAGTAAAAATTCAGCTGTTTGTATAGATTAATAATTATATTAATTCTAAGGATACGTACATTTAAATAACCTTTGAGATTTCACAAATCAGTGAGTTAGAAATACCGAAATTTTAATTAAAAGCTTTAATTAGTATATGTTAATATTATTTATTCCATGAGTCATTCTAGAAATTCCATTCTTTTTTTTTCTATATACGCCATGCCCTCCTGTTTGTAGAGATAAATTATATTAATTTTAAGGATATGTACATTTAAACAAACTCTGTGATTTCACAAATCAATGAGTTAGAAATATCGAAATTTTAAACAAAAGCTTTAATTAGCATATGTTAATATTATTTATTTCATGGGCCATTCTAGAAATTCCATTCATTTTTTTTTCTATATAAGCCATGCCTTCCCACGAGCCCCGTACCCTGTATATAATGATTATGAATGCATTTAAAAAAAAATTTCAAATAATAACAAAAAATTAAAAAAAAATTATTGTAAAACTTCTAAAGTAGTTATTAATAAAAATTCAACTGTTTGTATTGGTAATAATTATATTAATTCTAAGGATATGTACATTTAAATAACCTCTGTGATTTCACAATTCAGTGAGTTAGAAATACCGAAATTTTAAATAAAAGCTTTAATTAGCATATGTTAATATTATTTATTCCATGAGCCATTCTAGAAATTCCATTTTTTTCTACATATGCCATGCTCTCCTACAAGCTCCGTACCCTGTAATATGACGATTATAAATGCATCTAAAAAATTTCAAATAATTACAAAAAATTAAAAATATTTATTGTAAAATTCATAAAGTAGCTATTAGCAAGAACTCAAATGTCTGTAGTGATAATAATTACATTAAATCTAATGATATGTACATTTAAATAACCTCTGAGATTTCACAATGCAGTGAGTTAGAAATATCGAAATTTTTAATAAAAGCTTTAATTAGCATATGTTAATATTATTTATTCCATTTGCCATTCTAGAAATTCCATTCTTTTTTTTTTCTATATACGCCATGCACTCCTGTTTGTAGTGGTAATAATTATATTAATTCTAAGGATATGTACATTTAAATAACCTCTGTGATTTCACAATTCAGTGAGTTAGAAATACCGAAATTTTAAATAAAAGCTTTAATTAGCATATGTTAATATTATTTATTCCATGAGCCATTCTAGAAATTCCATTTATTTTCTACATATGCCATGCTCTCCTACAAGCTCCGTACCCTGTAATATGACGATTATAAATGCATCTAAAAAATTTCAAATAATAACAAATTTAAAAAAAATTTATTGTAAAATTTCTAAAGTAGTTATTAGCAAGAACTCAAATGTCTGTAGTGATAATAATTACATTAAATCTAATGATATGTACATTTAAATAACCTCTGTGATTTCACAATTCAGTGAGTTAGAAATACCGAAATTGTAAATAAAAGCTTTAATTAGCATATGTTAATATTATTTATTCCATTTTCCGTTCTAGAAATTCCATTCATTTTTTTCTATATACGCCATGCACTCCTGTTTGTAGAGATAATAATTATATTAATTTTAAGGATATGTACATTTAAACAAATTCTGTGATTTCACAATTCAGTGAGTTAGAAACACCGAAATTTTAAATAAAAGCTTTAATTATCATATGTTAATATTATTTATTCCATTTTCCGTTCTAGAAATTCCATTCATTTTTTTCTATATACGCCATGCACTCCTGTTTGTAGAGATAATAATTATATTAATTTTAAGGATATGTACATTTAAACAAACTCTGTGATTTCACAAATCAGTGAGTTAGAAATACCGAAATTGTAAACAAAAGCTTTAATTAGCATATGTTAATATTATTTATTCCATGAGCCATTCTAGAAATTCCATTAATTTTTTTTTCTATATACGCCATGCACTCCTATGGGCCCCGTACCCTGTATATATTAATTATAAATGCATATAAAAATTCAAATAATTTAATAAATTTAAAAAAATTGGTTTTAAAATTTCTAAAGTAGTTATTAGTAAAATCTCAACTGTTTGTAGTAATTACATTAATTCTAAGGATATATATATTTAAATAACCTCTGTGATTTCACACTTCAGTGAGTTAGAAATATTGAAATTTCTGCTTAATTTATCCCAGCTGAAAGTCCACTGTCCCCTTAAACTGTTAATAAGCCGGCTTTTAATAATGAGTGTTTGTTATTGAACTCTTCTTTTTTCTCTCCTCGACTGCTTCACTAGCACGCGTTCGTCCTTCAACTTTAACAGCTTGTCTCAGAAATCCGATTCCCGCCCGCTCTTTCGGAACCCTTCCTTGCGTTTCGAGGTTGAAATATTTAGGCTCCGCACTTTCGCTGCTCTGTATGGCGGGCCGCGATGAGCAGCACTGTGCGATTTGGCCTTGAATCCAAAGTAGAATACATACACACCACGTCCAGAGAAGAACGCCAGTCGTCTATAAGCTGTTGATAGGCGGCCCTTTCGGACGTGTTCACAATTCCCGCAGCAGAAGGTGAGTAATTTTAGGATGTTTTCGCCGCGTGACATTTATGTTATTTACATGGAAATTTATATCTTGCATACGGCTGTGTTTGCTGTGTATAACCGGAGTTTCGTTTTTTTGGATCAAATGTCAGTTTCGAAGAATAATGAAAGAATGTGTGCGAAACTTTGGTGCTTATGGACCGAAGAAGATTCGGATGAGAATAGAATAAACAACCAATTTTGATGTTAATTTATCAGAAATTTAATTCGTCAGGCTATCATAAAAAATTCACTGCGATAAGTTTAATTCATTAAAAATTTTCTATTAACAACGATTTATATATTTTCCGTGTAACTAAGAACGCTTTAGTTGTCAGATTTTTCAAATTCAGTATGGTTTTTTTTTAATGAAAAGTATTCTAAGTAATGAAAAACAGAAGTAATTTATTTTCATTTCAGATGATCTCTTAAGGAATATGTTTAATTTGCAATTAATTTTCTTATGACTAATATTTCTTTTTCTTCTCGGATCCCCGTTTTCCGATATTTTCGAGGTGTGACATTTGCGTAATTTACACGAAAATTTAAATCTTTGCACGCTGCTGCTTTTGCTATGTATTAGTGGAATTTCGTTATTCTAAATTAAAAAATTCTGAAGAAAAAATGGAAGTATATGTGCAAAACGTAGGCAAATGGGAATCGAAAAGTCAGCTCAGTGTAAAATAAACAACATATCTTGGGGTTAATTTACGAGATAGTTAATGATTTAGAGTATCATAAAGATGTTTAGTTCAATAATTTTAATTAATTAACAATTTCCTAATAACAACCATCTATTTTCCGTGTTACTGAGAACGCTTTTAGTTGTCAGATTAATTAAACTGAGTATGGCTCATTACGCTGTTTTAATTTAAATTATTCCTAGTAATGTATGACACAGTTAATTGATTTTTATTAGATCTGTTATCTCTAAGGGAATTAGTTTAATTTACTTGTATCACACATGTCTCTGTTTAATAAATAAATCCAAGTAATGCATTGCAGATATCAGGAATCAAAATTTTAAGCTATTTTTTGTACATATCTGATGTTTTTATTTATTTCTTCTAGCTGTGTATGTGAGACTATATTTTTTCTATATATAGTGTAAGATGTAACTTTCATTTATAAGATTATAGCAGTGTATGTAAAATAGAACTTAATGTTAATAAAAATAATGCAATTACAAAAAATAAAGGACAAGAAATATAAGCGGGGTATCACATATGTGTTTAAATATGAAAAATAAAAAAATAAAATAGCATTTGCTAATGAATCATATTTTCGATTACGTATTTTTTGTCTTTTTAAAGACTGCTAAGATATGGGTTTCTGACTAAGTAATTTTCTAGCAAAAATATGGGAATTTTTATAATTTATGTAATACATTCCCAGCTGAAAATTGTCTATAACAATTATTTTTTCCCTATAACTTATTTTTCATTGTTTTCATGACTCTCATGCTCTGATATGGGTATCTCAGTAATTTTGTAGAAAAAGTATGAGCATTTTTATAATGTATGTATTCATTCTCAGCTAAAAATTGTCTATAACAATATTTTCCATATAACAATATCCTATAACAATATTGTCTATAACTTATTTTGCATTGTGGCATATTTTATGATACCATTTTTTTAATTAATTCACATATGACAATTTAAACTATTATCGGTACCTATCTAATTATCGGAGAGTAGAAATTTTAGTTTTTATTTTTAAAAGGAGAAATAAGCTGTTCTTTAAAGTTTTTATAACTAACTATCACGTGCATTTTTGGCAAAACATTAAGAGTTTTAACTATTCATATAATGACATTTAATGATGGAACCCACCCTTAATCTTGCCATATGCTGAATATTTGGTTTTAATTTAAACTGCAATAAGGCAAATTTATATCAGTTTTCTGTACGAAGACTTAGCTACTTTGTGCCTGATGAGAATGCATGGACATAAAGATTAATTATTCTTTATTTACAGTATTTAATACTACACTGATAAATACATTTTATTTGTATTTGAATTGGTTTATTCTTCAAGACTTTTGCAGTAAATTTGTTAATTTTTATAGCCAGTTTTTGAAGAAATAATTTAATGGATTAGTAGCAAAGAATCAAATCTATTGGAAGTGATTAAAACTGTTTTAACTTTGAAACGTTATTTATATACGTAATTAAGAGTTGACTGGAATTCTTTCAATCTGGTACAATGATGCAGACTGGATTGAATAAGCGATTACCTGACATTATAATAATTAAAAATTGAATGAAAAATAAAATGTTGAAAAACATATCTTTTTTAATAGCAAAGTAACATTTCGGTGTTTGCTTTCCAATTGACACATAGATATTACATGAATAATGCACAATTTTAATATTCAGCGAGGGACGAATAATATTAGTACATGATTAATCCATATTGTACCACACCACTAAATATTTCTGTATGTTATTAAACCTTCATCCATATCATTAATATGGTGTAAGTAATCATATAAAACAAATATTTTGAAAAAATATTTTAAATTTTTTAAGTACTTAGCTGTCCTATAAATAGGACAACGGTCCAATACATTACTAAAATTTAACAAATACCACTTTCGTTGCATTAGGCTGATTCATGGGTGAAATTTGTGGGAACAGTCAATGCAAAGTCCAACATTACATTTTAAGCACACTGCTCTTGGTTTTCTCTTGCAGTTCTTGAACTGGCATTTTTGATAAGGGATAATAGAAAAAAGGATATCCTTTGTAAGATGTTAACATCCATAATTTATATCCAAATTTTATACGTATATTTTTTATGAATATCTGGCAAATGTGCCTTCCAAAATATCTTTTTTATACTTACAAAATACACGTGTAAAATATATTTTTTGAAGAAACCGCTACATTATTAGTTCTTTTTTTAACCTACAAGTAACCTCCACAGTTTTTGAAAAAAAAAATAATAATGAATATAAAATTAAAGATTAAAAAGTGACAATTTTTAAGGAGTTTCTGAAAATAAATTTTACAATACAATGTATTTTGATTTCTCAGTTTTCTTTTGTTACTATGCTAAAGTGTGTCTAATTTAAAGGTGTTAAAATAAAATCCACTCAGAAAATATTTATAACTTTATTATTAAATGGAATTTTATTTGCTGTCGTGTTTATAGGACAGCGGTCCAATATGGGATAATATTTATCTAAGATTGAGGTGTATGTAGATTTGTGGGAAGGTTTTACTTATGTTGTATGTAGTTATAAGGGGACTTTAGTTTTACAAGTTTTAAAACCTAAATGATCTTTCGTATAGTTCACCTTTACATTTATAATGATCATTTTTTCTTTTATCAAATGAC
>CM063506.1:107221713-107234213 GCA_032207245.1 Pardosa pseudoannulata
AAATTGTTCAAACTTTACTAGAAAAGTTTACTTTTGTAAACTAAATATTTTTATTAATCAATTTAGTTTTATTAATAAAAGCAGGGCCGGAATTAAAAATAATATTCGCAGGGGGACATTGTTTTTCTTGGAAGGATACTTCAATAAAACTACAGTTTTTCTTATGTATGTATACTCTAATTAGTATCATAATACAATGGGGTTTTAAAATGTCAAAGTAATTAAAAAATGATATAATGTACATATTTATAGCCTTGAATGAGTAATGTAGTAACTACACAATGAATTTAATAGTATAATTAACATTGAAAATATATAAACTATACATGGTATTGAAATATTTGATAATTTTGTTGAATTAGAGACTAGAATACAGAGTGTTTAAATTAAGTTTATTCATATTGATATACTTGTTTTTGTTTGACTTTTCATAAAATAAATTCCGATTTTTTTACAACAAATTGTTCAAACTTTTCTAGAAAAGTTTACTTTTGTAAACTAAATATTTTTATTAATCAATTTAGTTTTAGTAATAAAAGCAGGGCTGTAGCTAGAAATAATATTCGGAGAGGGAGATTGTTTATTGGGAAGGATACTTCAATAGAACTACAGTTTTTCTTATGTATGTATACTTTAATTAGTATCATAATACAATGGGATTTTAGAATATCAAAGTTATTAAAAAATGATATAATGAGCAAATTTATAGCCTTGAATGAGTAATGTAGTAACTACACAATGAATTTAATAGTATAATTAACATTGAAATTATATAAACTATACATGGTATTAAATTCTAATTTTTAAAACAGAAGTATAACTAAAGAAAAAGAATAATCTTGGAAGAAAAGGAAAATTTTCAAATTTTTACCCGAATATTATAAAATATGATGTTTTTGAAAATTTTGCCAAAAAATGCTCACAATTTCTTTCAGTTGTGTAACAATATTGTGATGAGTGGCCAAAAGTGCTAGTCAACATGTCGAATCCAATTTACACATACTCCTTAACTTAACGTTCTAACTTAACACTGTTCTAAGCTCACTTTTGTCTATGCACAGCTAGGCAGATGACACACCCACACACATGGTCCATTTTCTTTTCACAAAACGGTCTTTTAGAATTTCGGAGGGGGAGCAGTACCCTAAATCCCCCCCTTGCCTACGGCCTTGAATAAAGTATAGTTTTATTTTTTTTACTTTACTTAGTTTAGTTTTATTTATTGTTTTATATTTTTTGTAATCTCTATTTCATGTTGGAGAGAGAAGGTAAGCAAATGTCTAGGACAGCAAAATGTTTTAATCAAGTCGTGATTGAAATTATGTTCTGTTATTTGTATCCTCAGTAAATTATTTATTCAGCTTCTATGAATTACGTAATTATAAATACTACATTTATTTTTGAGTTTAAAAATTTGAAAGATTTTGAAAAGCTTTTAATAATATTTTTTTCCTTTATGAGTCGTACATTTCCTTCCCGTATTGTTGTCAAAATCTTTATGTCTTGCTTCATGTAATTATGTTCTGTTTCCTTAGTAAATTATTTATTCAGCTTCTATGAATTATATAATGTGTCTTATGGCTATGCGGAAGTATGCTATGCAAGAAAGATGTATTTTTCGGAAGCCAGGAAATAGGAAGTGCTTCCTGAAATACAGTTATCAGATAAAGTGCGGAACACTTGATTTTTGAGTTATAGGTTATCATAAATCAATTTCTGTTTTTCCCTTTCTCTGTAACTAAGTAAATAGAGTTAGGGGGAAGTATATTAAATTAAAGAAGAAAAATAAATCACTGCAACTTAAGTATGCTTGGGTTCAGTAAATTGCCAGGTAACTAATTACGCTTAAACATAAACCAAATTAATTACAGAAAGTTAATACATTGCTTGCAAACTGTTTAAATATTAGTGTAATTCATATTCGCTATGGCTACAATTCCAAGTTTCTTACCATCTACTTTACTGATATTATTTATACCATAGGCAAATAGTATCTGATCTTTCATTTAGCTCGGAAGTTTAGGAGTCGTATAAAAATTATTTTTACTTTTTATAATTTAACTTTAAATGAATAACTTATAAAAGATTGCAATATTTAAAAAAATGATTTCAAACACTTCTATGAATTCGAAAACACTTCTTTAACCCCTTCCGGTAAAATGACGAGCCTAGCTCGTCATTAGTTTTTCATTCCAAACCGCACAATGACGAGCTACACTCGTCCTGCGATTAAAGTTACTGTTAAATATGATAATTAATTTAGTTTAAAATTCATAGTGTACTGAATTTAGCAACACTTTTATCACTTGTGAAAATCACAAGTCACTATTGCATATTGTTTACTTAGAATTTCTTGGTACAAGTCATTGCCAAATTAATGAGTCGGAATAAAAGAAAACCTACTAAGAAATGCCGCGTGTATTACAAGAACCAAATTAAAAGTGAGACTACTTGGCGGTGTAAACAATTAAGAATTCCTTTGCACTTTGTTTTGAAAAGTACCACTAGCTTGAAGACTATTATCTGTATACCTTATTAATGTTTTGATTTGATATTTTCTTAATTTTACTGTTTCTGATATTATTTAACACTATGTAAAAAGTGGATTTTAATTAAGAATATGTAAGAATTGTAAAATGAAACAAGTTTTTTAAATAAAAATTAAATGGTTATTTCATGCACAGTTTTTCATTATTAAATCATACCGGAAGGGCTTAAAATACGAATGAAGAGGTAGAAAGTATCTTAACCCTTTCGTGGGCTATTTATTTCTCACTCCACGTTTCCAAACTTTCAAAATAGAGCTGCTAATTTTATTCAATCGATCGAACAATTGATGACAACACAAAATCAGTCTTCCCGTCGTTTCAATAACAAGACCAATATATTAAAATGGGTTTTGCGCTTCCCACAGGTGTATTTTGTAAGATCGTGTAGATGGGAAATAATATTCCCACGGCCCACGAAAGGGTTAAAACACAAAAAACAAAAAAAAACTTTATTAAGGCAATACTGAACTAAATTCAACATACATTAAAAATCAAACAAAAACTGAACACTTTGAAAAAATGCCTTAGAAAATATTTCTACTTATGTAATTATTACAAACAATCACCCAAATCAATTGGTCTGATTGTAGTTTCTGTGTAGCTCAAGGTATTCAATAATAAATTGTATAGTAAAATGTACATACAATTTAGATTAGGTGTCTAGGTATGTGAAGTTTGCAACTTGTTTGTACGAACTAATTGGGAAGAAAAGGTACACTTAATGTGAGCAGAAGGAAACTGGAATTAATTTTTAGCACTAATGAGGAATTCAGTAATTACTCCGTATTTTCCAAAACGACAGTTGGAGGTTTTGTTGGACTCTAGCGAAGGTCATAAAAACAACTTTTAGTTAGCACTCGCTAAGTTTAGTGCAGTGAATTACGAAATTGAATTAGAAATGTAAATAAAATCATGAAAATTCTCTAATATCACACAGCGCATCTGTGTTGAATTCGGACACAACAGGGCGCCGAGATGCCTGCTGCGAGAGCCACTACTTAGGATTATGAAGTAGCTTTCTTTTTGCTACACGTGAGATGCAATAATTTAAAAAGCACAGAATTGACAAATTGTGCGTTTCGAAATGAATTAATTTAACCCAGCTTTTATTTTGAATGCTATATGGTAAACAATCAATACATTTCAAAGGAGAATGATATTTAATGTATTTTTCAAAGGGTATGATAGCTTTAATTTAAAGCAAAAGAAATGTTTCAAATATTCATAAAATTCCAAAACTTCTGTATTTAAAAATAGCTTAAAGTTATTATTAATTACAATATTATGTATTACAGTAATAATTATATTAATTAGTAAGTGATGGATATTGAAACAATCGATTTTCTTTATAATTCTTAGTTTTACAGGGTTTGATTTGGAGCTCTACGGTCTTCTTTTTTGCTACACGAGGGCTAATGTATAATTTTAAGTTATATTTCAGAATTAAAAAAAAATTTAGACATCGAGTTTTCATCCAAATTTCCCATTTCCTTGCTTCAATTTTGTTTATTTATTTTTTAAACCTAGTGGAATGGATCTGAATCAAATGTGATAATCTATGAACAATAAAAGTAGTCAAGATTGATTAATATCAGAAGTGTTAATAGTATTATTATTCACCGTCAATAAATTTTCTAAGTATTATGTTTTTAATAAGGTATTTAAAAGTGTATGGTATATTATTTATTATTGCATCATATTTATATATAAATCAAACTTAGATGAAAATTTCATTTTCATTTATTATATCCACAACACAGATCTGTTATATTGGTAACGGATTCTGTTTCAGATGGTCGATCAACCAAGTTATATTCGGATCTCTTGATTTTTAAGGCATGTAACGGAACTGTAGGCTTGTAGGATATCACATATTTTCATAAATAAAAAAATGTTTTTACATCGAATGTCATCAGCTGAGATCTACAGATGCAGCGCAGATTATAGTAGCATAAACGTTATCAGTATTCTGATAAATGTATTTTTTAATAAGGTGTTCAATAAATTACAATAGGTAATTTAATATTACTTTATCAATTTTTATCAATATAACCAAACGTAATTTAGTTGAAGTTTTTTTTAGAGCGTCAAAACAATACATCTGTTATCTTGGTATCTACTTCTGTTTCCGTAGACTAATCAAAGCTATATCGGGTTTTCTTGATTGTCAAAGACGATACACAAAAGTATCAGTAGAACTAACGGACCGATACCTGTATGTTTTTAAATGTTAATTATTTCCTTTAACGAGGGCATCGTGTACTATATCTTCGGTTCTAATAAATGCTGTTTCAACTTCATAATAGAGTGTTGAGACGATACCATCATAGAATGACTTTTGTCGACTTTTATTTCGAACGATCGATCAGGCTAAGCTATATTGAGTTTTCTTGGTTTAGACAGAGCGTCATAGAATTGTAACAGGGCTTAGCAATAACGGGAAAGGGCCTTGACGGACGAGAGCCCTTTAGAATTCTTGAGTTTTCTGTATCGCATTTTAATATTGAAATAAAATTATGTTTTCAAATATAATTTTTTAAAAAACCACATATTTAATAAAAATTGGATTTTAAAATAAAAATTTCATTGTTTTAAATTTTTATCTATTTTTTGTAAATATTTTTTTGCAAGAACTTTTTATATGGTTAGTAACACATATTGCATCAGAGTGTGTGTGAACTTATATAATTTAAACTATATAATTTAAATAATTTATATAATTTGAACTACACTCTTAGACAAAGAAAAAAAAAAGAGATGCACCATCACGCACCGAAAAGATGCAATACAAATTGGACACTAATTGATATGCATATAGATTTCGACGGAAAATGCAAAATTTTAAAGTTTGACGGCCAATGAACGAACGTATCTGGTGATGCCCCAGGCAGAGGTGGGATACCAACCTGACTGTGTGCCGAACGATGGCCGATCAGTTAAGGTGCTGGCCTTTGGTACCGGAGTTCGTGGGTTCGAATTTCACAGTGGCATGGATGTTCGTAGCCGTTCGAAATTGGCTTTAAGCTGTAGGTCCCGGTCTCATTAGACCTCGTGTTGCAAAAAGTAGACAGTAGCACTCGAAACCAAACCAAACCAAACTAAAACCAACCTGACTATCTTCCGGCATACAGGTCGACAATCAGGAATGATGGTCTGGAGCGCCATTTCATTTCATAGTAGGACCTCTTTGTTTGTCAACCGTGGCACCCTTACAGCCCAGCGGTACGTCAAAGTTCTAAGTCTTATTGTGTTGCCCTTCATATCAATCCATGAAGGGCTTTCATTTTAACAAGATAATGCCTGGTCCCACACTGCACGTGTTTCTACTGCTTGTCTTCGTGCGTACCGAACGCTACCCCGGCCAGCAAAGTTTCGAATCTCTCTCCTGTTAAGCACGTTTGGAGCATTATGGGCAGGACCTCCCACCATCTCGGAAATTTTGAGGATCTAACGTACCAGTTGGACAGTCTTTGGCATAATTTTCTTCAGAAGGACATCTGTCATCTCTAGCAGTCGGTGCCAAGCCGAATAATTGATTACATCAGGGCCAGAAATGGACAAATGCGCTACTGAACTTTGGGAAGATCTATCACTTGAATAAATCTTCCAATTTTTCTGAAATTGTAATCATTTGTTTTTCTGCACATGTACATCACATATACCGATTTTAGACCCATTTAAATAACTCCTTCTTGGTGCGTTAGTTTTTTTTAAATTATTTGTGTATGTATGTCTAAAAGTGTATATAATTTAAACAATTTATATATTTTAAGCTATATAATTTAAATAATATTATTAATATTAAAGTTTATATAATTTAAATAATATTATTAATATTAATGTTTATGTAATTTAAATAACGTTATTGATATTAAAGTTTATATAATTTAAATAATATTATTAATATTAAATTTTATATAATTTAAATATTATTAATATTAAAGTTTATATAGTTTATATAATTTAAATAATATTATTAATATTAAATATTATATAATTTAAATAATATTATTAATATTGAAGTTCATATAATTTAAATAACATTATTAATATGAAAGTTTATATAGTTTATATTATTTAAATAATATTATTAATATTAAATATTGTATAATTTAAATAATATTATTAATATTAAAGTTCATATAATTTAAATAATATTATTAATATTAAAGTTTATATAATTTAAATAACATTATTAATATTAAAGTTTATATAATTTAAATAATATTATTAATATTAAATATTATATAATTTAAATAATATTATTAATATTGAAGTTCATATAATTTAACTAATATTATTAATATTAAAGTTTATATAATTTAAATAACATTATTAATATTAAAATTTATATAATTTAAATAATATTATTAATATTAAGTTTATATAATATTATGGTTAAAAGTTATTTATTTTTATTAAAAAAGATGTACAGAGGATAGGAGGGAGAGCTCAGTCCATTTTGAGACACCCTTTCCTTCCCGAAAGTAAAATCTAGCTACTGCCCTGTTTTATAGGTTCGGAACTTTTTTTAAATGGTAATTTTCCCTCTAATTTAATGCAGCGTGGTCTATATCTTCTTTTGTACTGAACGCTGTTTAAACTCCACCATAAAATGGTAAACAAGACAGATGCTTCCATAATCCGGGTTTTCCAGCTAAGTGAGGAAATATCTCTTTCACAGCGGCTCAACTCTGCAGTTGCTGTCTTCTATCTCGCTAAGTTTACGCCCACCAGATGTGACGTCTGTTGCTGTGAAAAGAACTTTTTACATGTACTCTCGCAATGTGCACCTGAGGCGAGCTATAAAAACGTGAAACACTCTTCACTGCTACAAGTTTGTTGGGCGCTTTCTTGCAAAGTGCTGATTTTTTAACACTAGATTGAGAGGACACTTGTTACTGCTTATTCAATAAAAATAAATTATATATATATATATATATATATATATATATATATATATAAATATATATATATATATATATATATATATATATGTATATATGTACATATATATGTATATATAAAGTTATATATATATGTATATATATATGTATATATATATATATATATATATATATACATATACATATATATATACATATATATAATACATACTTACATATATATATATATATATATATATATATATATATATAAATAAATATATATATATATACATATATAAATATAATTTAAATAATATTATTAAAGTTTATATAATTTAAATAACATTATTAATATTAAAGTTATATAATTTAAATAATAGTATTAATATTAAATATTATATAATTTAAATAATATTATTAATATTGAAGTTCATATAATTTAACTAATATTATTAATATTAAAGTTTATATAATTTAAATAACATTATTAATATTAAAGTTTATATAATTTAAATAATATTATAAATATTAAAGTTTATATAATTTAAATAAGATAATAAATATTAAATTTTATATAATTTATGTGTATATATAAATATATATATACACATATATGTATACATATATATATATATATATATATATATATGATATATTATATATATATATATATATGCACATATATACATATATATATAATATATATAGATATAACATATATATAATATATTACATACATATATATATAATATATATATAAATATATAAATATATATATATATATATTTATATAAATATATGTATATATATATACAAGATATATATAAATATATATATATATATACATATATATATATATATATAATACATATATATATACAATACATATATATATGTATATATATATATATAAATATATATATATAATATATATATATATATGTATATATATAATAATACATATATATATATATATAAATACTACATATATATATATACATATATATATATAAATATATATATATATATATATTAAATATATATATATAAATATATATATATATATATATATATATATATATATATATATATATATATATATACATATATATATATATATATATATACACATATATACATACATATATATATACATATATATATATATATATATATATATATATATATATATATATATATGTATTATACACACGCATATTTATAAATGTTATGCATTTAAATTTATATTCTAGTGATATATCCATTGTTATTAGATACTTATAATGTAATAATATATAGCAGGGGTGGCCAACCTGCAGTTCGCGAGCCACATGCGGCTCTTTGAAGGATTATTTGTGACTCTCGATAAATGTACCCGAGTTCCCTTTTCATTTTTGTGTTATTATATTTTTAAAAAATATTACAACTGATGGAGCTCCGGCAATGCTGGGTAAAAAAATCGGTCTTATTGTCCTTTTAAGTGATGATTCTCATATTCCACAATTCATACCGATTCACTACATAATTCACCGAGAACACCAAGATTATTAGAATGTAATAAGTATCGCTATATAATTTATTAGAACACATATCCATTATATATTTGTCACTATGGTATGTATATATATATATATATATATATATATATATATATATATATATATATATATATATATATATACAATATTTAATATATATTGCGATTTTGGACATATGTTGATATCTAAAAAATTACATAATTATTCTGAAAATTGTAAACAGGATATAAATATATATATATAAATTTTTTAGAAATATAATACGAATAAAGAAAAACGAATATATTTCGGATAAACTTGTAAAATATATGTATAAAAGCATTGAAATTCACCACATATATAATGCTTCTGTGTTATTATAGGATAGCACATATACTCATAGAAATTAAGGTTTTTATAAAAACAATCCCAAATTCTTTAAGTTTCTTGCTTACAATTTGCAGTGTTCTCAATGTCAAAAAATACTATTTTCAGGACGAAAAGACATTGTATACAATACCCTTCAATCGAAATTAAAAATATAAAATATTTGAAAGATGAGCAAGTTTACTAAATAATGTTTCACTGCGCATGCACGAATGCAATCAAAATATAATGTCCATAATATAGCTCAATGCATAGAGCTTGAAAAGTATGAAAGTGATGGTAGATAAAATAAGCTCGAAATCATCGTTCCCGAAAAGAAGCAAAAAGATGAGGTATATTTTTGTAGAAATTCAACAAAATGTCTAAAATGGCAAGTGACCGGTCATCATTGGCAATATGTATATATATATATATATATAATATATATATATATATATATTACATGTGTGTGTGAGGAAAATTCTCAGGGGTTTGCAAAACTTAAATCAGGGCTAAAAATTCTCGTCATTTTGCATTCCCCCTTTTTAACACCTAACATAAATTGACCACTGGGTCTACAGTTTACAACCTCAATGAAGGGGCCTGACCAATTATAAATACATGCCCTAGCGGACAATTTAGGAATTTCCAAATAAAAAGGAGATACACTCTGTCGGAGGCAATATTTTACAGATGTTGATTTACATCTTGTACTTAGAACTTCATGCTAGCTGACAATTCAGTTTGTCCCGTCCCTATGATGAAGTGGAACGTCCACCAACATTACCTTAATAAAGGTCTTTAGCTAAAACACATTTTTATGTCATGACACAACCACCCATCAAAAAGTCCTTCACATTACACACACACACACACACACACATATATATATATATACATACATATATATATATATATATATATATATATATATATATATATTATATATATATATATACTATACAATATAAAAATATACATATATATACATATATATTACATATATCATATATATATATATATATATACATATATATATACCTATATACATATAAATACATATATATAATATATACATACATACATATACACACACACACACACACACATAATATATATATATATATATATATATATATGTGTGTGTGTGTGTGTGTGTGTGGGTGTGTAAGGAAAATTCTCAGGGGTTTTCAAAACTTAAATCATGGACTATAAATTGCGTCATGTTGCATTCCCCTTTTTAACCCCTAACCTAAATTGTCCCTAGGGCCATGTAGGATTACAATTGGTCTGGCCCCTTCTCTGAGGGCGTAAACTGTAGCCCCAGTGGTCAATTTAGGTTAGGGGCTAAAAAGGGGAATGCAAAATGATGCGGGAATTTTTAGTCCTTGATTTAAGTTTTGAAAACCCTTTTGAATTTTCCTTACACACACACACACACACACACACACACACATATATATATATATATATTATTGTATTTCATAAAAGATATACATGGCTTGGGTAGAAAAGACTCTAACAGTAGTTTGAAACTAGTCCTGGGTGGCATTTCCTTCCGAGAAAGTGAAAGTTGTGTGCTCCATTAAACGCGCCTCTCAACCTCGAGGTCATTCCTATGGTTTTTTTTCTTTCTGAGAGAAACTTAACATCTTCGTGAAGAACGTAATATCTCCACTGCGTTGTCTCCATGTTTTTTATTTTTTATTTTGCGGTGCAAAAGAAAAATAATCCAATGCATAGTAAGGGTTAAAGAATAGCGTGAGAATGAAATTGCTGTAGGTGCCGAGCTCTTTGAGATATAATTTAGTAAATGGTTCGGAGGTTTTTAAAAATGCTTGCAGATAGATATTATTTAAACGGGTTATAATTTAATCAGTCAAGCTCGCCCACACTCATTTAAGCGTAAAAATATACTGGGAGAGTATTTTTGTAGCTTTTCCTATCAATTATTATTATTGTTCACGCAACGGGATGTTGTTGCATACTTATTTTCGATGGACACTGGTCTTTGAAACTAATTTATTTTGTTTTTAATTAACCTTTTTGGGATTATACCAGCATGTACCAACAAGTAACAGTGGTTAAAATGACAAGTAGCTTGATTGTAAATGCCTCATGCTCATTCCCATACACATAAATTGTCCGTTTTTATTCCTTTCTATGTTTAGAAGTTAATGGAAAGAAGCATTTTGACTGTGCTTGGATCAATGTAGATTAGTTCATGGGTCGGTTGATTGTCGAGTAAGTAGATTCAGTGGCTTGATTGAAAGTCAGAGTGAAGACTGTGAGTATAAATGTTTCACTCGCATTATTGTACCATGTAAATTATTCAATTTTACTTCCTCTCTGTGTTCAGATTTTAATGGAAAGTTTTATTTTGACTGTGCTGGGATCCATCCATTTGGACTAGTCGGCAGACTTTCGAGTAAGAAGAGCCAGTAGCTCGATTGAAAGTCAGAGTGAAGACTGTGAGTAGCACAAGTAGCTGGATTGTAAATGTTTCACTCGCATTATTGTACCATATAAATTATTCAATTTTACTTCCTCCTGATGTTCAGATTTTAATGGAAAGACTTATTTTGACCGTGCTGGGATCCATTTGGACTATTCGACAGACTTTCGAGTAAGAAGAGCCAGTGGCTTGATTGAAAGTCAGAGTGAAGAATCTGAGTAGCATAAGTAGCTTGATTATAAATGCTTTATGCGCATTCGTTTTACATAAATTTTTTATTTTTACTTCCTTGATTGAAAGTTAGTTTAGAATGAAAATTGTCAGCATCACAAGTAGTTTGAAAGTGTTTCATGCCCATTCCTTTTATACACAAATTGTCATTTTTAGTTCTTTTCGGTGTTCATATTTTAATGGAAAGTCAGCGCAAAACCGAAGCGGGAATCAGTCTTCCCGTCGTTTCAATAACAAGACCAATATATTACAATGGGTTTTGCGCTTTCCACAGGAGTATTTTGTAAGATCGTGTAAGTGGGAAGTAATCTTCCCACGACCCACGAAAGGGTTAATAATACGATACGTAGAGTAATACGAATAATATGTGTAATACAAATAATACAACTCTATGAATAAGACGTAGAGTCGATTCTAGACCTGTAAAAACCTGGCACTGTTCTATATATTTCTATAGTATTTATCTATAAAAATATTGGGTTAGAACCGGGTC
>CM063506.1:107239213-107299213 GCA_032207245.1 Pardosa pseudoannulata
TCAAATATGTTGATTTGCTTGCTTGTATTCCGGCAGTGCATGCGGTACTAGGTGCTGCACCACATAGCGTTCAAACGAACATAGGAAGTTCTGATGTGTAAGTACTGCGCACTAAATTGAAAATCACGCTTTATTATGTACCGGCTACTGGAGAAGAACAGCATACTATAGCACTGAGGCAAGTGCAGCTCTTTTTCCTGCACTTGGCATTCAGAATCATCCGATGGTACGGTTTATTAAGCATTGTATTAGAGCGGGGACTTTTTTTTTTGTTTTTGTAACTGATTAACTGGCCATACGATTTTGCAGATGGTTAATGTTTAAATTTTTATATTGTAAGATTTTGTTTTCATGGAAATATAAAAGAAGTATTTCATCAATATAAAGTGAAATGTTTTAGTGTGGTAAAGTAATTTCGGTGATGTATTATATTTATTGAAATAATTAGCTGAAAAATAATGTTGTTTTGTTTTAAAGAAACGAATTTTAACAGAACAGTCCAAATTTTACCATTCATTGTGTCTTACAGACAGTATGTAAGTTATATTATGTAACACCATATCCCTGGTTTTGTTTTTAAAACTTGTCAAGATGTTTTTCGCAGAATATATGATTTTCCAATGTTAAATACAATTAATAAATATAATTTAATCCACTGGTCGAACAAGAAACAGTTCGCTCTATTGTGTCAGCGTGCACCGAAATCCTCTGTACGTGGAATAAACTTTCGGTTTGTCGGCACCCATGAGCATCCGGATGAGGCACCGCAGCTGCGAGAGCCGTGTGGTGCTACGTTTGCTGAGCATATAAGTTTTTCGTAGAAGCCCAAATCGTTGCTTTTTCGACGCCTATATGATACCATACAGCAAAAGACATGATTTTTGCTTCAGTGCTAGTATAATTCTCATAAGTTTAGCTGTTTTTATAGTTATAACTCGACTACTCGTAGGTAAATATTTTATTTATTGTAATCTTTAAATTTATATACATAATAAATAACCCGTTTCAGAATGGAGAACTCAGATGTCTGAATAATTAAAGATTTATTGGAAAATCCATGTTCTCTGCACACCCTGCATGAAAACCTACTGCATGCCACTGCAGTCAAGATAAAATTTCGAAATTACTTTTATTCTTGATTAACTACGGCTATTTACAAGGGAATTCTAATTCCCAAATCATGTAGAACTGCAAAGGATGGTTGCCGGTATAACTTCCTCACAACGATCACAGTCTAAAGAAAAAGAGATTTAATAATCTCATACAAGTGAGGAGGCTTTTCAGGGTGCAATAAAAACCCAATTTATCCCCCGTTCGGTATCAGAGACTCTGCCGCTCCCTATATGAGCGGACTTTACGAATCTCCCAAACTAGAAAGCTGGATCCATTAAAAAAACGTGAAAGCCTCCACGAGGTCAAGCATCTCCGTAAACAAATGTCGAAAAGCCCTGAGTCGCAAAATTGTAGGCTTTTTATACCTGGGGGTGAGTTACGGTCCCGCCAACTGTTTTTTTTTGGGGGGCGTCAGTTAAGATCCCAGTTACTTGAGAACTCCAGCTAAAGTTACAGTTTGGCTTTTTAGCTGAATTCTCATTCGCTGGTTGTCCCGATTTCGGTATTCCCGAAGATTCATTAACGTGATCCATCAGGGGTGTAAAGTCTATTCAATTCGATTGTCAAGATCCCAGACTCTGCGCTATTGTTCTGGTAAATAGGTGGGAACTGATCAGCTGCTTTGGCGCGTGCTCGGGACAAAGGGGAGTCTTCACAACGTGTTGAAAATGTAACGTATGCAGTTTATGATTCCGTTTTCAGATGAAGAATTCGTGGATATTTCGTGTGATAGCGAAATATCACACGTCACCCTCAACCAAAATAGATTTTCGTTATTATATGAGGAATCTGCGCATTTTTCGTTGTGAAAAGGAATCATAGACTGAATCCGTTGCTTTTTCAACGTGTACTTGTTGACGTTTGATAAAGACTTTAATTGGTAAGAGTTTATATCTTTTATGTTCAATTTTCTCTGAAAATATTTATTGGGATGCAATAAATTCGTACAATAAGATTTAGGACCATTAAAGTTATTAAAATGGCTTTAGCTGCAAAATTCTATTAAATTTTTAGAATTATTACAGTATTAAAATATCGTCCGTTTTAGAATTTTGTTTAATTTTTACAGTTTTTCTTATAATTTCTTAGATGATTTACAATTACTGATTTACGCAGCTAAATCATATTTTACTACCATTCAAGAATTGCCATTTATTCTTTATATTACTTTCAAGTTATACACTTAAAACTTTTACTATTATTTCGAATTTTGTAACAGTAGAATAATACAATGTATTTTTGCTTTAAACTATACAGTTATTTTCCATAATGGATTCTTTCAACTTTACGCAAACAGTAAAAGAAAAAATTATATCCATTGACTGCCTAAATGTAAATATTTCTATAAGTTGATCTAAAGTTTATACTTTTTATGCTACATTGTCTATGAGAAATGTTTAACGCCAGTGGATAATGTTGAGTTAAATTACATGAGGATTCTTTTATTTTTAAAATATCGTCCATTGCAAAATTTTGTAAAGTTACTGCACTTATTATAGTCATTAAAATCTAGTCCGCTTTAGATTCTATTAAATTATTAAGTCTCTTTTATAATTTCGTAGATGATTTGCAGTTAATGAGACAGATAATTTGATTTCACTGGTTTATAGATGTTAAGAAGTAGATTTTGAGTGGTTTACTTAATCGTAGTCGTTTGAGGTATTGGGCTCTAGCGTTCTAGTTAACATCATGTAGGACATCGTAAGTAACAGCCAACTAAACTGTTATTAAGCGTTGTAACTTGTCCTCCTACTTAACTGGAGCAGGTACGGTGGTATCTTTCATGTCGCTGGGAAGAAAAAATAAGTCAATGCGAATTCCAGCGTTAACAACACAAAATTTAAAGAATAAAAATATTAACACTACTAGATAAGACTGAGAGCTAGGCTGTCAAAGTTCATCACGGTCGAGCGGTTTCAAAGAAGAAATACGTTGAATGGCTTTCAATACCGTGAGAGGAAACAAATTCCGTTCCTCTCGAAATGGTTGACACTCCCTCATGGATACCAGCAGACGTCTCTTTGTCTCAGTCTTCCAGAGGTCTTTTCCTCTTCTTTTCTGTTTTTCACAGGGCCAAATATCCAACTGGAGCCGCGGTAGCTCAGTCGGTAAAGGCAGCGATATTGCAATTGAAAGGAAGAGGGTTCGGGCTACAGTCGTCTGATGTCTTCTAATTTCTCAAACAATACCAATAGGGATGGCAGGCCAAGCCTGCGGGGTCTTCTGCTTGGTTCCTGATTCTAAATTACGTGAACTCACTTTGAGCAAAGTCGTACTTTCACCCTAGTGGTGCGTTTCATAAAATAAACGAAAGGCCCACCCCTTGCCTTAATTCGAGTAGCCTAAGACTCAGGTCCTTGGCTTGGCTAAGGAACATAGTTAACAACAATGGATATCTTCCTCCCCCTCCCCAATTGTGTTCCACCGTAATCCTTTCTGTTTAAACTGCTGCTTCTCTGCCCTTGTTTTGGTGTTAAGCTGGAAACACCTTAAAAGGTCTATCTTGGATTCGACTCTCTCCGAAAATATCAAATTTGGAGACTATGAATAGGGAGTAAGTGGGTGGCCCGCTTACTCCCTATTAAAAGCTCGGCCGAGTGTATAAGGCTCTGATCGTTTGTTGAGTTTGTGGGTTCGAATGCTACATTTGGCATGAATGTTCGTAGTCTTTCGGAATCAGCTTCAATCTACTCTGATACACGAGGGACTGTAACAGTTCCTTGTGTATCAAAATAGATTGAAGCTGATCTGTAGAGTTCCAAACCAACTAATCCCATAAAAGCTAAACTAATGTGACTAAAGAACATTTTAACAGTTTGGTTTGGCTCGCTATGTTATACTTTTTTGCAACATGAAGGCTACTGATGACCTACTGACTAAAGCCGATTCCAAACGGCTACGAACATCCATGCCATAGTGAGATTCAAACCCTTAACCGAAGATCAGCGCCTTAACCATTCGACCATCGTTCGACCATTTTAACGGAAATCATTTATAATTAATCCATCATGTCATATGCAATGATCCTGCGACATATATAATTTTTTGACCAATACCACTTTCAGCATTTCACTTTTCAGCCCTTTGTCGTAATTTGTGCTTAATGTGTCATGTGATAAATAGACAATTTCTGACGGCGCCCGCCTCGACCCCATTTATCATAAGCTCTTAGTAAGTCACCCGGATCCGACAAGCATTTACTCTCCCTAGCAGCTAATTCCACATTACCGACATAATAGCCGGAACGTGCTCTTCCCTGTAGTGAATGATGCCATCATCATGACTTACAAATACGCCGCGGCACACCCCATGCTGATAATCTCGCTTTTTCTTGTCCCATGTTTTGAACGAGTATGGACGTCCCTTTCAAAATAACTCATTCTGTAATTGCGTCGGCACATTAAAGGTTATTTTCTTTTAGCTTCTCTTATTTATCGGCAACTGCCTTATTGTTAAGCTAAATTCTGATTTCTCTAATGTATTACTAGGTTCCCAGCGACTTGGAAAGTTAGGGAATGCCAGGGAAAATATACAATATGCATCAAAAGTCAGGGAAATTTACAAACATTTTCTAGAAGTCTCGAAAAATCCCCCCCCCCAAAAAAAAGTATTGCATTTCAAGTTTTGGAATAATTTTTATTTTCAGAAAATTGTAGAGGGAAAAATAACTTGAAGAATTTTGAAATAAAAAAGGAGAAATAAATTCGAAAAGCTGCTGAATTAGAAGAAGCAATTGTAAATTAACTTGAAAACAAAAACATAGTAGAACTTAATATTTTAATCTTTTAAATTAGTTAATAAAATATAGGTTTTCTAATGCATTTACTTTTATTTTCAT
The DNA here is from genome assembly GCA_032207245.1 of Pardosa pseudoannulata. Lineage (NCBI taxonomy): Eukaryota > Metazoa > Arthropoda > Arachnida > Araneae > Lycosidae > Pardosa > Pardosa pseudoannulata. Next base: position 107,244,165 of record CM063506.1, read on the forward strand.
TTGGAGGGAAATATTTTGGTAAGTTATTTAATGTAATATTTAAGACATAATTTCTTTTTTTTTTTTACAGATTTAATTTCAATTTATTGAGTTATAACTGGATATATTTGTAAGCTACTTTCTGTAGGTTTATTTTTCGATAATTTTATTAAAATCAACCAAAAAAGTTATTAGGGTATAGTGTTTTTAAGTTATTAATGCTTTTAAATTAATAACTTTGCTATTAGTGATAATATCTAATACCATATTTGAATTTAAAACTAAACATACCAACACTTAATACATACCTATTTCTACCATAGCGGGTCAAATGACCGGACTTTATTTTTCTGATTATAAATGTATGAAATATGAAAATTGGAAGGGAATAGACAAATAAGCTTTATTATAATTTAACAAAATTGTATATTGTCAATTTTTATGTATTGCAAACACAAAGAATAAGAATTTTTAATTCATTTCCCATCGCATTTTTTACATAAACCTTATGGGTCATTTGACCCGTTATATGGTATGTTTAGTGTTAATTATATATGGTTTGGTTTGGTTTGGAGAGCTACATTCTACTGTTTTGCATACGAGGGCTAGTGAGACCGAGACCTACTGCTTAAAGCCGATTCCGAACGGATATGAACATCCATGCCCCAATGGGATTCCAACCCACAGACTCCGGTACTTAAAGACAGCACCCTAACCATTCGGCCATCGTTCGCCTGTTTCATGTTTAAAATATTTCCCTAATACAAAATATGGACTATTGCATATGAATAATCGGTATATAGACTATTGCAATAGCCGTATTACAAACGCATTGCAATAGCCGTATTACAACATCCATGCCATAGTGGGATTCGAACCCACGTACCGATGATCAGCTGCCTAACCAATCGGCCATCGTTCGGCTTAATTACATATGAGACACTAGAGTAGTCAGGGAAAGTCAGTGAATTTATCACATACGTTTTAGTGCGAACCCTCTAGATATTGTGTACTGTAGAACATATTTCACTATAGAAGTGTGTAGAAAAAAGAAAAAAAGGATTACACTATATAACCAGATATGACGGTGTGCTTTCCATTTCATAGGAATGAAATCCTGATATTTTTGATATTTATATATTTTCCCAATATATTATCTTTACATTATGCAATTTGTGCAAAAGTTATATTTGAGTTAATATGGAAATTTATACGACTTGAAATTAATTTTTTACATTTCTGAAACTAAAAATTTTTGACTCTTGTATTTAAAATCTATGGCGGGCTGAATAAAATTCTTCAGGAAATCGCATCATGGTCTCCATCCGTGATTCCATCCGTTCTAATAGGAAATACCTAGGAAACACAGAGTGAAGCATAGCACAGACTACTGTTTTTATCCGCAATTATGTGCGATGACAACCAATTTCTTTTTCTTTTAACATATTGTATGCGTGACATGTACTATTACGTTTTCTGACGATTGATACTTGAACGCGGGTCACGTACTATAGTCCATGTAAAATCTATTGGCGCTTCAAGGTCACACTTTCTCGTTTCCCCAGTCATCGGTTACTATGGTAGCGACCAAGAAGCCTGTGCATTCACCCTTATTTTCAGCACTTCAGTTGAGGATTTGATTCCAATACGTTCAGACGACTTGCTTTATTATTATAAGTCAAAATTTTCAGTTGTGCATAAATGCGTTAACTATTTACATAAAGAAAAGTTTAACAATATGTATAAAATGGTTATAATAAACCACAGATGTTTTTGTAAAAATACAAAAATTCCTTTTAATTTAGAATTCTTACTAAAACATTATGAATCTCTACCTTCTAAAGAAATTTTCACTTTCTAAAAATGTGTCAACAGAACCTTAAATCTTTAAATACATAATAAAATTATACAAAATATTGTTATTGCATTAGGACCTCTTTCAATTCTTGTAAAATCATAAAATAATTAATACAGTACAATTTTGGAATAGAAACTTTACTATGGTCCACATAACTTCATAATATACTTATTAACATACAACTTAAATTTAAGGAATTCCAGAACTACATTCTCTTAAATAAATTATTAAGAAATACTTTTGATATTTAAATTAAAAGAATCATACAAATATAAAGAAAAATAGTGAGAAATTATAACTAATTACTCATTAAAATTAGCGAAATATTCAATCATCTTAATGATATTATTTCTGTAAATAATGCAACTGTGTCTGCAAAAGAAAAAAAGATTTGCTTTTTCAGTAGAATTTTTTAAGTCTGACGGATTAGAATATAACATACAATTTTTGAATTGTAATTTTATGAAATGGGATTATATCTTAAATTTATGAACTTAAAAACAGGTCTGAAATGACTCATAAAATTTTGTGTAAAGTATTAAGTATTCTTCAAAGTGTAGTCTAAATAAACATACTTTCATCATGCGCGGAGAGCCCACACGATGCATGACACCCCTTAACACAGTGGGAAAAAAGAGTAAAGTCATTCCCCAACTGTCGTTACCATAGTTACAGTTCGTCATCGGGGAAAAATCAGTGACCTTGAAGTGCCTATTGAGTTTACACAGAGTATAGTACGGGTAAGTGTAACAACATGGTTTGTTTATGGGTGCAAAAATAACGGTATATACAGGAAAACGAAGCCGAATGTTCTTGTCTACTACATAGATTCTTTAAAAATTTAGACAAATAAAAACTAGTTTTTACATCAGTCGATACGGAACTACAGAACGGGGAAAAAATAAAACTATATACTATTTCTATTTGATTTTTCATATTTACGATACTATTATAAATTTATCCATAAAAAATATATTTTTTGCTTACAAAAATATTATGGTTGTTATTTATATATTTGTTTATATATTTCAATATAAAATACGAAAAAATGGTTAAAAAATCGCAGAATTTTCGATCTACTGAGATTTAACGGAATAAATAAATTTACGCACAAAACGCTCGCTCTCGGTACAATTTCGCTGAGAAATGTCTTTCTTTAAAACGTTAGCAATCCACCCCTTCCCCTCTTTTCGAGCTTTTAATGCCATTATTTCAACTCCTATTTTCCCCGGTTAAGAGCAGGCGATTAAATTTATCAATTTATCCCAGGGCTTCGAACCGGAACTGAACCGAATACCGAAAACCGGAAAAAACCGTTATTTTGGTCGGAACGAAAACCGGAACTGAACCGAAAAAAATATCGGTTTATTTCGGTTCGATATATCTTTCAGTCATTTTGTTACTGTTACCAACTTATCCATATTTTCTAATTTAACGTCAACTTTATAATTATCATTACATGTATACTGCTTCTCGATTTCCTATTTTGATATTCACTAGTATTTTTCTGTTTCAGTTTCGCATGAAACTACTGGTAGAAGATATATTTAATTCAGTTGATTAAACTAGAAGTATAGATGATTTTTTAAGAAAAATATCGAGTTATATTTTATTTTTCACATCTCAGCATGTGATCATCCACGGACGTTTGTATAGACTGTTTAGATCAGGGAGGAGTAAATAGACAGGAGAGGCCCTAAGTGACGTAGCATGAATCATCTATCAAATCTTCTGCGCATCAAATGGGTGTTTGGTAATGGCGGCGATTCAAATATTTCGTAATAGTAGTATTTCATTAGGCCTGCTGTTTGTATCAATTCACATAGTGTACCAATTAAAAAAAGAATAAAATCTTCTAAATTTTGATAGAATTACATTTTTTGTTTATGATAGAATTATATTTTTAGTACAAATAAGAATATACATAAAATGAAATTATTCATTTGGAACTGAAACGAAAACAGTTATTTTTGGCGGAGCGAAAACCGGAACTGAACCGAAAACCGTTATTTTTGGCGGAGCGAAAACCGGAACTGAACCGATATTAATTTTTTAGTTGAACCGGAACGAAAACCGGAACAAAAAAAATTACGGTTCGAAGCCCTGATTTATCCCATAATAAATAGGTAAAAATAACATTTTTCTAGCATTATGACGTCATTCCTTTAACCATCTCATTTAATCATTGCTTATTTTAAATTATGCCGTATTTTCATACGTTTTATCATTGATATTAGATATTATGTAAATAATTTTCTTTTATATTTGGCTTATATAATAGATTAGGTACATATGGGATAATTTTAAATTGAATAATCGACGATTATTTTTTGTTGCAAGATAATTCTCAGCCAAAAAGCAAACCATGGCTGCTAACATATTACGGTCGACATATGTCACTGGTGACTTTTGCGTCATGATGATGTCACAGAGGGAAATTTGTGGTATCAAACTCCCATGTCTGGTGATTTCTGACGTCATTATGACGCAGAAGTCACCAGTGACATATGTCGGTTGTAATATAGTAGCAGCCTGTTTTTTTACTTGTCTCATAAGGTACTTTGCAATTTTAGAAAATTAAAAATTTTACTGATGCCGTCATATAACGGGCTATATGCTAGACTTTAAATAATACCGAAAACTATCAATTCATTTGTAATATAAGGCGATTTCACGCAGTAGGGCAAATTCTCAAATTATGACAATTTTGGCTTTAGTTTAAAACGGAAGGGCAGTTTATCGTTTGTCTATTGGCTGTTGTAAACATGAAAGTGAATGGGAAGGGCATTATAGTAGTTCGTGATGTGGCGACAAATTGCCTTACTCGCAAAGGCAATCTTTAATATGTCTTTTTATATAGGTTTTAATAAAAATTGCATGAGTTGTGAGTGAAATGTTGTGAATTGCCAGTTTGGTCACAAGATCAATTTGGGTTATTAAATAAGATGATGGACGTTAAAACAGCCGCTTTACTTCTTATTTTTTAGTTATATTTCAAAATTCAATGAGAAAGACGTAGGGCCTTACTCTGGGAGTTGCGGTTCATACCGAACGTTCATTGTGACGTCACCTTGACGTCAGATTGCGGAAATTAAGACAGCAAACGATACTTTGGTACTATGGGGGTTACATGCGGAAAGTTACCGATAGTTTAGGTTGCTGTAAATTTCCGCATGTAACCCCCAGAGTACCGAAGTATCGTTTGCTCTCAAAATTTCCGCAATCTGACGTCAAGGTGACGTCACAACGAACGTTCGGTACGAACCGCAACTCCCAGAGTAAGGGCTGTAAACAATTTTCTGCAAAGTTTCCTCCAGCTGACGTAGTAGATCTACTGATTTCGTAATTTTATCTACTCGGGTTTGTTTATTCTTTAATCGAAAACTTCACCCAATTGTAAGTCAGTTACATCATTTTCCGTGAGCATCTTCATTTCAGACTCTGAATAACTAAACAGTATGTGCTAGCTGTTTCTCCGAATTTTTATTTTTAAGAACAGTGGAAGCAAATTGCAGACGTTGTTGCAACAGTCGTATCCTGTTCCGCCGTTCGGAATCGACTGCTCATTTTTCTTTCGCTTCATCGGTCAGTTCAGCTGCACCGTCTGTGATAATACGTTCGTTATTTTATATTGATTTGGATACAATTTTATAACCAGTTGGGTAAGGAGTAATTATATTTTTGTGTTGTTCCTTACGTTTTAGTTAATTTTTTTTTGCATCTATTTAAAGTGACCGTGGATTTTTAAAATAAACTTTTATTGTATTAAGTTGATTTAATTGAAAACGTATTATGTCATTGGAAATGAACAATATGTCAAAGTAAAACTCGTATACTAAGGTTTTCAGTTCAATTTGAGATTTTAAAGCTGAAAAATGTGACACCCTTCTTACTTAAATAACAAATATAGCTATTAACTAATACTTTTTATACTCAAAGAACTTTAACTCTACATAATATTTAAACAATTATTTAGATGGATAAAATAAAGAGAACCCTTATTTGTTTTGACTGAAATTCAACTACAAAAAATATTGCACCATTTTGTGATGCGTCTGCCCGAAAGTTAAAAATGTCTGTCGCGCTAGTTACATTATGGGTTGAGTACTTGTTAGGAAATTAAACCATTCGGGTTCTTATTTATTCATTTCTGTGCAAGTGAAACGAATGTATTAAATGTCAGCCCGAGGCTAACGTGTATTAATTAAGAGTTCATAAATTCTTTCGTTGTTGATCACACCCTTTTGCATTTTGCCATTTATACTTTAACTTGTTCTTCGGATTAGAACCATTTAGATAAAGTTGACTCGTTTATTTAAATGGAGGTTAAGAAAATAAATTTCGAAAATTAAATACGCTAATACGACGTAACTTAAGATTCAAAATAGTCTTTGTTTACACAAGTGAAAGGAAAATTATGCAGGTAAACGAAAACAAGTACTCGCTGGTTAGAAAATTGTAACATTTTATTTTTTTTATTAGGGAATGTAAAAAACAAAACAAAACATTGTTTCAATATATACATGGTTTCCGCGCACCTGGAAAGTCAGGGAAAGTCATGGAAAATCATGGATTTAGACAGTGGATTAATTTTGTCATGAAAAGTCTAGATTTTTCAAGCAAAATGAGTAAAAGTCATGGAAAGTCATGGATCAGCAAAACTACCAATTAAAAAAAATGCATTGAATTGTTTAATTCTATTTTTACTTGTCATTTGGCTGAAGTTTCTGAGTTTGGTATTTATGTATTATCCTATTGACCCTATTGCCAAGTAAAATTTGTTCGCCAAGGAAACTCGAAGCAAGAAAGCTTAAAGGGTGTGTAAATGTATATTATTCTGCTTTTTTCTTAAATTGTAGATTAAAATTTTATTAATATAAATATAATTATTTTTTAATAAAAATTAGTTAAGATTTTTGCACAAAATATAAGTTTATCTGTAGGGATATTGTATATAAACTTTATAGGGTTATATTTGGCTATTATTCATGGTCACCTGGATAATACCAAAGTACCCTGAATTCAAATTGGAAACATTTGGATTGAAAAATGCCTATATGATTAAACTTAGGTATGTAGATACAACAATTTATTTTTATGTGAGTTTATTGACACTTATAAAGTAAGTTTATAGTTGTTTTATGATAAAATTCCTGTAATTTCTCTAAAAGCATATATTTTATTTGTATGTACATCAGAAGTTTTATTCGTATATACTATTAACGACAACTTTTTAAAGTCATGGAAAATGATCTGCTAAATCAGGGAAAGTCATGAAAAGTCATGGATTTGAAAAATTTTATTTTGGCAGATACCCTGTATATAAGCCTTGATTATAAGATTTTTATTTGAACGTTGATTACAAAATACATAAAGTACACTATTTGTAAGTTAAATTCAATCGTCCATTCTAATTTTAAGGCAAACTAAAATGAATTTAGGTATGCTATTTCAATATTTTTTTTTCAAATGAGAACATGCCTAGAGCGCTTACTCACAGTAAAACGTTAAAACATTTTGAGTTGAAGTATCTCTGGGCTGCAGAAAAAATAAGAATTTGGCAAACGAATACTGCGAACCACCTAAGAATTTGGACGAGATAATTGCAAATAATGCAAGCATGTGCACACTGAAAATGTATCATTGGAATTATATCATCGTCTTTCCCTACTGTTACCCTGTACGTATTTATCTCAGATTGATAGCTGAATGCTTAGATCGCTGCTTTTTGGTACCGGAGTTTGTGGATTCGAATCCGACTGTAGGCATAGATGTTTGTTGTCATACCGAATCGGATTTAAGCAGTAGGTTCTAGTCTCATTATCCTTAGTGTTGCAGAGCAATAGACCATAGCGCTTCAAACAAATTAAACCAAACCATCTCCATATATCGGTTGTCAGGGACATTTATTTGATCACACGTGCGATCGAAGATTGGTTGGTTGTTGGTTTGAAGAATTAGCTCTACTTTTTATTTATGTGAGGCTAATGAGCCCGGAGCCTACTGCTTAACACATTGTATGCGGGACACGTACTAGTACATTTTCTGACGATTGATACTTGAGCGCGGGTCACGTACTAGTACGGGTTAGTGTAACAACATGGTTTGTTTGTGGGTACAAAAATAACGGTATATACAGGAAAACGAAGCCGAATGTTCTTGTCTACTACATAGAATTTGGAAAAATTTAGACAAATAAAAACTAGTCGCATGAACTAATGTAAAATTAAACAATTTTCGATCTATTGAGATTTAACTGAATAACTAAAATTATGAACAAAACTCCCGCTTTCGGTATCATTCCGCTGTGAAATGTACCTGCACACAATGTGTTAAAACGGATTTCGAACGGCTACGAACATCTATGTTAACAGCCCCTTATCAATTACGCTATAGTTCTGTGCTTAGAGTTTGTGGGTTCGAATCTTGCTCTTGGCATGGGTAGCTGTTCAGAATAAGTTTTAAGCAGTAGATATCGTCCTCATAAACCTTCGTGTAGCGAAAAAGTAGACCGTAGCGCTCCGAATAAAATCTTGCGATCGAGAAAAGACCAAAAGGACTTTGCGCTTCAGTAACACACAGTTCGATAGTTACGAATTAGCGTAGCTAAAAATAAAACTTATCCTGGATATGGGTGATAAACTTATCCTGGAATTTGACAAAATCTAGGAAGTGTATTTAATATTTTATTTGTTAATATATTTTTCGTTCATCTTTAGGCGAGCCGAACGATGGCCGAATGGTTAGGGTGCTGGCCTTCGGAACCGGAGTTCGTGGGTTCGAATCCCACAGTGGCATGGAAGTTCGTAGCCGTTCGGAATCGGCTTTAAGCAGTAGGTCCCGGTCTCATTAGCTCTCGTGTTGCAAAAAGTAGACCGTAGCGCTCCAAACCAAACTAAACCAAACCATCTTTGGGGGTTAACGTGGTTGTGTTCATATACAAGAACCACCACTGCATTTATATATGCTTAAAAACCTCTTCCGTTCATAACTCCTTTTTATCATACAGATGTTTTCGCAATCGTAGATATTAAATATAACGTAAGGATATAAAACAAATGTTTTACTATAAATATTTTCTTTCTTTGGTCACCAATGTCTGTAAAAGAGCAGTCATTTCAGGATATGTTTCAAGTATGCAGCAATTACTCAAATTGCGTTTTAATAAGGTGGGTGTCTTGAATGAAATATTTGAATCAAAATAGTTAAGAAAATTAATCTTGGTGAAAGATTTAATACTGATGAATATACTTCTGAAGCATCAAATGATATTTAGATTGAATTGGTATTAAAATTTTTAAAAATGGTCGATTCACGTAAATACAACTAATCAAACTTGTAAACTAAGCTTGAAAATTTTGACTTTTTTTTTTGAAATAACAAATAAAACATCTAATAGACAATTTTGCACAAAGAATGTTAATTTTAAACAATTGTTAAACAACTTAGCATTGATTTAGATGAATATGAAAAAAAAAATAAAAGTTAAGCTCGCCCACTAAACAAAATTCTGAATTTTATTTTAAATTAAATTTAATAATTTTATCGTATTTATTATAACAAGAAAATGTGTAGAGTGTGACATATCTAGAAATATTTTAAGATGTAAGGCGATTTAAAACTAGATCACTGGAAAAGTATCATTAAACAGAAAATGCAATTTTTTATTTGAAGGTTATTTTACTTGAAGATTTTCTTTTGATTATTGTATGTTTCAAAGTCTATGATTATCTAGTTCCACAAACAATTTCGCATAATAGAGAAATTTGAAAAATAGAGGTTCGTTAAATATAGGTTCAACTGTATTATAGAAATTAAAATATCTTATATTCATGGTTTCTGCGTACCTGGAAAGTCATGGAAAATCATGGATTTAGACAATGGATTAATTTTGTCATGGAAAGTCTTGATTTTTCAAGTAAAATGAGTAAAAGTCATGGAAAGTCATGGATCCGCTAAACTACCGATTAAATAAAAATGCATTGAATTGTTTAATTCTATTTTTACTTGTCATTTGGCTGAAGTTACTGAGTTTGGTATTTATGTATTATCTTATTGACCATATGGCCAAGTAAAATTTGTTCACCAAGGAAACTCAAAGCAAGAAAGCTTAATGAGTGGGTAAATGTATATTATGGTTTTTTCTTAAATTGTAGATTAAAATTTTATTAATGTAATAATTATTTTTTAATAAAAATTAGTTAAGATTTTTGCACAAAATATAAGTTTATCACTAGGGATATTGTATATAAACATTACAGGGTTATATTTGTCTATTATTCATGGTCTCCCGGATAATACCAAAGTACCCTGAATTCAAATTGGATACATTTTGATTGAAAAATGGCTATATGATTAAACTTAGGTATGTAGATACAACAATTTATTTTTATGTATGAGTTTATTAACACTTATAAAGTAAGTTTATAGTTTTTTTTATGATTTTTATGATAAAATTCCTGTAATTTCTCTAAAAGCATATATTTTATTGGTATGTACATCAGAACTTATATTCATATATACTTTCACGAAAGCTTTTTGAAAAGTCATGGAAAATGATCCGTTAAATCAGGGAAAGTCTTGAAAAGTCATGGATTTGAAAAATTTTATTTTGGCAGATACCCTGTATATTAGTTGTATAAGTTTGAAATGTGTTTACATTTTTTGTTGGAGAAATTGTAAGCCATTTTCCCATTCCCTCTTTTCCGGAAAAATCTTATTCTGCAGCTGGGATGGAATTTCCATCTCTATTAAGTGATTCTCTCGCGGTGCAATGGGACACAATGCAGAGTCAAAGTGAGGCGAAATAAAGGCGGAAATTCCATACATGGAATGGGAAAAACAGAATACACATGCTGGTACCATGTAATGAGAAATAATCGGAGTTTGTTGTCTTCCCCACTTTCATCTCTAAACTGACGTTCACTCCAAAACGCTTAGTCTGTAGGTTTATCTTAATATGCATAACTCTTTATCAGGTGAAGTTAGATACCCTGAAATTCTGTAGTTTATTGCATTTTGACATTGGAATAAAAATACATTTTCAAATATATTTTTTACGTGTATGCATAAAATTTAATTTTTAAGTAAAAAATTAAACTTATATAAATATCCTACTTTTTTAATTTCAATATTTTTGCATCAAATTGTTTCATACAGATACTGAAACATATAACACAAGTTTGCTTAACCCCTTCCGGTAAAATGACGAGTCTAGCTCGTCATTAGTTTTTCATTCCATACCGCACAATGACGAGCTACACTCGTCATGCGATTAAAGTTACTGTTAAATATGATAATTAATTTAGTTTAAAATTTCTAGTGTACTGAATTTGGCAATACTTTTATCACTTGTGAAAATCACAAGTCACTATTGCATATTGTTTACTTAGAATTTCTTGGTACAAGTCATTGCCAAATTAATGAGTCAGAATAAAAGAACCTACTAAGAAATGCCGTGTGTGTTACAAGAATCAAATTAAAAGTGAGACTACTTGGCGGTGTAAACAATTAAGAATTCCTTTGCACTTTGTTTTGAAAAGTACCACTAGCTTGAAGACTATTATCTGTATACCTTATTAATGTTTTGCTTTGATATTTTCTTAATTTTATTGTTTCTGATATTATTTAAAACTATGTAAAAAGTGGATTTTAATTAAGAATATGTAAGAATTGTAAAATGAAACAAGTTTTTTAAATAAAAATTAAATGGTTATTTCATCCAGTTTTTCATTATTAAATCATACCGGAAGGGGTTAATGTACGTATTCAGATTCTGGTTCAAAACGTACTAGAGTTATCGTGTTCACTTAGACATACATTCACACGCACAAAATTTCAAAAATTGTATTTTCGGACTAAGATTTGAAGATTAATCAAAATCTCGAGGTTAAAAATTTTGGACGACTACTATACATTCTGTATACTACTTACTGGAGAGAGTAAAAATTATAATTTTATTGACTATTAAACACTTGGCGTTTCACATTATGCGGTATTAAAATATTTCTGCATTTTACAGAAAAATTTTAAAATATCAAATTTTTAACGATTTTTTCTTTTTATTTATCTGATTACGCATAACTTATTATATTTATATAAACTCAATATTCTTAACTGAGCCTAAATTAAAACAGCATGTAATTTGAATATTGATCTATAAAATGAATATTATATTCTCATCAGAGAGAAGCAAATGTTTTTTATAAACTAAAAAAGAATTAACTTATAAAGAATTAGATTTGTCTCTCATATATACTTATACTACTGAAGTAGTACAATTGTTAGTTTTTTGAAAGACAAATTATATTGCTTTTGTTTTAATTAAAAAATTGCATAAAATCACAAGAATAAATATTTAGTGTTCAGTTCAATAAGATAAGTTGCTAGTTATGTAAAGTATCTTTACTTTTGTCGTGTTTTCATAAAGTTATCCACTGTAAGGATTTAGGTAAGTTTTATTTTCATTTCATCAAAATAAAAACATAATAAAAAGTAAAATTTGACTGGAGGTGTTAGTGAAATGTCAGTTTCAAGTTCTTATCTAAAGATGTATTTTAAGAAAAGTTTCTTAGTGTTGAAAGATTTCTACGTTACATTGCCATTGCTAGAAAATGTTTAGTTTATATGAAATTTCACATAAGATTTTAGAAACCAAAAAGTGTTTGGTTTCTAATTTGTTGACGAAAATTCACGAAATTTTTCATCCTTTCCTTTCTGATGATACCTGAAAAGACTTGGCGCTGCCATTAAGTAGTGGTTTCTACGAGTATAAATTCAGTTGCTTACATAGACTTTGTTGCCGAACGTAGATCGAATGGTAAGGGTGAGCCTTTTTTCGGTACCAGAGTTCGAATTCAACTATTTGTTTGGATGTTCGTAACTGTTCAGAATCGGCTTTAAGTAGTAGGTCCCGGTATAATTAGATCTCGTGTACTTTAGCAGTAGACCACAGTAGCATTCTCAATTATACCAGATGCACGTTTGACTATTTACAAAGTGTAGGTACTGGTCATATCAGCCTTTAGATAGCGTAAAATAGACAGTAGCGCTTTAAATTCACGAATTATGCTATAACACGAATTATGCTATCACGGATTATGCTATGCTATAACAATAATGTGTTGACAAGTGCTCAAATTGTTTAAGAGTTTAGATTGAGAATTTGAGTATTCGAATTTTAAATAGAGCTAATGCATCTGTAATATTTCGTATGCTTGCCGTTCACGAATTTAAGATTAAAAGGATTAAATAACAAATTTTATTAAAGTACTTCAATTACATTTAATATTTCTAAAGTATTTAAATTATTAAAAACTCTAGAAAATTGGTCCACGTACCGCAAAAACTTGCGTATTAAGAATAAAGTACTTGTCTCTTTCTACTGTGATTGTATAGTGTACTTGTATGTCATATTTTTTTAAATTTCTGCCTAAACACAAGTATTCTTAATTATAACGTAATTTATGACTGCTGCAATTGTAATTTTTAAAGCTAGTATTAAGTAAAATTGTCTATTCTACGTAAATTTTAAGAGTCAATATTTTTTGGGTATGAAAAGTCTACACTTCACTGGACTAGACAGTTTGGTCCAGGAAGTTGTCCTAAAATTCAGAGACTTAACACGTTGACTGCCAACTACGAGATAACTCAAAGATTGCGTTCTTTCCTAGGACGCTAACTACGATTTATCTTTCACCTTGTTTACTTGCCATTTTTGTGAAGTTACAAATAAACTCGTAGTATATCAGTGCTAATATCGATAGATGGCTTCTGGAAAAAGAACCAAAAAATCAATGCTCTTGGAAAATAAGTAATTCAGGACTTTGTTGAATTTCTGTCCAATTATCCATCGTATTTGATGTTGCTTTGGAATCATCTTCATTATCTTCAGATTCGGGATCAACTTCAGTTTGAGACGACTTCAGCTTCAGTATCACTTGAAGTCTTAGAAGGTTCATAATCGCAATTGTCGTTACCAACCTCGTCAAAAATCCCGTTAAATTCTGAATAACTTAGATTTGCGTAGTACTCAATTTCATTTTGAGTAAGTGGTCTTTTCTTATCCTTATTGGGTTTTTGGTGATCCCCCCCCATCACGAGAACTGCTTCAAGCATGATTTTATAACTCATTTTATCTTCTGGAAATTATATTTCAGCATAATATGCATCGCTTAATGAAAAGTTCACCTTGGTGCCTTGAGTAAACCATCGAAAATGCTTCTGGCAGTCAGCGTGTTAAAAATTGGATTCATCAGTTTGTGGTATCTTAAAGTAAGCCTTACCTTATAAATGGTAAAATTTCCTTAAATAGTAAATTATTCAAAGATTACAGTTAGGTGTGCTAAGTATATGATTCTAAAATCTCTTAAACATGTTAACCAAAAACAACTAAGAATTCGTGACTGCACGCTAAAACTATTATCGTAGTAAAAATATGTCGATAAAATGGTACATGTAATGGAGCGTTAGTTACGCAACTGTATTCTGTTCTACCCATGCGGGTACAGTAATTCACTTTGGTTTCTAGATTTGCCAGTGCTAAATGATATGTGCAGAAAGGAGTAATATGCATGAATATCGGTTTTGAATTTTCGCGAGTTACCTCCTACAAAATATTTAGAATGTTTTTCCCTTATTTCAGAAAGAATTTGATTTCTGACCGTAGGAAACATGGCTGATAAAGGTATGGAATTTTTAGTGTTTGCGGGATTTGGGTAGATATAGGAATTTAAATGTTTAGATTGTTTTTACTTGTCAATGTATTTGTTTAATTGCGCTGGTTACTTAAGTGAAAAATTTGAACTTGAGCTTTAATATGTGGTTTGAAAAAAATGTTATAAAATGTTACTCCTCAAATTATGCGAAGTGTATTACATTATATTGAGTGCATTACATTACAGAATGGCTACACACTAAACATTTAAAATGACTGTAAATTTTAAAAAGCTTATTTCATGGAGCTAAATATATACAAAAATAAGACAATTGCCTCAATGAAAACTTTATTATTCTATCTGAAACCTCTGCAGGGGGATGAATCTATTTCGTAAAAAATAATTGTGCTATTAATGTACTGGTTAATATATTCACAAACACAAAATTATTCATAATTACAGGCAATATTTTTTATTAAGTGAAAAATAAAATGTAAAATAAATGTAATTGAGGTCACTTCTTAAATTAATAGTTTTAAAAAATATATCAGTAAAGTGTCATAAGATTAGTGAATGTTTTGTATCAAACCATTTATGAATAGTGTGTTCAATTTTTGGTATAGTAGTGTTGTGGGAGTTTTTTGGAACCTACTGTTTAAGGAAATTAATGTGATGGAATTTCACATTAACGTGAAAAATCTTATATACCATTGAAATGTTTGTTCGTCTATCCCATTCAATAGCTGACAACTGCTGTGAGGCAACATCTGAATTGTATAAATTATGAACAATGCAACTATGGATTTGATTACTTTTCCAGTTCGGATGTAGCAAGTGATTTGAATAAAAAGATGAAATATTTTTTGTCGAATAATTTACATACATGGTTTCCGCGCACCTGGAAAGTCAGGGAAAGTCATGGATTTAGACAATGGATTAATTTTGTCATGGAAAGTCTTGATTTTTCAAGTAAAATGAGTAAAAATCATGGAAAGTCATGGATCCGCTAAACTACCGATTAAAAGAAAATGCATTGAATTGTTTAATTCTATTTTTACTTGTCATTTGGCTGAAGTTACTGAGTTTGGTATTTATGTATTATCTTATTGACCATACTGCCAAGTAAAATTTGTTCGCCAAGGAAACTCAAAGCAAGAAAGCTTAATGGGTGGGTAAATGTATATTATTCTGGTTTTTCTCTTAAATTGTAGATTAAAATTTTATTAATATAATAATTAATTTTTAATAAAAATTAAGATTTTTGCACAAAATATAAGTTTATCTCTAGGGATATTGTATATAAATATTATAGGGTTACATTTGGCTATTATTCATGGTCACCTGGATAATACCAAAGTACCCTGAATTCAAATTGGAAACATTTGGATTGAAAAATTGCTATATGATTAAACTTAGGTATGTAGATACAACAATTTATTTTTATGTGATATTATTAACACTTATAAAGTAAGTTTATAGTTTTTTTATGATAAAATTCCTGTAATTTCTCTAAAAGCATATATTTTATTTGTATGTACATCAGAAGTTTTATTCATATATACTTTTAACGAAAGCTTTTTAAAGTCATGGAAAATGATCTGCTAAATCAGGGAAAGTCATGGATTTGAAAAATTTTATTTTGGCAGATACCCTATACATAGTTTTTAAAAAACAGCCGAGGAGACTTATAAAGCACTTTTTAGAATGAAAAGGCATGTTTTATGTAAAAAGGCATTTTCTTAGTTTTTAATTGATTTCAGAATTTATATAATTGTGAAAAGGTAAAAAAAGGGAATGCGCGTCAACATTAAATAAAGGGCAGGGCGCGGCTCGGCGCCCTTCAAAAACTGCGGAATGGGAACACTATTGTAGAATGAAATATTTGAAGTATTTTTTTCTAGCGAGTAAATGTAAATTTCATACGTTAATGGTAGTATTTCAACCTCTGGCATAAATATGTTAAAACGAATTACTGAAATTGAATTAGATATTTAATATTTTCTGAAAATAAACTCAATTATACAGATTAAATTTTAACATCGAAAGTCTTCCGATTTAGGAAATTCGTCTTCTGTGGTATGTAAAATTGTAGTGTTCAACGTATTTAGCCCTTTTCAAATAGCTTTGAAACATTTCATTAAATTTAATTATTGACTTCAATGTAATAGTTTTAACACTAGATTTACGGATGTTGATCCATATATCTATTTTTACTAAAGTGAGCCAATTTGACTCATACAAGAAAATTAAATTTTTTGCAAAGAAAAGAGTTCCAAATTAATTTAAATAAAATGTTTATTATAAAAAATGTTATGGAAAACATTTTTTACATATAAAATTTGTTTTGGAAACACATTTTCCGCAAACATTTCTATTACATTTAGCGCAATGTTTTCTACATTTGTTTCTTTTGAATGATTATTGAACTTGACAATTCTTCCGTGCGTCAGTAGCATGAATTTCTGTCATTTGGAATGGATGTGTTCTCGACTTCTCTATATTTACTTTATACTATACTTTATATACTTTATATTTACTTTATACCATATTTATTACTATATTTATTTTCATATTCATTCAATGACTCAAATTGGCTCACAACCGTGAAAATAGGTATACCACATTTGATAATGCGAAATGAAGGGGTCTGCGGGGAAGAGGAATGAAAGTTAACATATATTTTATTACTTAACTAAAAACCAACGTATATTTTTGAAAAGTGATATTAAAGTTTTATATATATAGTGATAAAATTTTTAATGAGTCAAATTGGCTCGGTCCGTAAATCTAGTGTTATAAAGAAATTCCGTTCCTCTAGACTTGATTTAGGTTTTCTCAAATATCAATCTTATTAGTTTTTGAACTTTTGCAAGGGATCTGTTCTTTAAACTTCATGTTTTCCTATTAAAAATCTCAGGATTTAGAGGGCTTAGCCCAGCCATTATTGCTATTGAATCATCATACTGAAAATCCTGAAAACTTTCCCATGCACTCACATTTTTCTAATCTTATAGAATTACATTTGCTTATCACCTTAAATGTTTGTTTCAGAAATCAGATTTAGCATACTTAAATTTCTGTGGTTTCAAGAGATTTCTAAAATATCGTGCAGTTTCCATCTTTTAAATGCTTTTAATGTAAGCAACGCGGATTTCTTTTGCATTTGAGCAGCTGTTTAAGTAAAAGCTGCAACTGTAAATCAGGCATTAATAAGCCATTTTATCAGGCTTTGGTAAAGAATGAAAATTACACGATTGATAAATAGATGTTTATTAGAACGAATATTGTAATAGTTAAGTATCTAAAGTAAGTTTCAAAGTACTCCATGAAACGTCGAATTTCTTCTACGCATTCTAAATGCATCAATGTTTATTTTTCTTAAGGCGATTTACATACGCTGTAAATGATTAAGTTCTTATTACAGGTAATTTCTTTGTAAAGAAACATATTTCCGGTACCGTAATGAATTTTCTAAAAGATTTTAAGCACATCGTACTAATCAGTTTTGAAGTGAGGGACTGAAGAAAGACGTAAGATAGTTTTATAGAAAATTCTGTTTTAAAGTTAGGTGGAAACTGTAAATGGAAAAAAACATTAATAGCATCAAAATTATTCTGGCATTCTTTACGAAATTCTAGAGTGTCTAATTAGATTCGGGATAATACACATTGTATGTGAGATTTTATTAAAATTTCTTGGTTTTTTTTTTAGTATTTTACATTAAACAAGTATAGTCCCTAACTTTATAAAGTAAAGTATTGATAAGTAATTAACTGGTATCACGAGGCTAGTAAAAATTTCACGAGCCTAGTAAGATTGTCAAATGTTTGCCTTTTTTTGCTTGAGGAAATTTCTCTATGTAATTTGTATTAGAAAATTTTATAAAAAAAGGTAAAGCTATGCAGTTAATTTCCTGTGAAGTTTTTGATAAATAATCATTGTGTCGATAAAAAAAACCGTAGAGCTATTGATCAGCGAAAAGTTCACAAGTTTACTGATTATGTGAACAACCTATTTTGATTACTTAAAATGATATGTCTTGTATAAGTAACAAAGATGACTTGTTTAGTAATTTAAACCAATAAAACCTTTTAAGATAAACTGGCAGGTATTGTTAATTGATAT
The DNA here is from genome assembly GCA_032207245.1 of Pardosa pseudoannulata. NCBI lineage: Eukaryota > Metazoa > Arthropoda > Arachnida > Araneae > Lycosidae > Pardosa > Pardosa pseudoannulata. Next base: position 107,262,783 of record CM063506.1, read on the forward strand.
AAAGACATCAGTGTTTTCACTATCTATACATGACTGAAGTTTCTATATAAATAAAATCTTAACCAAAAACACTTTCTGGGTTTTTTTAAAGTTCATTTAAGATTATTAGAAATATTTAACAATCTTAAGTAATTAATAGAAATGTAGCATTGATTTTATTGGTAATTTTATTTTAGTAAATGCATCAAATATAAACTTACACCCTTACGAACATTAAAAAAAATGGTACATAAGCTTTCTAAAATATCAGTCATCAAAAATATAACTATTTCTGTAATTTGGAATACATATTGACGAACGTGATGGGTTGCATTTCATGGAAGAATTGGAGTAAACTAATTTGCCCCGCAAAAGAACGCTAACTTGCATAAGTATGTCAGAAGTACTAGTTTTGTACCCTCCTCATTTAGAGGTATGGGAGATTAAAAAAAAAAAAAACACGATTAGCACTGAAGGGGAGAGAAGCCGAATTGGTAGGGTGCTGTATTTCGGTACCGGAGGTTCGAGTTCGCTGTTGATATGGGGTGTTCTTAGCCATTTGGAATAGGGTTTAAACTTAGCATATAATATAGCTTGGGTATTTTGTATCCGGATGAAAATATATTATGAACTATTTTGTTCTCAGTTTTAAATAAATTACATCTATAAGAAAATAACCAAATCGCTGAATTTGTCATTTAGAGCATTAAAGTTATTGCAGTTTGTCTGGGTATGTACATTACAGGGATTAAAATACTCTTGCATAATATGTTTACGTTAATATGGTGTGAGAAAATATGTTTAAATTATTTGTAAAAGTCGTACACAGGTGACGCAGTGATTTCACTCTTATCAGTTCAGCGTCCCCTCCACGCGATGATCTACGGTTGATATTGAGAGACCTTTTAAAATGAGTTAATATATTGCAAATCAATATCTTCTTTTAAATAGCAAATGCATTTTAATGCATCTAAAAAAATTCAAATAATAAAAAAAATTCAAAAAGTTTGGTTTTAAAATTTTTAATGTAGTAATTAGTAATTTTTAAAGGATAGATTTAATTACTAGAGGGCGTAAACGGCAACGTCTTTCACAACGGTCGACTCGTATAGCATTTACGTGCTGGTCCTCAAGGAGTTAAGTAGTAGGTTCTGTTCTAAATTACCCTTCAAAGCATATAAAAGTAGCAAATAATTGTTAGATCATAACGTTTAGCTAATATTTAAATAACCTTTGAAATTTCACAAATTAGATTGCTTTCTATATATACGCCAAGCTCTCCCACGAGGCCCATACCCGGTATATAACGACTATAAAATAATAAAACGTTCTGGTCTAATCCATTCATTTCTTCCAGGTTATCCTCAAGTCGGTGTTCCAGTCATGCAGGCCTCTCCAGTCGTTGTACCTCAACTGATGTTCGGTCCAGAACCGATGCAGGTAACCTGTGGTAACTGCCAAAAGACAGTGATGACTACCACGGTTACTGAAAATGGAGCTTGCGCTTGGATTTCAGCATTAATCGTGTGTTTGTTTTGGTAAGGAACTTATTTGTAATTTACAATTTCTGTTTACAAACAATCGCATTATACTTCAACCTTACTGTTTCACATCTAAAAATTTTCAAATAATAAAAAAAAAAATTCAAGAATTTTGTTTTAAAAAGTCACCTTAACGATGTCGATCATTATCACGTGTATTTTATTAACCCTAAAACTCTTTAATTCAGTCGTTTTGTAATTAATATAATTTGTTAAAAGTTGAAAATGATGTGAAATAAATGGATCATCATTTAAAAGAAAAATGTTATTTCCCTTTACTTGTTTAAAAAAATTAAAGTTCTCTTGCAGACGTAACATTAGTAACAACTTCGACAAAATAAGATTCCGTTCTAGGGTTAATGTGGCTGAATAACTATTAGATAGCTTTTATTGAAAGTAATTATCAGAGTCATTGTCTGATATATCGAGATGATCGAAGGCCAACTACATTGTTTATTGTAAGTTAATATGGGTAAGGTAGGTTTTTCCCTATCTTGATGTGCAAGCAATAAAAAGTAACGATTTACTGTAAGAATTGTAACCGTGACAGAAATACATGCTAACCGGACAATGATTGTTATATTTGGGAAATCGCTAATTGTATAAGAAGAGTTCTCCACTGGCCCGTCCGAAGACATACAGTAACTGATAACTTAGTCGCCACAGCAGCAATCACGACAGCTATAAAGCTGCAGCTGACCTATGCGAGGCCCTTCATAGCTTGAGAATTAATTTGGTCAACTCCGATAAGGAACAAGCGCTATAGAGCTAAGTTCTGGTCTACCAGAGAAGACACTAGAAAAAGATCACTCGGGTGGACCCCGGGCTCGTGACACCCGTGTATACCTAAAGGAGGTATACCCCTGAGGTTGTCTCTCATTTAGCACTACCCGGAGGACACGTAAGGCTTGAAGCTCGTGGCTGCGTACGCGAGAGACGTTATCCCCCGCTAATTGTATAAAAGTGTTATAGACCGTTATGTCCACTTTACTTGAAACTTAGTTCCTACTGGAGCTGTGAACTAACTCTGTGGTAATCAGCGGTCGCAGTCTTCTAAAAGTGCGAACAATATGGTCACTCTTATCCATATTCCAGTCTAAGGGTTTAACACAATTGTATGTTTTTATCCCTTAATTAATGTGGACGTATTTTGCGAGTTATCTGCAATTGTTGATTTCAATTAATTTCTAACTTTCATATTGGTAAGTGACCTTAACTGCAATCTGCAGTAAAATGCTGCAAAAGTCACAAATCAGTTAAAGAGGTAAAAATGCTTAGGTATGAAATCTTGTGATCGCACAACAGTTTAATTTTATTCCTTCGAAGAATGTGTAATTTATAAGCTGAAACCAGCATTGGCTATAACTATATCCTCATAGCAAATTTAAGGTTTTAATGCATTGGGAAATATCACACTACGTGTAATAAGAAAAAGTCGCAGGGTTTTCATTTTTGATATATTAACCTTGCTGCCCTCTACAGTTTCTAATTTTGAAGATCCCCCGCCTTTCCCAACAAAAAATTCGCTCTACAAGACAAAAAAATTACTTTCAAGATGACAAACTTTAGCTTTATTAAGTGGGAAGAACAATTGCATATAACTGTTCTCTGTATTGTTGTCTTGGAAGATTCATCAAACTAAACCGAACTTTTTATGCAGCTGAACAAATTATGTGCGGGTACATTTCGCAGCGGAATTCTACCGAGAGCGGGCGTTTTGCGCTTAAATTCATCACAATCATTTTTGATTTTTTAATCAACCTTCCCGTTTTGTGGTTCCGCATCGACTGATGTAAAAATTAGTTTTTATTTGTCTAAATTTTTCCAGAATCTATGTAGTAGACAAGAACATTTGGCTTCGTATTCCTGTACATACTGTTATTTTTACCCACAGACAAACCATGTTGTTACACCAACCCGTACTAGTGCGTGATCCACGCTCAAGTATCAATCGTCAGAAAACGTACTAGTACGTGTCCTGCATACAATGTGTTAATATGCCAAACTAAACTATAAAAAATAGAATTTAATCTGAAGTTAAAATTTCCCTTTAATTTCATTATCTCTTTTTACAATGAACTTATTTCATTGAAGTGCATAAAAGAGCACTAAAACTAAGAATTACTAGAGAAAAAAAATATTTAATTTTTTTATATAAATTTAATATTTTTTACAATACATCGATCACTTCATATGTTATTTTCAATACTTGTATGAATATTTAACTTACATTAAATATTCATGGAAGTATTGAATATAACATATATGATGTACTTGTATGTTGTCTTCAATACTACAATAACGATACCTGAAAGGTGTTCTTGCTTTTGTTTTCTCAAATTAATTTTCACCCTTCGTAACGATGAGTATTTCGCTCATGGGGGAAAAGGTGGAGGGGATCAAGTACGCTAGCCTTTTCCCTGGGCACGCGCCTGGCTAAAATATTGTATTTTAGGTTGAAAATTTTCAAATTTGCACAATCGTATAATTTGCATAATAAATGATTTTTAACTGACTAAATCTGGTACCCTAGTCCAGGTCAAATTGTATGGGGCTTCCTTTTGTTAGCTAAATCCATGGATCCACAAAAAGTTAGGGAGTCTGAACTTCCTGCGCCAAGCCCTCTTCAGCTTAAATTCAGTTTTGATAAATCTGGGAGTTTTCAAAACTTACAGCTGGTTTGAATGTTGGTAGCATTTCAGAATCAGTTTTAAATAGGTCTCGGTGTAATTATCCCTCGTGTTGCAAAAAATGACCGCACCAGTTTAAAATAAACAGTCCAGTAATTCAAGTACTACTGGTGTAAATATTACGACTGTCTCAAAGCTGTCATAAAGCTCGCCGAAAAAGATATCTGCTAAACTTCCACCTAAAGATTTGCAAGGTAACATGTATCTGATCCTTTGTACATCAGGCAATATATGAATGATTGAATTTTTTTCTAAACATGCAATCGGATTCCCTTGAAATTAGATTGACATCGCAATTGATAAAACAAAGTGTTAAATATTGTTTAAATATAGTAGTTTTGAGGGAAAAAGTGTTGCATGTTATTTGGAGTAATTTTTATTTCTAATAATCCCGGTCGGGAGCCCATTTTCTTAGTTTCTAATGAAAGCAATGCTTCAAGCAAGACATGGCTGATAATATTGTGCTGTCGCCACTACGTTACTAACAGAAAGAAGCTTGATTTTTCTAAAGTTCTTTTCAAGCCTGTTGTATCTATTTGATTTTCTAATGATTATGCTAATGTAAATCATTAGCACATTCACAAGATAGTCGTTTGTTTTTATCCACTACATTCACCAGTTTTAATGGAGAGTTAAAGAATGACATTCTTCAAATTTGCTTCCGTGGAACTTTTCTTTATTCTCCAAATTCTGATACTGAAGACTATTATTCGATCTAGACAATGGCCTAAAATTTAAACAATGTAATGATTTAGCTAACGTAATTGTTAGCTTCCTTTCGTTTCTGTCGTTAGATAGGTTGGCTTTTAGGCAAGGTTGAGTTATATCGACTCTTTGGCTGATTCGTTATATTAACTTGTCTGAAAGTGTAGAAGACCTTTAAAAAGTTTAGTATGTTATTTTATTTTGTTTGTTAAAGTATTTTAAAGTGAAATATTGGTTTGTTTCCTTGATAGTGATGTTTTATAAACTTGTTGTCGTGTAGTCCTCGTTTATATTTGGGTATTAACCTGTGATTAAATGTATAGTGGTATTTATTTTGATTGCGTTGTGTAAAATTATTTTAGTACTAAATTTAACCACAGGTTCTGAGAAACTACAGACATGAAATATGAAAAATAAACTAAAAGCTAAATTAAAAGCATCTGAAACCAGCTGAAAATGAAAAAAAGTGAATTTATTATAATTATATATAAACATCTATTTACACACAACACCTTCAAAATTAGGTGCCACTCTAAATTAGTTCTGACAATAATTTTTCATCACTTAAGTAATTATGTAAATATAAGAGAGAGGACCTAATCTCAATTTCAAAATGTATGTAAAAGGGGGTACCTTTGTGAGTTAATATGGTGTGCCCGGAACAATGCTGGTTGAGGGCTGATCAGGATTGGGTATGTATGGATCTTCCGTCGGTCTGGTCAGGGGCTTCCTTCTGAGTGTTTGGGGTGCGGCTGTAATATTTGATACATGAACACTTCCCGTTGAACTTGTATCCTTGACTGGACTCTCGAACACGTTCCGTCGGATTTCTCTCCTAGTCTGGACTCCCGAACACCTTCTTTTTTTAAATTTGTCTTGTTTTATTAATTTCATCCCTGTCCCCTCTTCCTTCTTATCGTCCAATCGGGATAGTTGTAAGAATCTAATTGGTCTGCTTAAACCCCGCCTTGAGACCGCCAACGTGGAAAACCTTATCGCTTCTAATTGGGCACTGTCCCTTAGGGACTCATAAATAACTCCACAAACGTACATTCTTATTTAATGTCAAGTACAGATTTCCCCAGTCCCAGATTCTAATCTGGGACTGGGATCAGAACTCCGCTCGACACTACCGTACAAGACAACAATATCCGTAGAATATAATTTTATGGTCCCCTGTCTTTTAAAAAGATGTGATGAGGTCAGATTTAGATTACGAGCATTTTGTATGAATGAATCAATTATATGACTGATCTAAATCGCCTCATTACTTATTTCTTTTAAACAAGCTTATACATTTTAAAATGTCATATTTGTTATCTTAACCGCTTAACAATTTAATATTTTTATATAGCATATTGCATCATATTTTTCTTCATTTTACATTTGTAAGGTGGTAAATGCTATCAAAAGTATTTCTAATTATTTTAATACATTGTGTTCAGCTACATTTCGCAGTGGAATTGTACTGGGAGCGAGCGTTTTGCGCGTAAATTTAGTTATTCAGTTAAATCTCAATAGATCGAAAATTATTTAATTTTTTAACCAACTTTTCGTATTTTATATTGAAATATATAAACAAATATGTAAATAGAAATATATAAATAACAACCATAAAATTTTTGTCTACAAAATATATATTTTTTACTGGATACATTTATAATTGTATCGTAAATATGAAAAATCAAATAGAAATAGTAGTATAGTTTTCATTTTTTCCCGTTCTGTGGTTACGCATCGACTGATCTAAAAACTAGTTTTTGTCTAAATTTTTTCAGAATTTATGTAGTAGACAAGAACTTTCGTTTTCTTATATATACCATTATTTTTGTATCCACAAACCATGTTACACTAACCCGTACTAGTACGTGACCAGCGCTATATCAATCGTCAGAAAATGTATTAGTACGTGTACCGCATACAATGTGTTAAGCAAGTAAATGAACTTTTTTACAGGAAATAAAATGTTTTCCGTGGTAGTTGTCTTTTTTTCTCTCATGTACGCCAGACAGGGAAGTTAAATTTATAGTTGTGCAATAAAAAAATACAAATATTTTCGATTACAATTACATTTATTTTCGAAAGCAAATAATACCAGTACATTGACTTAGTCTGTTTTCTCAAAGATCGGCTTTAGTGCGATAAATCTTGAAAGAGAGGTAGAGGCATAGTGCAGCATCACACTGCGGACAAAATCATAGTCTCTTTTGGTTTTGGTTTGGAGTGCTACGGTCTACGTTTTTGCAACACGAGGGTTAATGAGACCGGAACCTACAGCTTAAATGCAGATTCCAAACGGTTACGAACATCCATGTAACAATGGGATTCGAATTCACGAACTCCGGTACCGAAAGCCAGCATCCTAACCAATCGGCCATCGTTCGGCCCTAGTCTCATTTTTTTTCATTGAACACACATAGCGCTGGTTTGCAGGTCTTCGTATTTTGTATGTAGGTGGAACTACCTCTACAAAATGTCTCTGGGCCAGTCTCCCAAAAACTTAAGCCCAACGATGGCCGATTCGTTAGGGTGCTGGCCTTCGGTAGAGTTCGTGGGTTCGAATCCTATTGTGGCATGGATGTTCGTAGCCGTTCGGAATCGGATTTAAGTCGTAGGTCCCGGTCTCATTATCCCTCGTGTTGCGAAAAGTACAACGTAGCTTTTTCGTGATTGAAAAGAAGTGTATTCATTAGCTCAATTCACTACATCGCAACACTTAGTAACCGCCCCCGTACGGTGTATATGTAAAACAGGCAAGGGGTTAATCTTTTAGGTTTATCAGCAAATACAATCTCTCTACATTAGAGTTTATACTTTTCTAAACATATTAAAGCTATTATATGCATATAATAGCAGGCGTAAACCGCACAGTTGACGTAGTTTATCGTTCAGTTATAAAGTAACACGAGAATTTCACAGTTTAACTTAGTTTGTGGACTGTGCTGGGTTTAAAACACCAATTGTAATTTAGATCACAAGAATTAATTTAAGATTGCATTCTGTTATATGTAACGCTTGAGTTTCTAACTCATTGTATAATAGGAAATATTTATTGTATTCATTTTTATGACTTAATTTAATTTATGTGAATTTCAGCTGCCCTTGTTTCTGGATTCCATTAGTAATGGATTCTTGTAAAGACGTTCACCATACCTGCCCGGCCTGTGGATCTATGCTTGGACGTTATAAGAAAATATAACGAACAGACTGAAATTTCTCTTCATAAGCACTATTGCATTGTGAGTAAACATTTTATAGAGTATTTTGCAGTTCTTAATTTCACATTCTATTTTCATGCAGTATATAATCTTTATTTCGTATTTCTTTGAGTTTAAATACTAATATAGCAGTTTTAAGCCAGTTCAAGAATAAGATTCAGTATTTATACTTTATCTAAACCATGGATCGTTATTCTGATTAAGTCGAACGTTATACCATTGTTAACTCTGAATTACAATTTTTTAAAACTTATTAAGTAATACATACGTGCTTTCATTGGAAAAATGATTTATTGAACATTGAAAGTATATTCACCTTTAAAAATTTATTATTTCAATTGTAAGACGTCGGAGACGTAAGTATTTTTTAAAACTAAGAGAAAAAAAATTAGCATTTATTAGATTTCATTTATTAGACCGATCGTTATTTATAAGCTTCCTTTGGTATTTTTTTCCGATACAAAAGCCTTAAAAATTAGGTTCGTTATGACTTATTAGTAACTGCTCGTTTAATAATTTTTCTATTTGAAAGTTGTTTTACTTAAATTTCTTTAATCCCATATTATTTCAAAACTCTTTTTAACTCATTATAATTCCATTGGAAATGTAAAAGTGTAGTTGTAGTTTACATGACATGCAAAACATAAGACTAATTCTTTATTGATCATTTGTAATGTCACGTGTCTTACCCCGTTTAGGCGAAATTACCCTTTTAAGTTATGATTTGTTTTCGTGTCTAATTTTGATATTCTGGAATAGTATAATATCTGATCTTGTAGACTACTTATAAAAATTTAAGCATATTATGGCCTTTACATTATGGTAATTGGGTGTTAATAAATTATTTCTTTAGCCTGAAAGCCAAATGACTGCCGATGGGTTAGGGTGCTGGCCTTCGGTACCAAAGTTCGTGAGTTCGAATCCCCACAATGTCATGGATGTTCGTAGCCGTTCAGAATCTGCTTTAAGCTATAGGTCCCGGTCTCATTAGCTCTAGTGTTGCAGAAAGTAGACCGTAGCACTTCAAACCAAATCTGTAGTCTAAGGCTTTGGTATTTTCAAATTAGATTTAACAGTGCTACTTATCCCCTTTATTCTCTCATAATATTTTTAAATAGTAATGTTTACGAATTTTACTGTAGTTGTAAAGAGTTATAAAACTTTTCGATGGCAAATATTAACTTAGTTTATAATCTATAATGGGAAATTGTTGTTTAAATAGAATCGTTAACAGTACAAATCATATTATAACCATATTTTAAAAATTCTGCCTTTTAATACACCATGTCTACTAGTTAGATACGGAGATTTGAAATGAATGGAAAAAAACTTCGAAACACTGTGAAACGGCTGTCGTCAAAATAATGTACTTTAACAACTTAAACAGAAAACTAAAATTCCCACCAAAAAAAAAAAAACAACTTCAAATAGAAATATCGGAAGTTTACTAAAATAGTAACTTCATAATGTTTAAACGTTGGAAATAGAATGGGCAATGAACTCCAGACAGGAAGTAATTGAATGATTACTCTATTGCTAAACAATCTAGAAATGGTAGCTTCTTTGCAATAGCGTTCACCTTTCAGTTGTTCTATGTCGTATGTTTTCTGTTAGATCTTAATGATTTTGTTCCTCGACCCCTTTCCATATCCAGCAGCTGGACATATTAATTTGAAACTGATCATTTATGAATTTGGGATTTACAGTCACACACCAAATTTGAGATAATGAAATTTGTTCTCTTGAGTAACTGTATGAATCTTAAGTATAAAGGAAGATTAAAGTGATACCAAAGTTCTTAAATCATGGATTACTTTAAGCACATTCTTGGAGTGGATAGTCACTTAAAAGAAAGAACTTACCTTCTCTAAAAGAAATAGCTTCATATCAAACCTTTAAAATTGTCTAGACACTTACTGTATTTAGCCGAAAAAGCCTCCCAAATATAATATTCCTCCACAACAAGATGCCAAAGTCTGTCTGATAAAACCAAAAGTTACTTTAGATATTATGTTTTCTTTTTTCAGCTTGCAGAATTTTTGCAAAGGATTTTAAGTTTTATAAGTAGTTTTATTGATGTTAATGTTCGTTTCTGAAAATAAAATGTCCTTTTCCTCTTTTACTAGGAGTAACGTGATTACGTTAGTTTGTCTGAATTTGTACTTAACCCTAAATGCTAGCCTTATGTCTCGGAGACATTTAGTTTAAAAAAAATTAACTATTACAAGCTGCAAATAACTTTAAAGTGCAATAAATCATTTTTGAAAATGAAGGCATATGCTGACCATGAATGTTTCTTGCTTTCAAATGAATTTAAGATCGTTTTGCAGATATAATAAAGGTCGACAAAAAAATAGCCCCTACTATTAAGGTTGTCCTTTATCTGGTATTCTGGTGCATACACCTTTACTGTATTTTATTTAAATTGAATTATTTTTCTCCTTGTTACTTTTTTTGGGTTTAAAGCAGCAGTTGGTTTTCAAAAAGTTTTTAATATCTACAAGAATTTATTGAACTGTTGAAAATATTTATTTATTGGTTAATTGGTATAATAGAATTAGGAAATATTTAGTGACTGTGAACTGATAAGTATTCTTTTTTCTTTCCAGGTCTGTTTCATCTTAAAGTGTTCCCTATACACAATGTGAAAGTTTATATGGAAATGTGGATTTTATGTGGCTTTAACTTTTTAAAAACCAATTTGCTTTTCCCCCATTGAGCGCTGATTGTGATCTCACTCTTTATTCACGTACCTTTTTCACGCTATCATTGAAAACTTTTAACTGTTTGTGAATGTATTTGAGAAATATCTGTTTCGATTGAATCTTTATAATTATTACACAACAATTTTGGTATAAAACCTCTTAAATTTGCTGCTACTATTGTTTTCAAGCAGTTACTGTATCGATATAGTAGTTTCGGTATTGGCTTCGTAAGTTGGAATCTCACTGTTGGCATGGATAATTGCAGCCTATCTGAATACTGTTAAAGCAGTAGGCCCCAGTGTCCTTTGCCTTTGGGGTTACTGGTTATTGCGCTCCCAACAAACATTTATTGTAATAAAGATTTGAGTTTACACAATTATCAATCATTAACGATATACATTTCATTATTCATCGTTGTATAAAGATATAAAACATTGTCATAAAATTAAACTCGTTAGTGTGAAGGTGATTTTGGGAATTGAAAGTTATTACAGCCGCATAAAGAATTTTATTGCCGCAATAGTTTTGTAATGCCTCAGGCAGTATGGACCTTTTGTGTGCTTTTCAGTATTGTGGCATTGAGAGCGCGCTTAATATCTTACATGAATTAATATTTTTATCTTTACAGTTTAACTATTTATTGAAAAAATGTTGTTCTTATAATTAAACCTAAAAGAGTATGTATTTCATTAAAACACTAACATGCTTCATTACAACAAATCATGCAAGGGACCAGCAATGCATGCCAACATCTAGGGATTGGAAGCTTTTTAAAGAATGTCAGCATTATTTTGCAAAAGAATCTTTTTGATACTGCTATTTTGTTTACACTTTTGTTGTACAGAAGCCTTAAAGGTGTTGAAATAAAATTGATATTTTCATAGTTTGATTGGTTTCATGTTTCAATTTATAAAAACGATTCTTTTTCAATGTTTGTTTTTTAAGCATCAGCGTGTCTACTGCATTCCCCTTTTTGCATTAACCTTTCAAAAAGTTAGTGAATTTAAATACCTTGGAACAATTATTGATCAAAACAAGCTGAAAACTGAGGTCAACAGCAGAATAATATCAGCTAATAAATGCTTCTAAAAAAACAGTTAAGATCCAAACTTATCAGTCGAATAACCAAACAGACTTTACAAGACTCTTATACTTCTTGTGCTACTATATGCCAGCGAAACTTGGGTATTAAACCTGGACGCCCAGCGTGCTCTATATACCTTTGAAAGAAAAGTTCTAAGAGCTATCTTCGGACCTGTAAAGATCAGGGGTGCTGGCGAACCAAATTTAATTTTGAACTATATAGGCTTTACAAAGAGCCTCGGGTTACGCAAGTCATTCGTAGTAATAGACTGAGATGGCTTGGACATATCTGGAGAACCCCTGTGTTGTAATGTACATACAACCTAAACACCAGTGTTCGTTACAAGGGGAAACACAGAATGAATATAATACTTTATATAGATTCAGACATTTATTCTATATATTTATTTACAAATATATTCTTGGTTATCATAATGATCAATCATTTATATCTTCTATTTACACTCTTTTTAAGGAATCTATCCACATCTCTTTATAAGGAATTATTTTTAACAGAGGCCTAAGTCAAATGACTGTAAATATTATTTTATAAATTACCTCCATTAAAGTCACAGGGGAGCAGGCAGGGGCTTTCCTCACGGGCGTACGGGACGAGTTGGTGATGGTGAGCGGGGCGGTGTCGGTCCGGGAGCACGGAAGGAGCGGGTGCTAGTGGATCCTTGTCCCACTTCTCTTGACTGCCCACTTCTTTCCGACTCCTCGCTCTCACTCCCTTTCCAAAAACCACACCTCGGTCCCAACGCCCCTTTTTTCTTATCCAATCCCTTGTCTTCGGGAAATTTTCCCACATCAAATGCCCTTCGGGAGTGCAGGTGGGCTCATTAAAGTAGCCCCTTTTTGTTCAAGCTGACATTACTTTTTAGCCCCTGCTCCCATAACTCACGCTTACAGCTCTGTGCGAGCTTGACCGTTATGCTGCCATTCCGTGATCTATCTTCTCTGCAGGGGTCCCTAAACTTGACGTAAATAATTGGGGTCCCAAATTCCTCAAGGAAAATCCTCTCACGGCTATGCATGCACGTGCAAATCACCGTGAGAAAGTACCTGGGTACACCCTGATAACAACCCTACTAAACTGTATACTTTTAAAAACCCTGAGGAATCCCATACCTGAGGATGACCACCTACAAGATGGCTAGACGATGTTGAAATTGACCTCAAATCCTTGAAGATTAAGAACTGGAAAAGAGTTGCTCTAGACCGTTTGAGTTGGAGGAAGCGTGCTGTCGAGGCAGCTAGGACCTATAATAGGTTGTTATGCTCATGAAGTGTCTACTGCATAGAATACGAAGGAAAGCAATGTTTAGAATATTTTAATCTTTCATCACACAAATAAGACGTTAGCGCGCGACGGGTTAATTTAATTTAATTTAAATCCTGACGTTAATTTCTGGTTAACATAAAATAGAAAATTATATCACGCTTGATATTTGACTGTTTTTGCATGCAAATAAAGTTCAAAGATTAAATTTAAAAAATCCTAAATTTAACTGTGTAAAGCCTTACATTTATTCATTCATTTATGACTGAAATTTACCATATGTCAAATAAGTTTAACTTCTATACCCAATATTCTGCGACATCTTTGATTATCCTAAGATACATGCTTTAATTGTTAGTTACTATCAATTGGGCAACACATTATTATTCGCTAATAACATACACTATCCTTCAATTTGTTTGTACTTGGCGCTTATATCCTAAATAGGACCTTGCACCGTAAAACTTTAACTAACCAATCAACCAACCTTCAATGTGTACACTACAGATAGCTCCCTTTTCCGGTTCATTAGTCATATTGTCTAAGATGGCGTACAGTTTTCAAATGTCACAAATTTTAAATTTCGGAAAAGCATGTGATAGGGTAAGCATTTCTGCACATTTTAAATCAAACCACGTTAAATTCCTATTTCAAGAGCTATGGCTAAAGATGTTTGGGTTCACAAAGCATACATTCAAAATGGGTATTTCCGGGTACAGAGTTTAACTTTAAAAATTTGAAACAATCTGTTTCTGCTAAAATAATTATTAATTGTACACAATTTTTTTTAAAATGAAAGATTAGTTTATGTACTTGAAGGATTATAATAATTTTATTGTTAAGTGAAGATTACAAAAATACAAAAGTTAAAAGAAAGTATTGTGAAGTCTTTTTGGTAGACTGATAAATATGTAGTCTTAAATGATACACACACACACACACACACACACACACGCATGCATGCATGCATGCAAGTATGGCTAAGGCAAGTCGGTGTGCATCAGGAATGATTCTGATTCGACGATTTCAGAATTTTAATAAAATTTGTGTGAATCTGTTTCGAAAATTATAAAAAAATTTTCCCGGAAAAATTTGTTTCTGACATAACTCGCTTTAACGAACAATTCCATTTCTTTCCCCTTGCTAACACTTTCTAGGAAAAATTCCTTTAACATTCTAAAGTCACTCGAAAATGAAAGTTAGTGGTAAATCTTTTTAAAAAACAGATTTTTCTCCGAAAAATTTGTTTCTGAAAATTAAAAAAAAGTTTTTGATACCATCTTCCGCTTTAAATAAAAAATGAGTTTTGAAGATAATTTGTAAATTTTATCTTTTCTCACTTTTTTTCTCTTTTGACGCTTCCACGAATCTTTTTTTTTTCTACCGAAGAACAGCAATGTTAAGTGATTTTCTTTTTTAAAGTAATATGTTAAAATTAAAATTTGTATATTCAGATTAAGAAATTGAATTTTTGTTTTCTAGATAACCAACACACACATTGATAGGTATTTTGTATTTTATACGGAACACACTTACATTTGCAATTCTATAATAAGGTGATATATATCCCCTATATAATAGCCTAAGTTATCTGTCCGCCTGTCCTCGAATTTATGAAGTGGTTGTACCTGGAATGGATTGAGGCATCCATACTGGATTCTTGATGAGTTAGGGTTAGCAAAATTCAAAGCGAGTAAAGTTTAACCCTTTGAGGACGGGTGCATCATATATGCAACATCTTACAAGCTGACTTAGGACTAGTATATCATTAATGATATTTTAAGTAAAACATTTAATTAGTATTTCTTATTTCCACTAGAGGTAACCCTATGAATATTATAGGTGAACTTGTCTAATAGAGGTATCTCAATACTAGAGAATCATCTGGTTCAATTTAAAAGATGGTGCATATATGATACGCTCGTCTTGAAAAGGTTAAAAGTAATAATTTTAGTCAGCATAACTGTATAATGGAACAATATTTATTAAACATGAAAGGGGAAATGATTCCTCATACTGTCGTTTCAATAGTTGGGGACGGTTCATGTTTATTTCGATTGCTTTCATATCTTATGTTT
This sequence comes from Pardosa pseudoannulata, assembly GCA_032207245.1. Lineage (NCBI taxonomy): Eukaryota > Metazoa > Arthropoda > Arachnida > Araneae > Lycosidae > Pardosa > Pardosa pseudoannulata. The sequence goes on from CM063506.1 coordinate 107,278,064, forward strand.
GAAAGTCTTTCAGCAGTGAACCGGAATGACTTTTAATCGAGATCTTCAATCTCAAAGATTTCTTTGATTCACTCAATGTACATTGAACTATAGGGGACATTCAAACAGCCCGATAGCTGATCGCTGTATCACTGATCTAGCTCGCTCGCTGTTTAGGATTTAACTGACCCCTCGCTACTTGACATCGCTTCCCGAGTATCGCTGTTGAACTTTGTCAATAGATTTTCCCTGAACCCACACCTTTGAACTAATTACATTCCACGGTGGTCAACTATCTTTCTAAACGAATTCAACGTGATTCTAAACTGCATTCACAGTATCTGGAGACTTTAGCCGAACGATGGCCGATTGGTTAGGGTGCTGGCCTTCGGTACCGGAGTTCGTGGGTTCGAATCCCACAGTGGCATGGATGTTCGTAGCCATTCGGAATCGGCTTTAAGCTGTAGATCCCTGTCTCATTTTCCCTCGTGTTGCAAAAAGTAGACCGTAGTACTCCAAACCAAACAGAAACCGAAAAATCTGGAGACTTCAGAGCAGTTTGAAGATAAACAAATTATTCAGTTTGTACCAGATGATTCTCAGCCAAAAAACAAACCATTTTTTTTTACCTGCCTCATCGGATACTTTACAATTTTAGAAAATTAAAAATTTTACTGATCCCATCTTATGACGGGCTATATGCTAGTTAGAATATATTAATATACTGGTATTTAGTAAACGATAAATCACAATATTAAAATTCAGATATCATCCAGCTCTAGTTTGGCATCCAGAAATTAACCTCAATAAAGTTTTTATTTTAATTTGGTAGCGTATACCTTTTCAGAAGATTTTGTAGGATGTTCAGAAAATATTTTCTTATTTAGAATCACCCATGGTGCGCATGCACGCAAGCGACATTACTTATAGGGCGGTTGATAGAATATATACTACGTATACGCATTGATAGGGGGGCTACCAAATACTACCTTGCAGGCATTCGATTAATAGCTCTGGACCAGCTTTCTCTACACACATTAACACACGGGGCACCCGGGCAAGTTGTCACAAAGCTATTAAATAATTTTTGAAAGAAGCCTGAAGGTTTGTCGTAACGTGAACTTTAAAATATTGTTTAATTATTGAAGATTATAAGGAGTGATATAAATGCATTTACACTTGAACAGTTCATTCCATTGTGGGACGGATGTAACACCAATCGGGTAACTGTTTTGCATAAAATGGTGAGGAAAAATACAAAAATGATCTTAGTTTTTATTAAATTGGTAGCTGCTCACTGTTGTACATGGATTAAAAAATTGGCGAAATATTGACGTTCTTTTCTTATTTAGCAGAATTTCAGATATAATTAGATTAAAAAGATTTTAATGTTTATGGCTTTAATTACATAATATTTTTAGGTAAGAAATTTACAATTTCAAAAGTGAAGACTGCAGAGTTTATAGTAAATTTTTGTTCGTAATGCCTGGTTTCAGAGTAGTAATTATTCACATTGGTCGAATTAGCACCTGAAATGAAAATATCAAAGATTAAATAAATTCATTTTTAAAACAATTTTTATGAATAACTTTTAATGAAGTAAAATAGAATGTAAGTGTCTTTTACTATTTAGGGGAAATGAATGCAATAAACATTTAATTTTCTGATTACATTTTTGTGTAGTCGAATGTCGTTGAAATATATAAACTTCTCAGTTACAGATGACTACTATCTGATGATCGATGTGTACTAAAATTGCACTACACGTTGAGCTTACATAATAGAAAAGTAGTGGAATGGAAATAAATGGCAGATGGAAAGAAGTAGACTTTAACGTACACATCAAACCTGTAATGGATATTACACATATAAACTCCTTAGTTACAGATAGCTCATATCTGATGATCGATGTGTACAAAAATTTCACTACGCGTTGAGTATACAAAAGACAAAAGTAATGGAGTGAAAATAGACGGTAGATAGAAAGAAGTAGACTGTAACATAGACATCAAACTTTTAATTTCTATCACACACACAGCAGTAGAGCAAAAAATTAATTTTAAATATTGTTTTACACAGATAGGTAGTAATTATACTGGCCTATGGCCAGAGGTTCTGTCGCAAGCAACTAGACTCCCAGTCAGGAGCAAGGATCATTATTCTTAAGCCGTTCTTTGTAATTTTAAACCTTCCTTGAAGGTGGAATCTGAAGTGGTTGCACCCCTTCTTCTTGGGTTTCCAGGGCTTGTACTCAAGTGATTCAAACTCTATGCTGCTAATAACTGCCTTTGTTATATCAAATTCGAACACTTATACTAGCAAATCCGAACTTTGACTCCTATAGTGTTTGTAAAACCGCTTGAAGTGTAACATATGGGAGTCTGGCGACCTAAGAGACAAACACGTTTGACAGGCTCATCTAAATGTTCCGAATGTTATGATTATTCTGTCACAAAAGAAGCCGAAATCCAGTTTTAAGTCCAAACGGACATGGTAGAAGGCCGCAGTGATATAACATTCCTTTATCAAGTAACACAGCTTATAATGACATTAAAAGCAGTAAAACGTCTGTAGAAATAGTAATAAAATAATAAAATTACCGTGTCTCCAGCTATATTCCACGGTGTAATATTATGAAAACTAGTAAAAGGTCGCAAGCCAAACCGTAGGGTATTACAAATATACTAACTTTGAGTCTTGATTGAATCTTGTTTATACTTTTTTCTCTTTATAAGTTATGAAACATATAAATTTTCACTTATAAGGTCTATAGCAAATAATTACGCGATTTAAAAATATATGATAATTATAAATGCGAATGCGTGATTCAAATATTCCCATAATACAAAATTTTTTTGTTTGAACAATATAATTATATTGTACCTTGTGGTAATAATGTTTGTTATAGGATAGTAAATATTAAAAAATATTTTCAATTCTTTAACATATTAATACATTACAATTTGCGTATAAGGAACCCTCATTTAAAGAGAATCTGGAATTAATGGAGAAATTATAAATACTTAATTCATAGAAAGTCTATGGGAACATAACTCGCTTTAATGAGCAAACCCTAGTTTTTTTCGCTCTGTTTAACACTTTCTAGGAAAAATTCTTTAACATTCTGAAATCACCCGAAAATAGTGGAAGTTAGTGATAAATTTTTACTACCGAATTCTACAAGTGTTATCCACACTATGGACCAGACGTGATTTTGATCCGAAAACTTCCGAATTTTCCCAAAATTTGTGGGAGTCTGTTCCGAAAATTATAAAAAGCAAATTGATACCCCCCGAAATTGTTTCTGAAAATTAAAAAAAAGTATTTTAAAAGCCATATTCTGCTTCAAATAAAAATATATTAATGAATTTTGAATTCAGAAAATTTTATATCCTTTTTCGCCCTTTTTTATTTTTTGATGCGTCCACAAATCTTTTTTCTACCGAAGAACAGTAATAATATGTTATGTGATTTTTTTAAAAATCAATGTTAAAATTTAAATTTATGTATTCAGGTTAAGAAATTTAATTTTTCTTTTCTAGATAACCAAAATACACATCTATGTGTTTGAATTATTTTACACAGAATACACTTATATTTGCAACTCTATAATAAGGTGATATATATATTAGAACATATTAATATATTGATATTTGGTAAGTGATAAATCATAATATTAAAATTCAGATATCATTCAGCTCTAGTTTTGACATCCAGAAATTAACCTTAATATAGAACTTATTTTAAATTAGTAGCTTATTCTTTTTCAGAAAATAGTGTAGGATGTTCAGAAAATATTTTCTTACTTAGAATCACCCATGATATGGACAAAACTGTAATTAGAAGTTTTATCTTAAACTTTCGTAAGCGCTTGATGGAAGGAAAAAATACGAACAACCTGAAATGCCAATGTAAATTCGAAGTAATACGGTTAATGAAAGATGCACGGAAAAATGTTATATTAGCATGCATTACCAATTGTTTCCCTAAGGCTGAATAGAACATTTCTCTGGATATGAGACTTCTCCGAAACGCGATAAAACAAGAAATAGTTAAGACAATTCAAAGAAAACTAATAAACTTCTTTTGTACTGTAAGATACAAAAATATATAAAGTGTAAATAATATGTTAAGTATGAATGTATGTAACCATCAAAAATATTTTTCACTAATTACACGAAGAAAAGAGCTCATATTTTTAATTTTCAAGACTTGCTTGGCAATGCACCCCAAAGACAGTCATCGTGGTCAGAAAGACTCTTTTACTCATAACAGAAGACCTAAACAGAAATACTTAATAAAAGTCCTTTATTTTTAGCTTAATGACGGAGAACTGGTGGACGCATCTTACACGAATAAGAGACAAACGAGCATCTGTTTGATCTGTAAAAATGACGTCTTCAGGACAGGAAAATCGCTTGGATAACATCGCATGGGAGAGAATTTAAAATCGGCTTTTCTTTTGTAGCTTGTTAAAACAATGCCGAAATAGCAAAAAACGGCCTAAAAATTGTTAAGATATTCAGTGTTTCCTGGGAGAAATAATGACTCGGATAGAGAAGGGATAGAAAGAGCCACATGTAGCAATTACTAATTCAAACTTTAGATTTGGAAGTGTGGAAGGAATGTTAATATAAATGATTCATATCTTTAACTTAGTTTGGGTGTCTAGGAAAGCTACGATCAAGAAAACTAGAACGGAAATTGTATGAATTTTAAAGTATTTTATGGACAATAATATTTGATATATCTATACTTATGATTTTTCACAAATCCATTTTTTTACGTGTACTCAGTTATAGCGAGCAAATATCATGGTCTTTTCGTGTTCATTTTAAGCGGGTTTGAATGTAATTTATAATATATTGGTATAGTAATGCTGAATCTGCAATCACATTTGGTGGAATTCGGAACAGGAGTTCGTGGGTTCGAATCTCACAGGGGCATGGATGTTCGTAGCCGTTCGAAATCGGCTTTAAGCTGTAGGTCCCGGTCTCATTAGCCATCGTGTTGCAAAAACAAGACAATAGCACTCAAACCAAATCAAACCAAACCAAAATCTGTGTCCACTGTTACTTTAAAAGAAAATTTCTTTTTATTAACAAAATCAGTGCAAAGATGAGATTTACGAATGACTGTATAGTTGTGGTAGAGACTGCATACATTTTAGGAAATGCTAAATGATTTCAATAAAATAACTATTACTAATTTATGGAAAGCCATTTTGTTAGAGAAGTTTATTGTCGGTGGTAAAGATTATAAAAATGTTATACTTTCCAACTTAAGGATGGTCAGTAAATTATGACAATTGCCCAAGGCTCAAAAGCATTTTCAAACCTTCTGTTAGCACAGTTATACTCCTTAAATTTCAACTCTGTACCTTAGAAGTTTTCTGTAAGGGGATTAGTACATTTCGAGCTGAAAATTCTTTATAACAACAGCCTATATTTGATTCCACATAAATAAAAGTTCTTTGTTTACAGTAAAATTAATCCTATGTCATTAACAAAGGTATAACTTTATAAAAATTACTTTATAAAATTTATCTGTGAAGTAGTTCATTTTAGAAAAATATAAAATGTATACTTTTTGTTACACACACACACACACAAAAGGGAAATTTTTTTACCTGGCGAAATAACTTTTTGTAAATCAGAAACTAGTTTTTTATATAAATTTTTATGTGGACATTGTAGTTTAATTTATAGTATGTTTGATAAAAAAATTTAATACATAATTTAAAAAAATTCTAATATCTTAATTGTTTTTATTTTTTTTAATTTTACAATGTCAAATACCTCTAAAATTTTGGTTTACAAAAAGATATTTTACTTTCATTTATTCGATAAAAAAAAAACGTTATTCATAATATAAATATTTCAAACATAAGAGATTTCCATTCTTTTTTTTTTACTTGGTACATATATTTTAAGATATTTTAAAATTTCTACGTCTTAAAATGACGGAAATGAATCCTTTTTTAAAGTTAAAATGTTATTAACGAACGTGTAACACATGCATCTTAAACGAGCAGACCTTTTTATTTTATTATGAATCGAAAAATAGGCTTTTATAATAAAGATTTTAAATCTAAACGATATGATGTCCCTATAAAGATTTCATGAACAAAACAACAGAATAATTTAAACCAAAACTTCGGAATTTATTAATAAGTAGGTAATTTTTTAACTTTTGGAAATTTCTTCAAAATAACTTACTTAAAAAATTGAATGGGATCCAATTTATCTACCTATTCCTAAGACAATATGGCAGGCTGGACAGTAATGTCGAAAATCTTTGCAAGAGTCTACAACTAAAGGAACCCAGAAGAGTGGAAAGCTGTAAAGAGAAAGAGTCGATTCAAGTTAATTGCTTTTCTAGTACTTGATAAGAGGAGATACACTTTTTGGTCATTATTAGAAACCTTTAAAAAACACTTAACCAGCTGTAAACCGAAGGTGAGAGAAATAATCAATGAAAAATCAATAAATAGATTGAAGATAAATTGCTTTGAATGTTTCAACATGAATTGACAAGGAACAATTTTGAGTGAGTGAGATCATTCTCCCAATGTTTCATTTTTTATACAGTATTGTGATTATTTATACAGCTTCTTTTGTCCCAAAACGAGGTTCTTTGTATTTGTTTCAGTATATTAACACCAAGAAAAAGAGTTTTGGATATACAGACATACATATGTGTGTGTAAGTAAAAAGTATATTAAATCAGCAAACGAATGTAGATACTTAGTAATCTCGCCCCGGCCACACCTCGAATGAGATCTCTTAACACTTCTCGTGCGGGCAACGTATTTTTACGATTTTTGCAGTCTGTCACTGGAGCGCGGGTCCCGTAAAAATACGTATTTAGTAGATTTGTGGTGGATACCCGCTAACCACCACAAATCTACTGAATACGTATAATTATATGTATGTGTGACATTATATGCGTGTTGATTGCTTTGCTATGCAACGCTTTGCATTTTTTTCCCCACAAGTTATGATTGTCGAGTTACTCGGTCTTTTGTTGCATTATTTCGTCTTCAATCGAATTCCTAGCTCCAGAACGTACAAGTCGTGTTTTGTCAATTTGAAGCTTGGTTTTTTATTGTTGAATACAAAATTGATAAAATGAGCCGTTGTGACAAAGGTAGTGATGAAGAAATATGCGCTGACAGATTATCGGATTTTAATTTTAAAAATCGTTTATTTTTGTGATTTCGTAAAAATATTGTTCTTTTTTGTTAAATAACAATACAGTATATATCAAAGTTTAAAGTAAAAAAAAGTTTCGTTCATAAAAACAAAGTAGTTTTCGATTTACTGCGATTTTTCTGAATAACTAAACTTTCGCGCGATTCACGAAAAAATGCCCGCTGCACGCGTAAGTTGGTGGTGAAGCATACCCGCATGCCAAGTGTTAAGCATATACTTTCAACGCACATCTGTAAAGCAACGCATAAAAGGTAAATTTATAGCCAAAAGCCTTCATTATGGCTCCAGGAAATTCTCAGGGTTTTTCAAATTTATGATGAAGGGCAAACACCCCATGTGTCGCTGCTTTCCCCTTCTAACCCCTAATTTTAACTGACCACTGGAGCTCTCTTGCTGTTGTAACGTAGTCGAATGAAACAGACGTCAGATGGAAAATGAAGAGTCGGTAGCGTACACATTTAACATTTATTCGACGTCTCACACACTACACAGCTACACACTAAACAGGATTTTTACACGGAGAAGTAAGTAACAGGCCTCGGCCTAAGCTCTCTCGGGAGCTACAAATGAACAGTTAAGTTTCAGCTCTCATCTCTCTCTTCTCATCTGTCCGTTCTTGAATATATACCTTAGCCCTTGAAGTGGTTTGAAGGATCACTTAGAGAAGGAATTCAAGGGCTTCCAGATGACTTAAAGTTTATGATCCAATAACTGTTCGGGTAATGTCAAAATCTGAAGAGCAGTGCTATTGGATCGAACTTTATGGGTTCTATAACGTCATACAGTCCCCTTGAGATTGAGTTTATGAGGGCCTGGCCACAAGAGGTATAAACACACGTGACAGACCACTCTGGACGTTCCGAACTTTACGATATATCAAAGTCTCAAAATCACTCGAGAAACAGTTTATGGGACTGTACAGCTGCACGTTACACTTATATAGTAATGGAATGCTGCAGTGGTACACACTCAGTCAATAGGTTTAACCAATTGAAATTTTATAGAGCTGTAATGGCAAGTTTAGGAAATTGCAAACGAAAAGGTATGCACGCTATCATAGACAAGCATTTTCAGATATTTTTCTTAGATTTGTTATCGAGTTAAAATCGAGTTTGTGTTAGACGATTCCAAAAGTCGGCCCGTCCCATAAATGAAGTGAGAAAACCATCCAACCGATATTACAAAAATAAACATTTTCGTCATTGAAACATTTTTTTTTTTTTTAAATCACACCAGTTGTTTATGACTACAACCCCCTTACACTTTATTGTAATACGACACACACAAAACGCACACATATAAACTTACATATATGTATGAATGTTTTTCTGCTATAAAAATGACAGTAGTTGTTATTTATTGCAGTGAATTACTCCTGAGTGTCATTTACCTCTGTACAAAAATGAAATATGTTTTTAATTTTTTTATCTCTTCGGGAAGAAGTTCAACGACTGAAACTTGTATAATATGGCAGTGTTCGGTGTGGAAACGCATTCTTGACGTTGCCTTTGTTATTCAAAGTAAATAAATGAAAAATAAATTTTCTGATTGCAGCTTATGATATTTATAAAATATTTTATTTTATACTTTCCGATTGAATTCTAATAGAGATATCTGAACTGTTGTTATTTATTGAAGTGAATTACTCCTGAGTGTCATTTACCTCTGTACAAAAATGAAATATGTTTTTAATTTTTTATCTCTTCGGGAAGAAGTTCAACGACTGAAACTTGCATAATATGACAGTCTTCGATGTGGAAACGCATTCTTGACGTTGCCCTTGTTATTCAAAGTGAATAAAATAAATGAAAAATAAATTTCTGATTGCAGCTTATGATATTTATAAAATATTTTATTTTATACTTTCCGATTGAATTCTAATAGAGATATCTGAACTGCTTGATACTTCGTGAAACGTGCAGTCTCCCAAAGAAATCACCAAATATCTCGACACATACCAGGCGCAGGTTATATTCAATGTGGATACTACTACTGTGGTATAAAATACCTCGTAATAATTTATAAAATATTCCTCCCCCTCAATAAAAAGAGCTCGATTTATGCTAGAAATGATTTCAGATCGTAAGAAAAGATACTAGCATATGGCTAGTGCTATGACGGGATCAGTAAAATTTTTAATTTTCCAGAATTGTAAAGTACCCTATGAGGCACTTAAAAAAATGGTTTGTTTTTTGGATGAGAATTATCTGGTACACGCTCAATAATTTGCTTATCTTCATACTCCTCTAAAGTCTCCCGATACTGTGAATGCAGTTTAGAATCCCGTTGAATTTATTTAGAAAAATAATTCAAAGTTTTCTTAGCTACGTCGAAATTATCGTTGAAATCTTCCCCTTTTTTGCCATAGTAGTTAATGAAAGTAAAGGCATGATAGTATCATTTCCACAACACATTGGAGGTAGATAGAATGTGTTGTTAATACCGGGGATAAAATTTTCAGTGCAAAAAAATTAATCGATGATTAAATTTAAAATTATCACATATGTACCTAATCTATTGTTAAGGCCAAATACAAAAGAAAATTATTTACGTAATATCTAAATTCAGTGATAAAACGTATGAAAATAATGCAGACGATATTTAAATAATTTAAAAGTAGAAATGATTAAATGAGATGGTTAAAGGAATAACGTCATATGTTAGAAAAAAAATGCTATTTTTGAAGGGGTGGATTTCGACTGTTTAGACTACAGTATTTTTCGCTGTGATATGAAGCATATTTTTACCAATTTATTTTAGAATGGGATCGATATGTGAAGATAAACTTAACTCGCTTTGAATTTTGCTAACATTAACTCATCAAGAATGCAATATGCCTCTATCCATTCCAGGTCCAACTGCTTCATAAATTGGAGAACAGACGGACAGATAACTTAGGCTATATTATATAGGAAATGGTACCCCTTAATAAAAAGAGATCGAGTAGGCTGCACAGAAACGACTTCAAGTAGAATTCCAATGTATAAAATATCCGTACCCCTATATTAAACAACGTTGTGTTAGAAAATATTTCAAATAGAAAGAGGAATTATTTCCTAATATGAAAACATTGATATGCTGTGAATTTGTGCTAGACAAATGTATGAAGATTGATAAAATTATACTAAAGTAGAAATAAATTTTGAAGTCAAAATACCAGTAATCTATTGCTTTCTAACATTAAAACTTCACTTGGTACCCTTAAAATAAATTATAAAATGATGAACCCATTTTTAGAATTATGGGTTGTACCATGTAGAAATTGTTCATTCTATTTGAAATCGTTTGTAACACGACGGTGTTATATTTAGGGGTACGGATATTTTATACATTGGAATTCTACGTGACATCGTTTCTGTGCGGTCTACTAGAGTTCTTTTTATTAAGGGGTATGAATATCTTATAAAATGTTACGCGCTGAAATCATATCTAACACGACTAGAGATATTTTTTTTATTGAGGGGGAGGAATATTTTATAAAATATTACGAGATATTTTATACGTTGGAAATCGTTCCAAGGCGACAGTTTTATCCACATTGAAAATAACCTGCTTCTGTTATGTTTCGAGATATTCGGTAATTTCTCTGGGAGACTGTACGATCTTTTGCGAGTCAACTTAACACGCCACCTTACGATGCAAAATGTCATTCCGTTAAGCAACATATTTGGGCACGGACACAGTGAATTTCAAGCAATTTTTGACTCTCCACCCCCAACCAGATGAGTAACACAATTGTGAGGTCACTATCCACACAAAATCTTGAAGAATTCATCAGTTATCGGAGGTAAAACTAAATGATCAACACTTTCATCAGTGGATCTATCTCCTCTCCTGCCAAACGATAGCTGAACTGTTAGAGTGCCACTTTTTCGGTATTGGAGTTTATGGGTTCGAATCCCTCTGTTGTCACGGATGTTCGTAGCCTGTTGGAATCAGCTTTAGGCCATGTTTTTCTGTCTCGTTAGCTCTTATGTAACAAAACAGTAGACTACACCTATACAGAGCGAATCTATGGTCAGACACTTACCCATGAAAGCTTTTCCAATGACGATTGAAATGAGATGATTGAATTGAGAATCGAAATTATTAAAAAAGTGAAAGAATGTAAGCAACACGAAATTATATATTAAAAAAAGCTTCCACTCTTACGTTTGCTAACAGCATTTCATAATGCATACTTTTTATTCCTTCTTCGTTGAAATATTAACTGCAAAGTCGTCACTGTGTATATCACCTTATGCAGTAATTTATGGTATCACCCACTGATATTCCTTTTTTACTCCAATCTTAAGTTTCACGCTATTCATGTGCAAAAGTAAAAGTGAAAATATGTAAGCAACACGAAATTATATATAAAAAAAAAGCTTCCACTCTTAAGTTTGCTAACAGCATTTCATAATGCATACTTTTTATTCCTTCTTCGTTGAAATATTAACTGCAAAGTCGTCACTGTGTATATCACCTTATGCAGTAATTTATGGTATCACCCACTGATATTCCTTTTTTACTCCAATCTTTTTTGGTCCAATCCTTCATGCTATTCATGTGCAAAAGTAAAAGTTGTAAAGAAAGACAAGTAAATCTTTATTAAGGATTTTAAAAGTAAGAGTAAGAAAAAGAAGATACAGCATGTTAATTATGTAGTTTTCTTTTCATAACTCCTTTTTGAAGTTTTCAAATTACTGGTATCCTTTTTACTCTATCTTTACAGATTGTGTAACTGACTTCGTGACTACGAAGAAGTATTCAAAGATAACAACATTCGATTCCCTTCTTAAAAAGGGTTATCAACACTGATATATTTTCTAAAATGTGCTATGTGATACAAAATTTGTATGATAACATTTCTTACGCAAGCCATGTTTATTACTATTTCGGGAAAGGTGTCTCAAAGAAATATTAACATCCTTCTCGTGAAAGTATTTCAGACATTCCTTACTTTCCTACATCACATTAATAGTGATTTATTTTTACGGATATTTATGTACAATCTGTATTTATTTATATAGAGCATATATTGAGCTACATAAAGAGATAGAGACTAGTTTCTTTTTTGGATGCAGCTAGAAATATAGACAGATAGATATCTTTAGGCTAAATACGGCTGGAAATTGGCAAGGAAAATTACATGACCGATATTTTAAATACTGGAAAAATTTTTAAAAATTAGCTCGCCTTTGTCAGCGATATTATTTGTCCTTTTTTGCTCCCATGTTTATTTTCTTAAAAAACTAGCTCTTTTAACTACTGAGTTCAACTGATGATGTTTTCTTTTAACTCGATATATTATATATTAATCTTTCTGAAATATACTGTAAGATTTGAGTATTGATAAGATATCTAACAAAAGATAATTTATATTGTTGGCATTGAAAACCGAAATCTACTCATACCTAAACTATGATGTCCACACATTTATAAAAATCAACACTTTGTTCATAACTTTTAGAACTGGGGGAACATCAGGAACACTCAATTTGCCGTCCTTAAATCTGGCTGTCTTAGGATGGTATGTAATACACTTTCCGAAGACAAAGTTTAAAACTCAGACCTTTGAATCTCACACAGAAAATCTACATTTCAACTTTCAGTTTCAATTTACACCTATCCGGATGTGGTTTCTTATTTTCACAGATTCCAAGTAATTACTCAAGATACCATTTGATTATGTGGGGAACTCTTTCGTACTATCTCATCCTTCTGTTTTTACGTTTCACTTCCAATTCAGATCCCCACTCCATGGTGGTGAACTGCTATGGCCCTTAAAATTCCCCTTACAGACTCACTTTCTATCCCATTTCTTTTGTGCAATACTGCTTTTACCTAAAAGCTTGTTGTAAAAATCCATTCCATTGTATTTGCTCCTGAGGATGTCGCCGAAATCCATTTTTCGTAAGTTTGGGGTTTTAAAGGTAATCTGGATAAATAAAGAGAAGACCAGTTGTCGAAAAAGCAACGTGTCGAGATATTTTTTAAGAATGTTTGTACCAGCATCTCACTGTTATGTTATTTGAATATTATAATATTCCCATTTTTACTGTTTCTGGTTACAGGGCTCATATTAGGGAAAAAAAGTTAACAGTTTTATCTTTACCATGATCTTGGCGTAGAATCCAGTGGACTCGCCAAAAATTTCTCGGAGTCAATCTGATTTAAGGAGCAAATTTCATCAAGATCAAACTATTGTAGGATGTATAAGGAACGGAAATGCATAAATACACACAGAAAATTTATATATAACAGTAGATGCTTATTGCATGATATAAAACAAAAATTTACTTACAAAACGAATAAAATGACTAGAACTGCAAGCCACGTACATAATCCATTTGTAGCCACTACAGTTGTTTGTACCACTCGGTGACAGTTACTGCACGTCAACTGCACAGGTTGCCTGCCGAATAAGGGTCGAGGTCTGATAATCACAGTTGACTGCTGTGGTGGATAATTTGGTGGTGCAGCCTGATAAGGTGGTGGAACGGCTGGGAAGAATTCAGAAAATAAAGTTAAATCAAGGGATCATTTCTCTTAAGTTCTTATGACACGAAGATATGGACTGACAACTATTTCGCGCAGGTGTTTCGTAGTTGCTGACGGGGTAAAACTCTCCGTGTGAAACAGTATTTTCATTTATTTATTGCACTAAACAGTTGTCAATTCGTATCTTCATCTCGTGTGATAGGGCCTTTAACAGGCCAAAATAGTTTCCGCCATAAAAAGTTCTTATGATAACATCCCATTTTTTATTCGTTTTAAAATAAATAATTCAATTCTGGCATTAATTAGGGTTTAACTTAAAATTATTTAGTTAATACTTTAAAGCAGTAAAATTTTAGAATAACGTGAAAAGTATACAAAAATGATAAAGATGAAATTCTATTGTCAAAATATTATATTAAATTGAAGATAAATATCTTTTGTAGAGCTTTAACGTTATTTGATATTTAAAAGTAAATTTACATTAAGAAATTTAAGTTTTTTGAAAACTATCCTTTATTATGCTATAAAATAAAAATATCGCTAGTAGTAATATAATTCAAATTCACAGAACAAATAATTAGAAACAGCCTCTCTCTAACTTTCTCGTATACATATACAAAAGAACTATTTTTGTTAGTCATGTTATTATCTTTACTTTTACAAAACATATAAACTGTATGACATAAGTAATACCTGCCATTTAGCTACGGTAAGAGGTCATTTTATAAATTTAAAAACATCATCTGAAACTGAGTCTCAACCGGAAGTTTCTAAAATTTGATACAAAACCACATTTTTGCTATTGGATATATAATCAAAATTTGGTTTTCCCTAGTCATAATGTATTAAGTTGTCATGTTTATATGTAGACGCACACTAACATAAACATGATACCAAGAAGGGCTGTTTGAGACTCAGGTCCAAAACGTGAAAATCATTGGAAATTTCAAGCACGAATTTTTGAATGATTAAACTGCTTTACATATACTACCTATACGATCAAACAGTGCATAGATAATTTCGAACAACTTGTGAAAAATGGTAATTATAATCCTATTATTAACAGTTTTTAAAAAGTTATTTAACTTGATGACATAAGTTTCAAAGAAATAATAGCAATGTTGGTTTAAAAAAAATTACGCGTTTTAACTAAGTTGATTCTGTTGTTTGTTGTTGCCTTATGCCACTTGGTCAAACCAAGCACGATTGAGCCGGAAACTAATGGGTTCACCTTTCGTTTTGAAGAAAACTTCAAGATTGAAAGTACGACTTATGTTCAAGTGGGTTCTCATAATTTTGAAGCAGGGACAAAGCAGAAGACCCCTAGACTTGGCCTGCAACTCCCAGAGGTACCTTTTGTGAACTTGGAGGACATTGTGACCACGGACATATTTTATGTACCCCAGTCACCTTTAAGGAACACGGCGGATCTTAGGACTGTTCGGGCTCTGAACCCGACACCCTCTAGTTACAAGAGCGTTGTCTTTGCCGACTGAACTACCGCGTTGTTGTTTGTAAAGCCACTTGGACAAGGCAATAGCGTGAGCTAGAGGTTACACGAATTAAAGCGAATAGATACGCTTTTCGTCAGAAAAGCACCGCTAGGGTGAAAGAACGAATTTTTGCTCGATGTGGGTTATCGTAATCTAGAAGAAGGGACCACCAAAAAACCTCCAGGCTTGGCCTACCACCTACTGAAGTACAGTTTGAACTTAGAGGACACTTCGAACTCAAACCTATTTTACATGTCCCAGCCGCCATTAGGAAACAGGGCGGAACTTTGGCCAGCTTGATCATCGAAGTCGTTCACCCAGTAATAACGTAACAGTATTAATTCGATCGTTTTTACTTAGAATTTCTGTGTAGAACAGAGGCAACCGTAATACGTCTATCGGGTTAAGACGATCGATTATTTTTTTCCGAATTTGACTTTTTATGCGTTGTTAGTTTAATCTTTCAGACAGTCTACAAGGAGTGAGACAATTTTTTTTGTAAACACTGAATTTTTAAATTATTAAAATATTTATTTTAATTGTTTGAAAGAAACTTACCATCCTGATCCATTTTGTTTTGCTCCATTTTGTATTGAAATCTAGAAATAAATCATAGTACAGAAAAAGGTTAAGGAGAGTAGGATTATACACACACACATATATATCTATATGTGTGTGTATATGTGCAGGTGTGTATTTATATACATACATGTATATAAATGCATACATATACATACATACATACATTTATATGTAAGGAAAATTCTCAGGGGTTTTCAAAACTTAAATCAAGGGATAAAAACTCCCGCGTCATTTTGCATTCTCCTTTTTAACCCCTAACCTAAATTGACCACTAGGGCTACAGTTTACGCCTAAAGAGAAGGGACCTGTCCAATTATAATCCTACATGGCCCTAGTGGACAATTTAGGAAATTTCCAAATAAAAAGGAGATACACCCTGTCGGAGACAGATTTTTCTAGAGATATTTTCCCGCAGATGTTGACCCAGGTGTTACGTGTCTTGTACATAGAACTTCATGCTGGCTGACCCTTCAGTTTGTCCTGTCGTGTCATTTTTATGGCCATGACTGCAACCACCCATCGAGAAGTCCGTCTCATTACACACACACACACACACACACACACACACACATATACACATATATATATATATATATATATATATATATATATATATATATATATATATAGGCATGGTACCCTTGGCAATGCTCAGCAAGGTGAATTTACTTCGAGCAAGCGAAGTTCTACTTTTACGGTATGGCAAACACCCTCCCCAGTGGAACGCCGATATTGACGGAGGCCTAACGTGAGTTGGACGGCACTTCTCGATGACCGATTAATCGCCAAGACGGGCGCTGATGTTATACCAGACGGGCACTGATGTCCAGTTTAATTTTAATTGCCCCTAGACACCATATAATTTGAAATAATTTGTAAATAGTTTAATTAAATAAGTTCGTTTTAGTTAAGCTTTTGTGCATCTTTTCCACCGTGGGAATAAATCTCCCATATACATATATATATATATATATATATATATATATATATATATATATATATATATATATATATATATATATATATATGTAATCCATTTTTTATAAAACTCCTTCACAAGGAGAAAGTTCAACAGCTATAAGTAATGAGAATGCAGTCGGGCTTCATATTTAAGAGAACTCAGAAGTCTAAGTTAAAACTTTATTTCAGAGCAGCAACACGGTCATCTGTCCTTCTGGACAATATAGAATCAAAAGCCACAGAGTTCACTCTGCTCTCACACAAGTACACCCAAGAACGCTGACAACAAGACTTTTTCCACAACAAAAACAACTTACTAAGCGAATTAACTGCAATATCAGCAAAACATGAACACATGTTCCGCGAACACCTGGGAAATTGCTGTATAGACAGAAAGTTTACAGTTTTATGACAGAAAGGAATGTTAAGTGGAAAATACTTCATTGACCAAACCATTTAGAGGCTGGGAAAGAGATTTAGAAGAATTAAAATTGGAGAGATTAGGCTTTTGAAGAAATATTAAAGTTAAATAATTTATATATATATATATATATATACATATACATATATATATATATATATATATATATATATATATATATACATACATGTACATATACTTATACATACATACATAATTATAAGCATTTAGGGCATGTATGACTTTATCATAGAAAATACAGATGATATTCATTCTCTCAAAAACTCTAATCATTATTAAGTTTGTAGTAGGTCTGTGTGTTTTATTACTGCAGTCGATTCGAATTCCGCTTATTGCATGGATATTCGTAGCCGGTCGGAATTGGCTTTTTATCATGACGGTACTTATAAGTACCACTTCAAACAAACACCTTTATATTTCTAATAAAGCTTTTTTCCTGACGATGCTCACAAGGACATGAACGATGCAGTTCCTACCGCATTAAAGAAATGACAGCACCAATCAGGAATTATTTTTATTCGCATAGTAGAGATTTTATAATTGGCGTGCTGCATTCGAAGGTCATTTTGTGGTACAGTTGATACACGTGTTGTTCAATTGAGTAAATTTAGTGGTTTATTACCATTTATTTGGTACTATTATTTTTTAGAGACTTCTATACTTCGCATGCAAGCATTTCATTGGTTTTATTCATAATTTAATGTTTTATTTTCTATCACAGAGTCAAAAATATATGTTGGTACTAGAAGGTACCTGCTGCAAAATTAATTACTAAAATACAGTAAAAATTAATTTTTTTTCTATGATTATTCACGATTAAAATTCCAGTCTTATATAATGATGCAAAAATGCAGTAAGAAATTGAGGGTAAATTAATTTAGGACATAAAGGATTAAAGTAATAGGTCCCGGTCTCATAACGCCTTGTCTAGCAGAGAAGTAGACTCTAGTACTCGAAATTAAATTAAATTAATCCTGACCATTACGATGTGATCTTTTCGTGTACAATATCTTCGTTATGTAGTAACTGGCAAAAACATACAATATTTTTTTCCAGTAATCAACTTTTAATTTAATCTACTAGTGGTGAAATATGGGATATCCCATTAACGAATTCTCTGACTATTTCCATGCAATTTATTCACATTTTAAATTTAAAAATTACGCTCTGTACTGTATTTAACAAATATGTTGTGTTGAGGTATTTAAGCTAAAAATCTGTGTGAAAAGAAAATTAAATTGTTTGAAACATGTAAAAAAATGTTTTGAAGAATTGACTTCACATCTTTACCGTGAAAGCTGATTGACAACGCGAGGACGTAAAAGTAAATTTAATATAATTAATAATTATTATTTTATTTCTCACTTCTGTTTTAATCTTGGTTTCAAATATAAGAAAAATTTCAAATGTTTATATTTTGTAAGGTCTCACAAATGTCACCCTGCGTAAAAAAAATATAAAAATAAATAATAATAAGTTCAAAACATGCATAGCGTAAAGTCCAACATTACACTGTTTACAACAGTACCTCGTGTGTTTTTTAACCGTTTAATAAATAATAAAAATTAATCAAGAAATTACTGTTAATCTTGTAGTGAACAATTCACTTTCAATGTAGATTTTTTTTGTCTCCGTCATATAACACGCGATGCCGGCTGTACAGGTACAAATAAAACAGAATTAATGTCATACGACACCGTCCGAAAAGTGGCTAAAAAAAGGCCTCAAAACCATGTTTATATCTTTGGCCAGTCGGCATATTTCATTGACTTAAAAGCACAATTTTCCTTTTCCAATTATAAAAAACATTTCAAGTTTGTTTTTTCAGTACAAATTTCTTAGTTATTTGAAATTGTGTTATGGCAACAAATTCATTTTTATAATCACTATTGTTTTTGACCTAGATTCAATAAAAACACCGAATTTCTCTTTAAATGATTAAAATGCATTATTTCTGAATTTTCTAAACTGAAGTTTTGTTAGGTGATTGATATCTGCATTTTGCAAATGTTTTATTATTGAGTAACTGCGGTTTTCTAACTATTTTAACTTAAATGTCAGAAAGAATTATTGCAATAGCGCGTGTTAATGGAATTAACTATTTCATTATTATTTCTAGCAATAACAATTTTCTTCAAGTTTTTTCCTCAACTACCCATGACAGTTTTATATAAGAGCTAACTAACTACTTTCGCAAAATAATGAAATTTATTCAACAGGAAAAAAACAGAGATTTTATATTTCAATAACCAACAGCAGATTCCTAGAACAAACTTAATGCAAGAATAAATAAATGCAATATATAAATTTATATGTAGACTCGCTACGTTAACTGGCGTTAGTTCGAATGTCTTTACCAATGGTTAAGTAACAGCCGCAATTAGTAAATATTAGTAAATATAATTAGTAAATATAGATTTAAATTTTTAAGTTTCATATTTTAAATTAAGATCTTCCATATTTTACAAATTCCTATTATGTTATCTAAAGGTTACTATTCATTATATTTTAAATAAGTATAGTGCGTAATGATCGAATATGCATACGGGGTATTTGTGTAGAGCGACTTTTCTAGAATTACCTCGAATAGTTTATTATTCTTGAGTGAAGAAAACAGTTGAGGTCATATACTAGCCTAACTTTCTAAACAGAGAGGGTCACTTGGTAACCGCTGAATTAAACTGTACGTTCTTTACGAATGAGTGAAATTTTAAATTGTTTAAAAGGGAAATTTTAAAGTAAAAACTTTTAGATTTCATACATGTTTAACTAATAAGGTATAAAAAAGAAATCACACAAATAAAGCATCGAAAAAATTGTTTGACAAAAATCCCACACAAAAAAAAAATTACTTTTACTAATTTGAGGAAATATTTTGATCTTCGGTAGAAACACGTTTAATATAACCACACACATGGGGGGAAATTTCGTGTGATTGTTTCGTGCTTGAAGTTATTAAATGTTTAATTCAAATTTGGAATAAATTTAAAAGAAACATACAAGAGTTATTTACATTATTATTTGAATCATAATAGTATATATTGTCATATCGCATAATAGGTTACGTGGAAGAGGTTTTTATACCCACAGTAACCTTGGCGTAAGCATACAAAAGCAAAACACAAAAAGTTGGAGAGGCAATCTATAGATTATTCTATCATCAGATCTAGAAACGATCTCCGAACATCTTAGTAAACAGGGGTTCACGTTCAATTTGGAGGGAAAGATTTATTAGTCAAAGTTGTTATGAAGCATCACGAGGAAATACCAGAAGGTGCAATCTGTTTTATAAAATGAATCATCTAACAAAAGCTAAAACGAGAGAGTTTTGACTTCGTGATATGAGCGGTACTCAACAGATTAACAGAAAAAAAGGAAAATATCTAAGATACAGTATAAAAAGAGACAATGTTAGTTATAGATTCGGAAAAAAATATCATAGACTGTGGCTGCAATATATATTCTAAGATATGTGTTTTACCATCAATTTCTTATTTTCCTCGAGTTCTATAGTTTCATCGAGTACTTGGTAGCACTGATAGAAGGAAAGCGACCTGGCAATGAAGTCAGCGTTAGCCAAAAGTTACGATCCTTGGTCCTAACCTCTTCAGCCCAGCCAAAGAGACCACATTGTTGGGGAGACCATAGCTCAATTTTTTTATGCTGCCTTTAGCACCTCCTTTTATTTTTACTTCTTAACTTTAATTTTTTTTACTCATCAATTCTTAATTTAAGGTCTAGTTTTTTCACCCCTGACAGTAATACGACGTTTCAGTGGATATTTTTGAGCAAGCAAAGTCACGGGCATTCTCAGGGTGGGCAAAAGTTCTGTCACAATGGTTCCGAGACCCAGGACTGCAACTGTTGCCTCTCAAATTTCTTGCTTCTCCGTTAGTCTATCCGGATTCCGTATGTAAGCGCAACTAGCGAAATTCATCAGGCTACAAGAATATCCCTCTTTTGGGTCCACGTGGTTTGCGCCTCCCTCACTAACTCC
>CM063506.1:107309213-107314213 GCA_032207245.1 Pardosa pseudoannulata
ATCACCGAATGTCTTGGTGTATTTTGCAGCAATCTGTTTGATTCAAATTCTAACAGTAATAATAAAGTAACCACCAACGTTTAGATGATAACATGAGGTGGCGAGGTGTAACAGTGGTTCTACAGCTTCTCAGTTCTCTCGCGACATCTATGTGGCCACAGGAACCCAAGTTTTAGGGTTGACTGTTACCAGAAGACTTCCTGAGATAGTGATGTTTTCAAGACCTACTGTTTACGTCACGTCCCTCTCACTTCTACGAGTATTTGAATCCGTTTATCATGATGCACAGAGCATAGAAATTGGAGTATGGATCAATGGGGAACCGTTATTTTCACTGATGAGTTCCGGTTCAGCTTAACCATTGGTTCTCGCCTTACATTCCCATACAGAGAACCAGAGACCCACTACCTGCCTTCCAGTGTCCACGAAATCGATC
This sequence comes from Pardosa pseudoannulata, assembly GCA_032207245.1. Lineage (NCBI taxonomy): Eukaryota > Metazoa > Arthropoda > Arachnida > Araneae > Lycosidae > Pardosa > Pardosa pseudoannulata. Next base: position 107,309,650 of record CM063506.1, read on the forward strand.
ATTATGGCGCCGGAGGTTTAATGGTCTGGGCATGAATTATGCTGGAAGGTTCCACATCCCTCCATGACTTTTAAAGAAGCACTGTGATTGCTGTGAGGTTTAGGATGAGGCATTGGAGCTTTATGTTCGCCTTTTCAGGGGCAAAAAGCTACAAAGAGCTCTTCTGGTCGATGAATTTATAGAAAGAGAGGATATTCGCCGGATGAATTGGTCAAGTAGATCTCCAAACTTTAACCCTATGAAGCATGTCTTGTTGATCTGGGGAGGAAAGTTGCATCTGACTACCTAGAACCATATAAGCCTGAAAACAGCGTTGCAGAACGAGTAGGACTGACTGCTACAGGAAATCATAAACTATTTTATTTCCAGTATGAAATCCCGCTGTGAGGTCTGTATACCTGTAACAGGGAACCATACCACCTGTTAACTCATTTTGTTGTTCTGTTCTGAAACCACTGTTTCGTACCTTCCGATTTCAACGATTGCTACGCACGATCATGTATTATACCTGTTGCATGTTTTTTTTTTAATTTCGTATTGTATCAATGTATGCACACATAATTTTTATTAAAGTCGGTTCAATAATTCAAAAGAGATAAATGACCAAACATAAAATTCCTTTTAATTTTGAACATGAGTGTATATCAGTTTGATGACCGAAAAAAAGAAAAGAAATAATAATAAAAAGATTTGAGGCTAAATATAAATAGTTTAATGAAATAAGTAAAATGTAGTTGTTTTGGTTTTTCTTTGCTTCCAGAGACATTATACTGGTGGAAATAATTGTTTTAGATGTTAATGCAATTTGTATTAGCTGGGGAAACAATTTGTTTGACCTACATTTGTTTATCTTATCGTTTGCTCTTCTAGTACTCATTTGTAGAGTGCATGAAAGGCAGTTTTTATACAGCTCGAGCTTTAATAAGAGTTAAGTGCCTTTTTTTTGGTATTTCTGCTACGAATGAAATTTTACTTTGTTACTGAAAACACTAAAAATAAATGAAATACGAGGCATAACTGTTTTACAGTACATAAAGGTTTGAAATTAAATACACAGAAGATAAAAACGCATGTATTTTTTAATCAATTTTGTGTTTGAAAATTCCTTCTATTTTAAACTACTTTGTAACATAATATCCAGCAATATCAAGCACCATGATTTGTCCAATTTGCTTTTGATTTCCATCTCATAGAAATTTGATGTCTGATCTGCCCCAATTATCTAACGAATATTTCTTGAACTTTCGTCTCTTTAGATAAGAACTCATTAGATAAAGATGAACTTCTAAAGCGCCAGTACTCATGGACTTTTACATAAACTTTTTGCACCAAATCAATAATGACAGAAGGTTGGTCCTTTTATTCCTTATCAAGGGCATTTGTGCGCCCATATTTATATACTCTAACGAAGTTTCTTAACATTTATTCACTCATATTATTTTCTCCATACGTGTTACTGATCCGGTGATGAATGTCAACCACTTTCATATATTTCGCATTGAGGAAGCGAATGAAAGAGAAGAATATGTTTTCAAGCAATTTTCATTGACTGAGGTATTTTAAATACTCTCTGATATAAACATGGTTGAATTCTTCCATAATGACATCTATATCTACTGACTAATTTCAGATACTCAACGGAATTCTTACCGGAAGCTGTACTTACAACTGAGATCAATTCGGAACATCACGAATATTCGTAGCAGTTTGAATTTGGTTTTAACACTAGATTTACGGATGTTGATCATACACCTATTTTTACTGAAATGAGCCAATTGGACTCCTACAAAAAAATTGAAGTTTTTTGCAAAGAAAATAGTTCCAAATTAATTTAAATAAAATGTTTATTATTGAAAAATTCATGGAAAGTATTTTTTACATATAAATCTGTTTTTGAAACACATTTTCCGCAAACATTTCTATTACATTTAGCACATTGGTTTCTACATCTGTTTCTTTTGGGTGGTTGTTGAACTTGACAATTCTTCCGTGCTTCAGTAGCATGAATTTCTGTCATAATGGAAGTGTTCTCGACTTTTTTTATTTACTTTATACTATATTTTAAACACATTTTACTCAAACACTATTAATTTAGCACAATGGTTTCAATCTGTTTCTTTGCATTGATTTTTGAATCAATGACAGTAGCATGAATTTCTGTCATTTAAATGAAGTGTTCATCTTCTCTATATTTACTTTATACTAACTTTATAAACACATTTTCCTCAAATTTCTATCTTAACAATTTTCTACATCTGTTTCTTTTGCATGATTGTTGAACTTGCAATTCCGTGCGTCAGTAGCATGAATTTCTGTCATTAATCGAAGTGATCATTCTTTCATGTTTATTTATACTATACTTTATACAACAAATTTTCCTCAAACATTTATTACATAGCAATGGTTTCTACATCTGTTTCTTTGGGTTTGTTGAACGAATTCTTCCGTGCTTTAACATGAATTTCTTCATTGGAATGGAATATTTTTTCTATATTTTTTATACTATATTTATAAACACATTTTCCGCAAACATTTCTATTACATTTAGCACAATGGTTTCTACATCTGTTTCTTTTGGGTGGTTGTTGAACTTGACAATTCTTCCGTGCTTCAGTAGCATGAATTTCTGTCATTGGAATGGAAGTGTAATAGACTTCTTCTCTATATTTACTTCATACTATACTTTATATACACATTTTACTCAAACATTTTATTACATTTACACAATGGTTTCTACATCTGTTTTTTTGCAAAGAAACTTGAATTAATTTAATAATGAATTTTATGGAATGAAGTATTTTTCTTGCTATGTTTAAATCTGTTTTTGAAACACATTTTCCGCAAACATTTCTATTACATTTAGCACATTGGTTTCTACATCTGTTTCTTTTGGGTGGTTGTTGAACTTGACAATTCTTCCGTGCTTCAGTAGCATGAATTTCTGTCATTGGAATGGAAGTGATCTTCACTTCTTCTCTATTTAATTTATACTATACTTTATATACTTTATACTTTATATTTACTTCATACTATATTTATTACTATATTTATTAATTTTCATATACATTTTATGAGTCAAATTGGCTCACAACCATGAAAATAGGTAAACTACATTTCAAAATGCGAAATGAAGGGGTCTGCAAAGAAGAGGAATGAAAGTTCACATATATTTTCTTGTTTAACTAAAAACCAACGTATGTTTTTGAAAAGTGATATTAAAGTTTTATATATATATAGTGATCAAATTTTTAATGAGTCAAATTGGCTCGGTTCGTAAATCTAGTGTTAAGCACTCGGTTTCAGTCCCATTAGTTCTCGTGCAAAGAAAATTACACCGAAGTACTTTTCATGTACCGAATGTTTCATCACCGAAGTACATGCGTTTTTATCTTCTGTGTATTTAATTTCAAACCTTTACGTACTGTAAAACAATTATGCCTCGTATTTCATTTATTTTTAGTGTTTTCAGTAGCACAGTAAAATTTAATTTGTAGCAGAAATACCAAAAAAAGGCACTTAACTCTTATTAAAGCTCAAGCTGTATAAAAACTGCCTTTCATGCACTCTACAAATGAGTACTAGAAGAGCAAACCAAACTAGATATGAACCAAACTTCACCGTCCACCAGTGAAACTAAATAAGCGTTTGCATATTTGTGAGTTATCTCTATTTGGCAACATTTTGCTATAGTATATATGTCAAAGAAGCTTCTAGAAGGCTGATGGAAGAACCAGTATTTTTCAGTATTTTTAAAGCTTTAGATGTACGTGTGGTACATCTAAAACTTTAAAAGGGGCTTCCCTTTCAGTCGGGATAGCTATAGATATAGCCGCTACAGAGAAAGAATCTTATTATAATCCATAATTTGGAAGTAATTGTTTATTTATTGTATCCTAAAATCTGATTTATATTAGCTATAGTAACGGAGTAAAGGGGATATGAGGGTTATAATCCCCATACTATTTGCTCTACAGATGTATTATTATGTAATTATTATGGGTTAAGGTGCTCCTGTGCACAAACAGAGAATTGTCATTCGTAGCAGTTTGAATTTGGTTTCAAGCACTATGTTCAAGTCCCATCAGTTTCCGTGTAGAGAAAAGTAGAACGAAGTACTATAGACCAAACCAAACTAGATCTGATCCAAACTTCACCGTCCGCCAGTGAAGCTAATTAAGCGTTTGCACGTTTGTGAGTTATCTCCATTTGGCAACATTTTTCTATAGTATATATGCCATAGAAACGTCTAGAAGGCTGATGGAAGAGCAGTATTTTCTAATATTTTTCCAGTTTTAGATGTACGTGTAGTACACGACACTTTAAAAGGGGCTTTCATTCGGAATCGCTATAGATCTAGAAGCGACAGAGAAAGAATCATATTATAATCCATAATTTGGAAGTAATTGTTTATTGTATCCTAAAGACTGATATATATTGGCTATAATAACGGAGTAAAGGTTTGGTTTGGTTTGGAACACTACGGTCTACCTTTTGCAACACGAGGGCTAATGAGACCGGAACCTACTGCTTAAAGCCGATTCCGAACGGCCACGAACATCCATGC
>CM063506.1:107316713-107329213 GCA_032207245.1 Pardosa pseudoannulata
CTACATCAGGAGAAAATACTTTAACTTATTTTTCTTTTTTTTTAAATTCAGAGTAGTTATTAGATGAAATTCGAAAAAAATTAAATAGGATACATAGATATTTGCAGTTAATCCCTTATTGAAAATATTAAATAAAAGTATATTTGTATAGTTTGTAGATGTTTTTTTTATTACTCTTTGTACGAGATTTTAGTAGAATATAGGCTATAAAAGTATTGATTATAATAGTTTTTTAAAAAGACAAAAGATGGCAGCACCAAAACTTCATTTATTTTAACAGAAAAGGAATCCCGGTCTACTTAGTAGTGACATCTATTAGGATTACGAGTAACTAATAATTGCAATGTCAAAAATTAAGATTTATATCAATGATTTTTTATCAGATCAGCTATTTTACATACTTTGTAATTTGAAAAATATTTTTAATAATGAAAAAAATTATGACAAACTAAATAGACAATACTTTAAAATTTAAGAGAAACTAAGAGAAAAGTAATACACCTGAAACTTTAGAAAGACACCAATAACGTTTAAAAACATTCCAATTGAAAAAAAAAATAAAGTTAATATGTATATATAGTAAATATAGTTTAATGAAGCAAAATTTTCATCTAAATGCAAAGTTAAACTTGAGAATAAAGTGTACGTCTAGCTCGACTTTTTCGGAACATAAACATTTCGTATTTTCCCTCGAAGACTGTCCTTTGATTAGGCCTTGCATTCTTAAATATAAAGGTATAATAACGTCGCACATATGCTTTTCGGTACTGGAGTCCTTTGGTATTCAAATCATATTCTTAAATATTTGTAGCATCGTAGCATTTCTTTGTACCTTTCTTTGTTGTAGCCTTTCTTTGTTTAAACCCTTTGTATTACGTGTTGTAGATATGCAACGTACACCAAAATTGATGTAATTTAAAATATGGAATTTGCGTTTTTGCAACACAGTCAACTTAATTTGCTCATAGATTACGTATACAATGAAATATTAAGTTAAGTTTTCATATCAAAGTTTCTTTATCCTTTGATCAGATGCACATGACTCTTACTGAAATAAACTTTGGATTTATTAAGAGGACATCGTTAATTTCAATGTGGAAAGTATGTTTATTATATTGCGGGAAGCAGTATCGATATTTGGGATTGGTTACAGAAGAAACATTGCTTTTGCTGCCGCAGTATATATTTTCTGTATTTCGTACTTACACGATATGTGTATATACGATTGCGATCCTGCAACACAGCAATTAACAATATGCTTTTAGAATGCATATAAAATTGCCATATATGCTTGGTTTTCATATCAAAATTTCTTTATCATTGGATCGGATGCATATGACTATTACTGAAATAAATTTTGGATCTGCTACACGGACATAGTTCCTTTTGAGTTAGATGAAAAGTATGCTCAGTATGTTACGAAGAGCAGTATGAATGATTGATCCATCATTTGACCAGAATTGATTTCATCATAATCAGTTTTGATTGATCATGTGATCATTTGCATATGACTATCACAAATAAATTTTGGATATGTTAAGGAGACATAGTTCCTTTTGAGTTAGATGAAAAGTATGCTCAGTATGTTACGAGCAGCAGTATGAATGATTGATCCATCATTTGACCAGAATTTGATTTCATCAGAATCAAATTTGATTGATCATGTGATAAGTTGCATAGGACTATTGCAGAAATAAATTTTGGATCTGTTAAAGGGACATATTTCCTTTTGAGTTAGATGAAAAGTATGCTCAGTATGTTACGAACAGCAGTATGAATGATTGATCCATCATTTGACCAGAATTGATTTCATCATAATCAGTTTTGATTGATCATGTAATCAGTTGCATATGACTATTACAGAAATTTTTTTTGGATCTATTAAAGGGACATAGTTCCTTTTGAGTTAGATGAGAAGTATACTCAGTATGTTACGAACAGCAGTATGAATGATCAATCCATCATTTGACCAGAATTTGATTTCATCAGCATCAGATTTGATTAATCATGTGATCAGTTGCATATGACTACTAAAGAAATAAATTTTGGATCTGTTAAAGGGACATAGTTCCTTTTGAGTTAGAAGAAAAGTAGGCTCAGTATGTTACGAAGAGGAGTATGAATGATTGATCCATCATATGACCAGAATTTGATTTCATCAGAATCAGATTTGATTGATCATGTGATCAGTTGCACATGACTATTACCAAAATAAATTTTGGATCTGTTAAAGGGACATAGTTCCTTTTGAGTTAGAAGAAAAGTAGGTTCAGTATGTTACGAACAGCAGTATGAATGATCGATCCATCATTTGACCAGAATTTGATTTTATCAGAATCAGATTTGATTGATCATGTGATCAGTTGCATAGGACTATTACAGAAATAAATTTTGTATCTGTTTAAGGGGCATAGTTCTTTTTGAGTAGATTAAAAGTATGCTCAGTATGTTACGAGTAGCAGTACGAATGATTGATCTATCTGTAGAAGAAACATTGATACTGCTGTCCACAATATACTGTATACATATTTTGTATTCAAACAAAATTCTATACTATATTTCGATGCACCTACTCATCTTTTTGCATTTTTTAGGAAGCAATGGATTTCAAACTTATTCTATCGACGGTTATTTTCAAAATTTTCAAGCTATGTTTATTAAAGATTCACAAAAGTGGCTGTATGAATTTAGAGGAAAAATTACAAACTTTCTTTTTTGATTGCATTCATGCATGATTATTGAACATTATGTTGAAAACTTTATATAATACTTATTATAATTTAATTCTGATTTCAGGGTATTGTGTACAATGTTGTTTGTCATGCTTCCTGAGAATAGCTATGCTTTGAATCGAGAATTGTTCCTAGTATAACAAGGCAGTGAAATTTTTCGTTGTTTTTATAAATCCTTCACTTTTCCACGAGTACATGGGCTATCCTCATAAAAAGAACACAAATTATTATAAGAAGGTTTTTTAATCATGTTCTAAAATTTCACCGCTTCTCAGATATTAGTTTTTCAGGGTTATCCAACACACATTAATTTTTCGTCAATATCTTGACTCTCTCCTATGGTGTTTCAAGAAAAAAAATCTTCGAATAACTGTATGACGTCTACCATGACGTCCACACGCCTAAAGTTTCAGCATAATTCTTCACGTATTTTTCTAGATATTCAACAAAACGTCTGAAACCAATTATCTTTGGCCATATAGTGCATTATGGAAATTAGTAGTATCATTCGTATACCGTAGTGGGAGCCTGTAAACTTTAGAGTAGCACGCCCACAGGTGGCGTATAGGGAAATGCGTCCATTGGGGTAGAAGGGAAATAAAATACCTTCCGTGGACAACAGGCAGAAGTCCAACCTCCTCGGAGGATCTGGCAACTTTTTTCTTTCTTGAGTAGTGACCATCACCCGCATCAACTCCTCTATTCCTCGGAAATTATAGATGTGGCCAGAGCAGTCTTGGACACTTTTGAATCAATTTGATCCCATTGCACCCTTTACTGGACAAGACAACAACAACAGTAATAACAAGTGGCCGAGGATGTGTATTAAAAATGTGCTACTACGGAAAAAAAAGTGGAGAAGCTTGATAACGAACGGTAACCTAGCAGCAAACTCAGTTAATGAAGATTCTTTACCAGTACATTTCATTCATTAGAATAAGTACATTTTATTCAACATACTAAAAAGCAGCTCAATAAATGTCTGATTGTCCTATCATTTTTAAAGATGATCAAATGGCATTTTAATATGCCATGACAATAAAATTGTAGTTGAACAAAAATTCCAGTCTAACGCATGTACATAAAATAATTATTTCGTTTAGCAGTCAACACCTCACCGAGTTTTTAATATATGACGTAGGTAAGCCTACATCAGAGGAATGTAAGAAAATTTACACTAGGTCCAATAGACCTCGCCACAATATGTATCTGGGCCATACCTAAGGTAATGTACCTCTTCACTTGGGCGAGAAACCTCGAGGACTGAAGACTGACTAAACCCCAAGAAGAAGTGTGCCTTTCGTTTGATGAGCACTGCTAGAGTGGAAGAACGACTTTAATGAAGTGGTTACTCGTAATTGCGAAGTAGGGACCAATCAGAAGATCTCCAGGTCCAGCCTGTCGCCTCCAGATATATCGTTTGGGAACTTAGTGGACATTGCGACCATTAGTGAAAGCTGTGAATCTTTGTCAGTCTCTAGCCTTGATCCCGCAACTATTCGTAACTTATTTTGATACAGGGGGAACCAATTTCTGCTTTTTTCTTTAATTTTTGATTGGTTCCGTAAATGAACAGATGACTTTTTTTATATGAACATGTGAAGAAAGTCATTCATTACTCGTAATTAAATTTCCCAAACACTTTAACAAGTAGTCGTTTAATAAATCGATGCACTGTCAAAAGTAGGAAGTGATCAGATCAATGTGACAGAACTCTGTGTATGCGGTTTTGTTTGGAGCGCTACGGCCTACTATTTTGCTACACGAGGGATAATGAGACCGGGACCTACTGCTTAAAGGCAATTCCGAATGGCTCCCGAAGAGCAATGCTCTACCCATTTGTCCCTCGTTTGGCCTCTGTATATATCAACTCGTTACATACAATAATATTAGGTAATATATACTAATCAGAATTGATAAAATATATTGTAACTGAAGAGATGAATTTGAATTAAACTATGAATCCTCAATATTTTCTTGTGCATATACATGACCAATTGCTGAAAAAGAGCTAAACATACCACTTTGAAAGTTAATATTGAAATTTTCTACAATTATATTGTAATAATGTCTTTTCGCGTCATTTATTTAACAAACATAGTAAAAATATAAAAATTCAGTATATTTCGCACATTTTTTTGTATTCTATTTTCATGTACCATTATCCCTAAAAATGCTTTAAATTGAAATGCATGCTTCCTTTTGAGGTATTTATATTTAAAATGTTCAGTGTCAAAGGCATAATCCTTCCCGAAACTATTATTTGGATAAAATGTAAGATTTATGAGTCTCTCCTAAAGGGAAAAAAGTACTCTTTGATTGAAATTTAGGTCAGGATCAACATATTCGTTACGTGTAAAAAGTTTATCTTTTCTATTCATAAACATTTGCAACTGAAAAGAATTTTGATATGAAAGGTTTTGCAGAATGTTTCAGTCAGCTAAATCATACATGCAGGTTTATAGTTTATTTTTTTATTTATCAATTGTTAAGATTTATATTATAGCTGTATTTTTTCGAAGACTTTTTATGTTGTTGTGTGCTACGGATACCGATTTGGAGTAATGGCCAAAGAAAACATAGGTGGGACTAATTTCTGTTTATTGTTAGTTAATTCGGAAGCTCAGAAGCAACACAAAAAATGAAATTTTGTTTTTCATTGGGATTTTATATATAAGAGGCGCATCCAGAAAGTAAGTTTCCCTATTTAAAAGAAAAAAATAATTCACACTTTCACGGAAATATTTATTGGCAACAAGTACAGCAATGTTTCAGCTATTTTTCAACATAGCCACCACCAGAATTGAGATACTTGTCGTATTGTGGGATAAACTGTTGTATACCTCTGTCGTAGAACTCTGCCACCTGTGAATGGAACCAGCCTTCCTGCCCCAGTACACCGTGCACATCCCTTTCCTTATCGACAGCGTCTGTTTGAATTTGGTCCTGACCGAATATCCACTATGATGCCAATGTATTGACTGCTGCATAGTTTAAAGGGTAAAGGGCGAAATCCAAGTCTTATTTCCAGTGACGATCCTGTCGAGGAACTCGTCGCTGTCATCCTGATACTGTAGCAGAAATGTCAGTGCTGCTCTTAAACTTGAATTTTGTGTTTGGGTGTCAGTTTCGGCTCATAGACTTGACAGAGCTGACGATGAATTTCAATTGGCGCAAAGCTTTGTGCTTTCAAGATCACCGACCGAACCTTGCAGGCGGCGGGAAAAGGAATTAGAGTTTCCATTTCGGACCAATGCTATCCCGTTACTGACACGAATCGGGGCTTGTCCAGCTGGCATATGATTAATACGTCATAGATCTGTTACGCACGCACAATTTACACGGCTAATTAAGTTTATTTTAAAGGGGAAAACATCGGGAAGTTTACTTTCTGGATGCACCTTATATTTCTATGAGTAGCTGTAGCTCATTCGCAAAAGCAACGCTCTCGTAACTGGAGGGTTTGCGGGGTGGGAACCCGAGCCGGCCTAAGATCCGCCGTGTTCTTTAAAGGTGACTGGGGCACGTAAAATATGTTCGCGGTCACAATGTCCTCCAAGTTCTCAATCAATACCTCTGGGGATGGCAAGTCAAGTCTATGGACCTTCTGCTTGATCCCTGCAGACAATTAAAGTCAAAACCGCTTTATTCTCAAGGATAGTATTTCATCGCTTGTAAGAAATCAATTTCAGCAGTCATCATCATGCTAAAAGTTATAATCTACAAAAAATATGAAAAGTAAAAGATTTACATGGGCAAAGAAATACAAAGGATTTACCTTGAAATACTGGTTTACATAAATTTAAATTATTTCACTATAAATATTTAAGACTATTGTTGAAATTTAAACGTGTTTTCTTGTGGTCACCAGGTTTGCTTCAGTACGGATGGAACATCTGCAATTCTGTCCCATTTCAACTCAGAAGGCAAAACAAAGAACAGGTAAAATATTCCTGCAAGAGCGTGCAGTTCAAACTGGTAAGCATAAGCCATGATCTGGTTAGCCATATGTGGCAAATGTGCAAATATTTTGAAAATATGTTCGGAGCAATAAGTGAGGATTCTGAGAAAGAGATTTATACCTCAACAATGAGAATGGATTTGGCAGATTCAGTGACAGATGCATCTTTATACAATGAGAGTATCATATCACACTGCTATACTCCAAAATATAGTAAAATTGCACGGTTTTCACCCTATGTCCAGCTAACCGAAGAGTTACCAGCAGACAGAAGAAAAATTGATTTCCTAGAGCGAGACAGACGAACTTTCAGCGAGTGAATTAAGTAACGAAGACAGATGGTTATACAGTTCAGGGATCAAGCTTTGGTTAAATCATATGGATCTCATCGACAAAGAATAAAATATGTGAAATAGGACTTTTTTTCTTGGGAAAATGAAAGTTGCTGAGTTTTGCATTAAGGTTCTTCTCATTATCACGGTGTAGAATTAAAACTGAAAAAAAATATTCAGCTGCGATTCGGTTAAATTTTTAATGTAGTATTTGTTAAATTTCGTATTACCATATTTTAAAATCCTTATGAATTAAATGTTAAGTTGCTACAGTAATTCAAAACATACTAGAAAGGATATCAAATATTTTAGGACTTCGTAAATTTAAATGAATTGTTAAATAGATATATGTAAGGGATAAATATATGATTCTGTTTGTATACATGGTACACATATTCTAAAGATATATATATGACATACATATTCTGAAGATTTTAGCATTGTATTCAAAATTAACTTTGTGTGTACGTCGTGTCAAAAGCTATTCCGTTGAGATTATCACTTGCGCTCAAGTCATGATCGAGAGAATAGAAGATTACCGAGCATAAGCGTGCTATAAATTTTGATTTAATAACGAGGCTAAGTATATTTTGGTGAATTCTGAAATCGATGAAATGATTATTTCTTTAGCTCGTTTAAGAGGCATAGTAAACATTTGAAACTCAAAACTTTCATTTCAACATCCTTTATAAGATTCATCGAAAAACAAGTTCTCCTAGTGCGAGTAACTTAAAGTAGATTTTTCATTAATATTCAGAAATATTTAAATGTTTAGAATAAGCTAAGTTTTCAAGATTTAATGGTATCTGTGCACTTATGATATTGATTACACTGTTCTGTAAAATATTGATAATAATATCAATAATAACAATAATAATAAAATTCAATCACCAATTTCTGTAGACGCCCCTTTCCTTATGCTTATCACTTTTAGATAATTTTTTGGTTATGAATTTGATTTTAAGGAAGGAGGGAGAATTATCTTCACCATTAATTTTTTCTGAGGGGTTCGAGAGATAAAAAGCTCTAAAATAAAAATATTTGTATTTAGAAGGGAGATTTAGAAAGGATTTTTCCCACCAAACTGTAAATTTGTTTTCAGTTTTATCACTTGTTTCCTACATATTTCAGTTTTTACCTCTTTTTCTTTCTCCAAACTACCAGAAATAATAAAAATAAATAGTTAGTTTTGGCTAACTGCGGTTGAGGAGGGGGGGGTAGAAGATCTCTAAGTCATCGCAAAAAAGTTTGAAAAATTTACTGTAAAATGTCGGGTTCTTAGAATTCAAATAACTGGAGCTCTTGGAGGTTTGCGCAGGATTGCTTTTCTAAGAGATTTCATTTCTGAAATCGAGCTCAAATAAGTTGAAATATTTTCTTAGGCAACTTTAAATCCTGGACGAGACTTCGGTGCTCGCATATCATCAGCGGATATCATAACTCTGGAATCGAGCACACGTTAAAGTAGATCCAACAGCCGTTCAGCTAAATGATGAAAGCTCAGAATATTCAGGACATTTGAAAAACATTAAAATTGTAGAAATACATCGAGCCGTGTTAGCTCGAAACCACAGCATCACAGACTCACTCCAGTGAGTGGCTGAGAGTCTGTTGTTTCTCTGCTTATGGCGCCTCTAACTGGCGGTTACAGTCTATGTACTATGTTCACTGCCAATGATCTGAGAAGGCCATGGAGTATGCGCGCGCGTTGCCACAAGATCATTCATTCTTGGCTGAGTAAAGAGGTAAAGTTGTAGAAGGTCATAAATCAGTTGAATACTGTTCATCATCAGTTGATGTTGATGGTCTAATCTGTGGCTCTTAGTCTTTCAAATCCATTTCTGGCTCTAGAATTTAGGTTTTCGATGGCAAAGGGATTTACAAAGATATCCATTATGAGGAAGTGCTCTTTCAAATCCATTTCTGGCTGTAGAGTTTAGGTTTACGACGGCAGAGGGATTTACAAAGATATCCGTTGTGAGGAAGTGCTCTTTCAAATCCATTTCTGGCTCTAGAGTTTAGGTTTTCGATGGCAAAGGGATTTACAAAGCTATCCGTTGTGAGGAAATGCTCTTTCAACTGAAGGAACATCTGAATACTGAATTGCGTGCTAACTTTTTCAGGACAACTCGACGGAAGTCTTACTCAAGTAACGATCTGTGAGATCGCAGTGAGGTTTGTGCTAAACTTTTGATAAAAGAATTGGAATTGATTTATGAGTACGTTTAATTCACAAGGTCGAGGCACAGCATCAAATAATGCAGCGAACATTGGAGCCCGATCCTTGATCCGACTGTTAACTTTGCAATTACAGTAATATTTATAAGCAATTTTAAAAAGCGGAGAAAGATTTTTTTTGTTGGACTTTTTAAGTGAATTCACAGCAAACATATCAGAAGCTATTGGGAGGATTTTTAAGTCCGCGTTGGATATTTTAACAGTAAAACAATGCTTGTTATAAATCACCACACACTAAGGTACTGTCATGAAAGATACACTGAGGGATACGACTATATAGTTATTAGAGCAATACAAGATTAATCTTTTGAAAATATGAAAGTTCCTGCTCAAACCAGGAACTGCGCTAGTCTTACAGCGACGCCATCGTACAGTGAATCTTCGAAACCTTCCTACGAGAATTTTGGGATCGTCTTCCCTTTTATTCACCCGCTTTTATCCAAAATCATAGCTATAGGTTTTTATTATATGGGGTTATTTGAAGAAAGAGAAGAAGGAGAGAAAAGCGAATAAATTCGATTATTTCAATTTAAGGAGGAAAATCACACCTAAATCTCCCTCCTTGCTACATATGTTCATGTTTTAGAGATACCACCTCTAGCTCCTAAGATGAAAGTTTACGGTAAAAATAATTCTCCCTTTCTCCTATAAATCTAATTTAGAGCTATAAAATAAACGAAAAGTGATTAACATGAAAAGGTGGGTGATGGGGAAAAACGGGGAGCATATTTGGATTCAGGAGGTCATTTTGCCTAAGAATCATCAGGGAGGGTGTCAGTTGTGAATTTTATCCAGACCAGGGTTATTAGTTGTTTATAAGAAACAAAAATTAAAATAAAAAATACTGTGTTTTGAAATTTCAACAATTTTTATATAAAGGAAATGCTAGTGGAATACTATAATTTCAGGCAGATTGATTAAAAAATAGTTTTAAAAGTCCAATATTGCCTTAAGAGGAAAAGTACTTTTACTATTCTTTATATGTATTTATAAAGGTAACTATATAAAGTAAGACATTTAAAAAGAATTTAAGCAATATATTTAAAATATATGCATCCCCTATATAATAATAACCTAAGTTATCTGTCGCCTGTCCTCGAATTTATGAAGTGGTTGGACCTGGAATGGATAGAGACATCCACATTGCAATTCTGATGAGTTAGGGTTAGCAAAATTCAAAACGAGTTCTAAAACGTTCGAAATTCGCCCCTTCCCCTCTTTTCGATCAGTTAATGCCATTATTTCAAGGCCTATTTTACCCGGTTAAGAGCAGGCAATTAAATTTATCAATTTATCTCAAATAGGTAAAAATAACATTTTTTTCTAGCATTATGACGTCATTCCTTTAACCATCTCATTTAATAATTTCTTATTTTAAATTATTTAAATATCGTCTGCATTATTTTCATACCTTTTATCACTGAACTTAGATATTATGTAAATAATTTTCTTTTATATTTGGCTTAAATAATAGATTAGGTACATATGTGATAATTTTAAATTTAATCATCGATTTTTTTTTTCTTTCGATGAAAATTTTATCACCGGTATTAACAACAAATTCTTTTTATAAAAGTCTAGGAGTCTATTTCACGGACTAATAAATATCTAGCGCTTAAGTTATATATCTTTGAAAATTAAGAAGTTTGTTCGTTTGTGTGTTTGTTTTTTATACATAACCACACGGTTTGCAATCGATTCGCTCAATTTTGGACATCATTCATATATACCGTCAAATAATCACTGTCAATATTAAAACCTCTGCTGTCCATCCTGTCACGTAATATGACAAGATAAATTAAAGTTGGCAACTAACATGCGGTCAGTAAAGATAAACAAATTATTGAGCGTGTACCAGATAATTCTCCGCCAAAAAACAAACCATTTTTTTACGTGCCTCATAGGGTACATTACAATCCTGGAAAATTAAACATTTTACTGATTCCGTCATATTACGGGCTGTATGATAGTTTAATATATACATTTAAAAAGATATGTATAGTAAGTCATAAAAAGAGTCCTACTTAATTAAGGTAATGTCGGAACCTACTGCTTACCGATTACTACGACCTAACAATTACATGCCATAGTGAGATTCGAACCCACGAACTCCGGTTCCGAAGGCCAGCACCCTAACCATTCGGCCATCGTTGGCTATATAAGCCTTTGAAATAGATATAAATTGTTTTACAAATATTCCATACTATTCAAAACATTTTTTTAAAGTGTCAAGATTATCTTTCATTTTCTACATAGAATCCGCTGCTGACCTTAGTAAAAAATGCATTACGTATGATTATATAAATTAACATGTCTGCTGTAATTCATCTTTCACTGAAATATTCAACGCATAATGAAAAATTCATGATGACCAGACGGACAAGCCTTGTGTAATTAGCACTGCATTCAACGTGTTAACAAATTCCACTAAAATGTAATCTTAAAATATATTAATTATATAATAAGGTTATTTGACAGATGGCCAATTCAGAAATATGCATTTCTCAGTCATCCTGCAGAGGACTGAATGAAACGCGATTTTCTACGCAATTCACAACATAATTTTAGAATTTATATTATATACAATTTTATAATAAATATAACTCTAGAATTTAAGTTTCAATTTTATGTTTTTAGATTTTGCTCCTACTGCTATTAAAAAATTAAATATATACAATTTCTAAAATTTTAACCATATATTTTCCTTGATATTCTGCACACTAAAAGTAAAATATATAATTTTTTTTCTTCATGACTTAAATTTAACAATTGAAAAATATAAAAAGGTAATTAAATTTTTATTAAATTTCATCCTGTCCTTGGATTTTTTAAAGGACGGTATTGACTTTATACGAGTTTTTTTAAACTGTTCATGTTTATTCCTTTAATTTATTGAAATAAGAATTTAATGCATAAAATTCAACCATATATATTCATGTTTTTTATAGATATTCATCAATTCGAAATATAAGATGGATTAAAAATCCTTGAATATGAGCAAGTTCTCATTTTTGACACGATCATGAGCCTTAAATTACTCGAAGAGTGATCACTAAGACGCAGTTCTCATTATTAAAGTTTGACATAATTGCTAACACATAAGCGCTAAGTTTTGATTTTGTTCCTGCAGTGTTGCGTTCGATAAAATGTCCAACAAAACAAGCATTATTAGAAATGTTTAAGCGACGTGTTAAGCGAAGAAGAGAAAATAATGAATTTAATTAATAACATCTTTAG
>CM063506.1:107334213-107341713 GCA_032207245.1 Pardosa pseudoannulata
TAAACGAAGCAGAAAAATGCTAAGCGAAGCATAAAAGAATTGATTGAAGTCTGCCAACTTGGGAAATAGATATTCTGTTACTGGCTTCCCGAATGAGAAAAATGTTGAAAAAAATTCTTTTCATACTGCCCTCTAAGTGGAAAGAAAAGCAGTGTTCCATCTTCCCTCGTTCTGCTGGGCAGATAAAGAAATGATTATCACCGAAGAAATTAATTCATTTCAAAAGTTAATTAATTTTTTCCCGTGTGTAAGTAAGCATTATCTTAGTGATTTACTAAGTCACCTCTCCCATAAATAAATTGCTTAGGAAGCTAATAGTTGGAATTAATCCAAACTTTTTCTGCATCGCAATATTCAATCAAAAATATAAACTATGGTCTAGTGTGGGTTGTAGTGTAGTCCTCGTTTATATTTGAGTATGAACATGTGATTAAATGTATAGTGGTGATTTATTTTTAATTACGTTAAGTATTTTTGTACTAAATTTAACCACAGGTTCTGAGAAACTACAAACATAAAAATGAAAATAAACTAACAGCTAAATTGACAGCAATCGAGACTAGCTTAATATAAAAAAATTTTATTAACAACTATGTACAAACAATGCTAATGCTAATTTAATGATGCTAATTTTCATAAGTAAGCTTTGTCAACATCTTCTAAATTCGTTCTGACAAATTTTATATATTTAAGAAATTTTGTAAATAGAGGACCTAATCTCGATTTCAAAAATGTATGCAAAATGTTTGTGGGTCGAAAATGTTGGGCCTGGAACACTTCTGGTTGAAGGGTATCTATGGCTGATCAGGAGAGGGAATCTATATATCATCCGTCGGTCTCGTCAGGGGCTTCCTCCTGAGTCTTTGGGGTGCGGTGGTACTATTTGGTGCAGGAACACTTCCTGTCGGACTTGGCTGGACTCCCCTAGTCTGGACTATCGAGCACCTTCTCCTCTGGACTCACGAATCTCTTCCGTCGGACCCGACTGGACTCCCGACTTTCGAACACCTTTTTTTGGGGACTCCCGAACCTCTTCTCTGGGACCTCCGAATCAACCTCTCATTTTTTAGATTTTTCATATTTATTTATTTCAACCTTGTCCCCTCTTCCTTCTTGTCGTCCAATCGGGATAGTTGTAAGAATTTCATTGGTCTGACCAAACCCCGCCCTGAGACCGCCAACGTGAAAAACCTTATCCCTTCTAATTGGGCACTGTCCCTTAGGGACTCATAAATACTCCACAACGATGTGATGAGGTCAGATTTAGATCCCGAACATTTTACTTCATATATGAATGAATCAATTATATAACAGATCTAAATCGCCTCTTCACATGAGTATAAGCTACTTTTCTAACACAAATAATCTGTAGACAGGATACAGACTTTGTTCCATAATACATCGAAAAATATAAAAGCGGAGTACATATCAATAAAAATCAAGTTAAGAATAAAGCTTAAGCCAAAGATCGTTTCTTAGAAATAATTCAGCATAGTTCTACTATGTTGACTTAGCTATCTATGAAGTAGTTTGACTGAGACTATGAAGAAGTTATTTACTTAATTACTTTATAGTTTGGTTTTTATATCTTATTGTTCCGAAATATAAACTATAAATATATACATTTCTAAAAATATGCACAGTAAGTCATAAAAAGAGTAATTCACAATTTATTTTTAGAATTTATATTAAATAAAATATTTTAGTAAATATAACTCTAGAATTTAAGTTTCAATTTTATGTTTTTAGATTTTGCACCCACTGCTACTAAAAAACTAAATATATGCAATTTTTAAAATTTTGACCATATATTTTCATTGTTATTCCCCACACTAAAAGAAAAATACTTAATTTTTTTTCCTTCATGACTTAAACTTTACAATTGAAAAATATAAAAAGATAATTTAATTTTTATTATATTTTATCCTGTTCTGTGATTTTTTTAACGACGATATTGCCTTTATTCGAGTTTTTTAAAACTGTTAATTTTTATTCCTTTAATTTAATTAATTTTTTCGTATGTGTAAGTAAGCATTATCTTAGTGATTTACTAAACCACTTCTTCAATAAATAAATTGCTTAGGAAGCTAATAGATGGAATGAAACCAAACTTTTTCTGCTTCGCAATATTAAATCAAAAGGATAAACTATGGTTTAGTGTGGGTAGAGGCTACTTTTCTAACACAAATAATTTGTAGACAGGATACAGACTTTGTTCCACAATACATCGAAAAATATAAAAGCGGAGTACATATCAATAAAGAGGAAGTTAAGAATAAAACTTAAGCTAAAGATCGTTTCTTAGCAATAATTGAGCATAGCTCTACTTTGTTGACTTAGCTATCTATGAAGTAGTTTGACTGAGACTATGAAGAAATTATTTACTTAATTACTTTATAGTTTGCTTTTTATATCTTATTGGTCAGAAATATAAACTATAAATAACTATACAGAACTATAATAAATATAAGATCTGATTAACTATTTTATGTTGATATCGATTTCATTCAATAAAAACAGTAGTTAAAGTTATTACAAGCTTTGAATTTATTAAATTATACTAAATTGTAATTATATAGTAAAGAAAATGGCGCATTTACTCAAAGTTGCTCCTTTTATCCAGTGAAAATAACAAAACTCAAAAGAACACTTTACATTAATAAGTGTCTTGTTTTTGCCTTTAAATAAACCTAATGTTGAAAAATCAGGAGTAGCCTTTCCTGAATTTCCTTGGATTCGAAAAGAGAAGTAAATATTTTCGTAATTCAAGTGTTCTAATTTTTACAAAGCATATAAATATTATCCCTTAAATGTGTTTTAGCTGTAATAACACGTTATTTTAAGAACTTAAATAACATAATCGGAAACAGGATAGTAACCGGAAGTATCCAAAATTGGACAGTAAACCATTTTGCTATAGGCTACATATTCAAAATTTGGTGTCTTTAAGACGAAATGTAAATATTTAGTCTCTCTCGAAAAAATTGAAATTACTAACTCTTTTAAAGTAGTTTATTTATTAACTTTTTTAAACATTCTGAGCTTTTATACTGTCTTCCCCTGGTGGTTGGTATTCTAATTACACTACAGTACAGCGTCCTCTATCCGAGTTTTTTTAAATAGCAGAGGTCATGTATCAAATATATAGGATCCTGAAGAGAACCCATCATTATGGTAATATGAAAATTACCTCCTGCTCTCCCTTCTAGATGCAGGGTTTTTTAAATAGTTTTTCTGTGTGCCCGAAAAGAAATGCTACAACAACGCCACCTATCGATGGCATGGTAAAGCAAATTCTGGTAAGTTGCTTATGAACTCAGCCCAGCTTACGCCATGCAGGAAAATGATATCAAGTCACCAGGATAGCAACACTGAACCAAACAATATATAACAAAATAGATAACAAAACTAATTTCTAATTAATCCTAACCGGGAAGAGAAACCGCCAAACCAAAATACCTTTCCAGTGTTCGAGACTCTCTTTGTTCCTTTAATTAACCAGAGAAAATTACATCAAAAAGCAAATTCTGGTAAGTTACTTATTAACCCGGCGTAGCTTACTCCATACAAGATAATGATATCAAGTCACCAGGATAGCAACACTGAACCAAACGATATATAACAAAATAGATAACAAACTAATTTCTAATTAATCCTAACCGGGAAGAGAAACCGCAAAACCAGAATACTTTTCTAGTGTTCGAGACTCTCTTTTTTCCTTTAATTAACCAGAGAAAATTACATCAAAAAGCAAATTCTGGTAAGTTATTAACCCGGCGTAGCTTACTCCATACAAGATAATGATATCAAGTCACCAGGATAGCAACACTGAACCAAACGATATATAACAAAATAGATAACAAACTAATTTCTAATTAATCCTAACCGGGAAGAGAAACCGCAAAACCAAAATACCTTTCCAGTGTTCGAGACTCTCATTGTTCCTTTAATTAACCAGAGAAAATTACATCAAAAAGCAAATTCTGGTAAGTTACTTATTAACCCGGCGCAGTTTACTACAGATACAAGAAAATGATATCAAGTCACCAGGATAGCAAAACTAAACCAAACAATAGATAACAAAATAGATAACCAAACTAATTTCTAATTAATCCTAACCGGGAAGAGAAACCAAAATACCTTTCCAGTGTTCGAGACTCGCTTTTTTCCTTTAATTAACCAGAGAAAATAACATCAAAAAGCAAATTCTGGTAAGTTACTTATTAACCCGGCGCAGTTTACTACAGATACAAGAAAATGATATCAATTCACCAGGATAGCAACACTGAACCAAACAATATATAATAAAATAGATAACCAAACTAATTTCTAATTAATCCTAACCGGGAAGCAAAACCGCAAAACCAAAATACTTGTCCAGTGTTCGAGACTCTCTTTTTTTCCCTTTATTAACCAGAGAAAATTACATCAAATTCAAAAAATATTTTTACAAAAATCAAACAGTGGTAAACAACAATTACAATCATTATATAACAAACAAAACAAAACAATCGAATACAACAAGTTAGCCATCAATAGACAAATTAACAAAAAACTTCATAATATATATTAAACCTCGCTTAGACTTAGGCGAGTTACACAAATAAATTTACAGATAAATAATTATTAGGGAAAAACAAGCAGATTAAGGTAAAATGGTGATTCTGGCCAATCCGGTAAGTTACTTAATCACCCGAGCCTGGCAAACGCCATACCGGAAATGAATCCTAGTAGTGAAGATAACAATCCTGAATCAAACAAGCGAAACTAGACAAAACCAAACAAATTTCAAATATACCTAACCAAAAAGCGAAACCTCAAACAAAAACATTCCTTTCCTGCATTCCAATAAACTTAACCCGAGGCCAATCTGGTAAATAATTCATCTAGAATTTGAGATATGTGGATATGGAAAATGTTGCACTCCTGCTGTTGGGATGGATGGCTTAGGATATCTCACATACCATTTGCTGATTGGTCTTTAAATACTGGGACATTACTCATAATATCGATCATTATTGAGGGCGTTATACTAAAAAAGGAGAAACGAAGATTCTTTTAAACGGTAGGTTGCGACTGTGAAACAACGCTGTCACTTCTTTGAAGACCAGCGATAAAAGATTGTCAGCATTACCTCTAATGTTCCGACTGCACCATTAGTCTCTAGGGTCCCAACTATAGTAAGAAAATTCGTTTTATGCTGACCTAGACTCAAAGTCCATACAGCATCAACTTGCTACTGATTACAGTCATCCCAACAACGATCCATAAAGGCTACCAAGCCGCTGCTGATTTACGAGAGGTCCATCATGGTTTGAAGATCAATGTGGTCCAACCCAGTAAAAAGAAAACTCTACAAAAGTAAGCTCAGGACTACCAGGAAGAACGCTAAGAAAGGTCACTCAGATGAACCCCAGTCTCGTGAAACCCCTATACAGTAAGACCCCGCTTAAAGCTGTTTCGGTTTAGCATTCTTTTATTTCAACTCGGAGATTCCCAGAAATTGTGCGCAGAGCTACATATCCGAAACAGTGTAGTTGTGTTTCTTGTTTGGTGCGGTGCTGTACGGACGCATCTTTATCATTTGAAACATTTGTTGACATTTTTGTAAGTATAAATTTATATAATACTATAACCATTAACACTGTGACAAATATTATGATTTTTAGTTTTTATCATGGGTTATCATTTCTATTATCATGAGATAACAGAAAGATCTTTGAAAGGAGTATGGAAGAACATTTGGCCAGATTTAAGTAAGAGCAATGATATTTCACACTCTATATATATGTGTGAAATAGTGGAATTAGTGAAATAAACTGGTTTAGATGAGGTAAATGTGGAAGACGTCGAAGAAATAGTTCAAGAAACAGAAGTTAGTCTTTCTAATGATGAGCTCAATGAATTAACTGAGCAAGAAGGAAACAAAAATATTGATAGTAGTGATTTCGAAGAAGAGCAAAAAGAACTTTTGATGGATTTTGTAAAAAAAAGTTTGACCACTATAACTACAATTATGGACCAATTTGTTGAAAAGGATCCACATTTTGAGAGGAGTTCAAAAACAAGACGGGATGCTATAGAGGTTTTATCCACTTATCAACAACTTCTAACAGCATGCAAAAGGAAAAACAAACTATATTAGATGTCTTCTTGAAACATTATTAAATTTAAACAATTTAACTTAAAACATTATTAGATTTAATACCTAACCAATTTTCTATCCATTTTCCTCTAACCCCATTATTTACATGTCAAGATAGCTTCGTTTAGCGCTCTTTCACATTACGCTCTACTTTGGTGGAACGTATCCCCCGCGTTAAGCAGGATCTTACGGTATACCTAAAGGAGGTATACCCCCTGAAGTTGTCTCTCATCTTTCACTACGCAGAGGATACGTACGACTTGAGCTTGTGGCGTACGACTTGACGTTGTCTCCCTTCCAACTATAGTAAGTCCAGACTTGTCATAGACTTGGGAAATATTTGATGGTATGAATAGACGCTGATGCATTGTTCTTTTGAAGTCCACCGTTAAGATCAAATTTTGAAAATCCATTTGTAATTGGAAGGCGCACTTGGGATGGTTGAGGTAAATTCTATAGAGTCTTGACTGCTATCAGCCTTCAAAGATTGTCAGTGGAATTTTATAAACTCTATGAAATTTGAAATGAAAATAAAGTTATTTTTAAATATTTCAAATGTCAAATTATTTGTATTGATTTATAAGATTATATTATAGATAAGGATCGTTTTCTGCTTTTAATATGAATATTATATCCATATTCCAAGATAGTGTTCCATTAAAATTTACATCTGATTGATTTTAAAACTGTTTTGATAAGCGATAATGAAAACTATGCTTTCAAAGAGAATTTTTGATATTTACGTCATTTGATTTATTCAATAGCTTGAAAATGATCGCAAATTATTTCAGAGGAAAATATATGTCATAGAAAAGGGATGGAATTTCATGAATAATGCACATTGTTGCATCTACGAACAATTATTACATGAAAGAGAAATATATTTCAAGTATTATATTTGCTTTTATGCCAATCTAGTAAAATACACGCACGTACAATGAGTTTTGTCTAGTATAATACAACGTTTTGAAAGTTGTCTTATGACAGTTTTATTTCGAATACAAATGAGTATTTATTTCACTCTAAAGTAGAAAACGATTTTGAATAATATACTTTCTAATACATCCGTTTTTTAATATACGAAATCTAAAGAATAAAACTAATTTTTGATTTATATAATATCAAGACTATTGTTTACTAGTCATACACACACTATGTTAGATATATATATATATATATATATATATATATATATATATATATATATATATATATATATATATATATATATATGTATATATATATATATATGTATATATATGTATATATATATATGTATATATATGTATATATATATATGTATATATATGTATATATATATATGTATATATGTATATATATGTATATATATGTAT
>CM063506.1:107346713-107396713 GCA_032207245.1 Pardosa pseudoannulata
GTCTGACATCTAGGCATTAAATTTTTCATGAATAAAATCCTCTCTTCCCTTATTACAAGATAGTAAAATCTGATGTATTTTTTCCCATTTGCTCTTGGTTTTGGCTGCCAAAAACAGCAAGTGTGGATAACTTTAGTCCGAAATACAAAATGTAAACTTCCATCAGCTAATAGTTTTTGATTTAGGCGAGATACATACGTACCTTTATGTAGATGACACAACAAATCCAGTGAAAATGTTAAGAAGTGGTCAAAATGAATATTTAAGGTTAAGCAATAGTTACGCTGAAACTTATCGAAATTGATTCACGGTTGCTTAAAATGAGCATTTTCTCTGATATTCCCTTCTTTTTGCTACTATTTCCTACATCAATCCAGGGCCATCACAGCGAGTTTTTTCATTGGAGTCTATCCGTTGCTATGTGTTTCCAGTTAGTTATCTTTAGTGTTGAATCTTCCTCAACATCATCAAGCCATCAGAGTGTAGGTCTTCCTCATTACCTAGTGCCTCTAGGTTTGTTGATGCTCAATAGCTTAAGTGCTTAAGGTACTTTAATTGTCTCGATTTGTTAATTTTATCAATGTAAGGCTTTTGGATGTAGTCTGACATCTAGGCATTAAATTTTTCATGAATAAAATCCTCTCTTCCCTTATTACAAGATAGTAAAATCTGATGTATTTTTTCCTATTTGCTCTTGGCTTTGGCTGCCAAAAACAGCAAGTGTGGATAACTTTAGTCCAAAATACAAAATTTAAACATCCATCAGCTAATAGTTTTTGATTTATGCGAGATACATACGTACCTTTGTGCAGATGTCAGAACAAAGCCAGTGAGAGTGCTCTAAGAAGAGGTCAAAAAGAATATTTAAGGTTCCAAAATTAAAGTTACGCAATAGTTATGTTGAAACTTAACGAAATTGATTCACAGTTGTTTAAAATGAGCATTTCATCTGATATCTTCTTTTTGCCACTTATCTTAGAGCAATCTTGGGTTGTCACAGTGACTTTTTTCCATTGGAGTCTATACGTTGCTATGTATTTCCAATTAGTTATCTTTAGTGTCGAGTCTTCCTCAACATCATCAAGCCATCAGAGTGGAGGTCTTTCTTGTTTCCTAGTGCCTCCAGGCTTGTTGATGCTCAATAGTTTAAGTGTTTAAGGTACCTTATTTGCCTTGATTTGTTAATTTTAACAATGTAAGACTGTTGGATGTAGTCTGACATCTGGGCATTAAATTTTTCGTGAATAAAATTCTCTCTTTCCTTATTAAAAGTTAGTAACATCTGATGTATTTTTCCCATTTGCTCTTGGCTTCGGCTACTAAAAACAGCAAATGTGGGTAACTTTAGTCCGAAATGCAAAATTTAAACCTCCTACAGCTAATAGTTTTTGATTTATGCGAGATACATACGTACTTTTATGTAGATGACACAACAAATCTAGTGAAAATTCTAAGAAGGGGGTCAAAATGAATATTTAAGGTTAAGCAATAGTTACGCTGAAACTTATCGAAATTGATTCACAGTTGTTTAAATTGAGTATTTCATCTATCTTCTTTTTTTTGCCACTACATCCTAGAGCAACCTAGGTCATCACAACGAGTTTTTTCATTGTATCTATCTGTTGCTATGTGTTTCCAGTTAGTAATTTTAGTGTTGAGTCTTACTGAACATCATCAGGCCATCAGAGTAGAGGTCTTCCTCATTACCTAGTGCCTCTAGGTTTGTTGATGCTCAATAGCTTAAGTATTTAAGGTACTTTATTTGTCTTGATTTGTTAATTCTAACAATGAAGGACTTTTGGATGTAGTCTTACATCTAGGCATTAAATTTTTCATTAATAAAATCCTCTCTTTCCTTATTACAAGATGGTAAAATCTGATGTATTTTTCCCATTTTTTTCTGGCTTTGGCTACCAAAAATAGCGAGTGTGTTTAACTTTAGTCCGAAATGCAAAATTTAAACCTCCTACAGCTAATAGTTTTTGATTTATGCGAGATACATAAGTACCTTTGTGCAGAGGACACAACAAAACCAGTGATAATGCTAAGAATAGGTCAAAGTGAATATTTAAGGTTGCGCAATGGTTACGCTGAAACTTATCGAAATTGATTCACGGTTGCTTAAAATGAGCATTTTCTCTGATATTCCCTTCTTTTTGCCACTATTTCCTACAGCAATCCAGGGCCGTCACAGCAAATTTTTTTCATTGGAGTCTATCCGTTGCTATGTGTTTCCATTTAGTATTCTTTAGTGTAGAGTCTTCCTCAACATAATCAAGCCATCAGAGTGGAGGTCTTTTTCGTTTTCTAATGTCTCCAGGTTTGTTGATGCTCAATAGTTTAAGTGTTTAAGGTACTTTATTTGTCTTGATTTGTTAATTTTAACAATGTAAGGCTTTTGGATGTAGTCTGACATCTAGGCATTAAATTTTTCATGAATAAAATCTTTTTCCTTATTACAAGATAGTAACATCTGATGTATTTTTGTCCATTTGCTCTTGGCTTCGGCTACTAGAAACAGCAAATGTGGGTAACTTTAGTCCGAAATGCAAAATTTAAACCTCCTACAGCTAATAGTTTTTGATTTATGCGAGATACATACGTACCTTTGTGTAGATGACACAACAAATCTAGTGAAAATGCTAAGAAGTGGTCAAAATGAATATTTAAAGTTACGCTGAAACTTATCGAAATTGATTCACGGTTGCTTAAAATGAGCATTTTCTCAGATATCTCCTTCTTTTTACCACTATATTCTAGAGTATTCCAGGGCCATTATAGCGAGTTTTTTTCCATTGGAGTCTATCCGTTGCTATGTGTTTCCGGTTAGTATCCTTTAGTTAAGGTTGAGAATAAAGGTACCTTATTTGTCTTGATTTGTTAATTTTAACGATGTAAGGCTCTTGAAAGTAGTCTGACATTTAGGCATTAAATTTTTCATGAATAAAATCCTCCCTTCCCTTATTACAAGATAGTAAAAAGGAAAACTTGAATTAAATTTAGAAATACAAAAGCCTTATAAAAGTAAATCAATATACAAGAAATAATTTCATATTCACGAATGAATATTTATAGACTAGTATTTTTAAGAGAACATTTCTGCATATAAATTACAAAATTTCCTAATTTTTCTCATATATTATATCTGTATCTCATAAATTGGATTTAATGTAAATTGAATCTGAAATGCTTTGTTTGTTCTAAGGTAAGGGATTTGTTATTCAGTAATATTTTTACCATTGTAATTTAAATTATATGTTAACACTACTTGAGAACAAACAGAAATTTATTTGATGAGAATAGTTTGAACATGCCTGCTAAATGTATTATGAAAATATATTGAACGTTGAAGTGATATGCATATTTAACATGTTTGATATTTTTCTTTTGTTTCGTGTAGTTGATATAAATAAATCAGCATTTCATTTGAATGCATTATTTTTTGAAGACTATTGTAAATAATAAAGCCCTAAGGTAAAAGCGAAAATGTGAATAAGTGTTTGCTTTCTCTCGAGCGGTTAAGTTTAACAAATTGTCTTCTCGAGTTGATTTAGGATAAGTTTATTATCAGAAACAGTCGTATAAAATAAATGCGGATAAAAAAATTACAATTACGCTATAAATGGATTTTGATCAAGGTGACAAGGAAATATCCATACAATATTTTAACAAATTGCTTGAAAAATTTAATGATATTTGTTTAAAAGTGGTTTTAACATTCCTAGGAAATAAGAACTTCAAATGTCATTACTCATCAATTATGTGAAAAATGGCTTTAATAATAGCCCTTCATGAGGATCTCTTTTCGATGTAATATGGCAAAGTTCTCATTTATTTCTTTTGTGCTATATTTTAACACATTGACGGACAGTAGGAACAAGTGAAATTGGAACATTAACACTATATGTTTTTGAAATTTTTATAATATTAGAAGTATAGTTGTGATAGGGCGATTTAGATCTGTTATATAATTGATTTTTTCATACAAGAAGTAAAATGTTCGGGATCTAAATCTGACATCATCACATTTTTGTAACAAGACAGAGGACCATAAATTTATATTCAACGGATATTGTTGTCTTGTACGGTGGTCTCGGGCGGGGTTCTGATCCCATTCCCAGATTAGAATCCCGTCTCCGTACTTGACATTAAATAAGAATGTACCTTTGTGGAGTATTTATGAGTCCTTAAGGGACAGTGCCCAATTAGAAGGGATAAGGTTTTTCACGTTGGCGGTCTCAAGGCGGGGTTTAAGCAGACCAATGAAATTCTTACAACTATCCCGATTGGACGATAAGAAGGAAGAGGGGACAAGGTTGAAATAAATAAATATGAAAAATAAAAAAAATGGAGTTGATTGTTTGGAGGTCCCAAAGAAGCTGTTCGAGAGTCGAGACTAGAGGAGAGTCCGACAGAAGGTGTGTTCGAGAGTCGAGACAAAGAGAGGAGTCCGACAGAAGAGGTTTGGAAGTCTAGACTAGGAGAGAGTCCGACAAAAGGTGTTCGATAGTCCAGACGAGGAGAGAAGTCCGTCGGAACGAGTTCGAGAGTCCAGCCAAGTCCGACGGGAAGTGTTCCTAAATCAAATAGCACGGCCGCACCCCAAACACTCAGGAGGAAACCCCGGACCAGACGGACGAAATATCCATAGATACCCATCAACCAGCAGTTTTCCGGGCACACCATCTTTACTCCCCAAAGGTACCCAATTTTACATACATTTTGAAATTGAGATTAGGTCCTCTCTCTATTTACAAAATTACTTAGGTATTAAAAAATTGTCAGAGCTAATTTGGAAGATGTTGACAAAGCTTATTTTATGAAAATTAGCATCAGTTTTGTATGTACATAGATATATATATATTATAATAAATTTACTTTTTTTATATTAAGCTAGTTTCGGATGCTGTTAATTTAGCCTTCAGTTTATCTTCATATTTATGGCTGTAGTTTATCAGAACCTGTGGTTAAATTTTAGTACAAAAATACTTTACACAACGCAATTAAAATAAAATCACCACTATACATTTGATCACAGGTTGATACTCAAATATAAACGAGGACTACACGACAATAGTTTTACTCTTTCTGCTTAAACAAACTTAATTTTGATTAATTCAGCATTTTTAATTAGGTTGCGGCTATAACCGTCATAGCGCCAGCGGACTCTAGACACTAAATAATGGGACGATGGCGGCTATAACAGCAAAAATTTAAAAATGTAAATGACAGGTTTAGTGACTCAAATAAGTAATTTTTGTGTGCAATAAAATTTTTGGGTATTTTACATGAAATTTTAGTTTATAACCAAACAAAAATAAATAAATGATAAAAAAATGTGTTGTAATTTTATAATTATTACACATTACTCTCGGTATGGAAAACGAACACTTGGAAAACGAAATTTAACCTAAAAACTGTTTCCAACACACGACATTAGGCTTCTACTTAAACGGCGGTAAATGCATATTTGTGTCTCTATAACTGTAGAGTCTTTAAAAGGACAGTTTCGTTTTGGACGACAGTTGCCATCATGCCACGTAGTGAAATTCTCTTTGACGGCTATAGACGCAAGTGTCCGTCAACGTGTTAAGCATTAGAATTTCTTGTTTCCCATTCCAAATAATAACAATGAAATTTTACTCATAGACATCTATTTTTTAAAATTCTTGATCCCACGGAACAGGATTGTAAAGTATTCATGACGGTAAGACATATCCTTGTAGAATGTACTAAGTTTAAAGGAAGTGTTCATTATCCCTTTAATGCATAGCGTTTTAAAGTGATGGTTAAAGAATAGTTTGTAGTATTCTTATATCTCTTGGAATAGTATTTCCTCTTCAATGAAGGTAGATGACAATCCTATAATATTCTAAATTTTCAAAATTGTGTTATTATTTACAATTACGTGAATTCTATTGACATTTTATGTCTTTAAATGGCTTGAACATTGGAGCGCCATAACTCAGAGTGGACTGTATGAAATTGGACTGTTGTAAATTGGAATGAACTCACCGAAAAATATCACGAACTCAAGATTCAAAAGAAAATGGCGACAAGCATGCAGGATCATGGAATAAAACACAGCAAAATGAACTCTGAGGAAATTAAAACACTATAAAAAATGAAAGCATGCTCCAGCTCGTAAAGGACCAAAACGATGGAGCGCCGTAACTCAGAGTGGACTGTATGAAATGAATCAACACGAAATTAATTCCCATCAAAGAACATTTATTTAGAGACGCCATGCACACTCTACATAATCGTTTGAGGTTCACATGAACACTGGTATTTTTCCCTTCAAGTGCAACCATGGCAACGGGTCAGCAGACGACAATAAATGAGAAAAGCCGGTTGCCAAGAAGGGAGAAATTCTCTGAGATGAAACTCAGGAGTCACGACAAAACAAACATCGTGTTCAAGCCATTTCTTTAAAATTTGTCAGCTCTTTAATTTAGAACATTTATCCCATCCAAGAAAATACCCTAATTCGGATTTCGGTCGAAAAGGTGGACAGACCTCCCAAAAGATATACGAGGTGAAGTTCAACACCCGGGGTAACGGTTAAACTGGTGCAATTATCCGCTGCTCTGGATGTACCTGGGCGAAAGGTAGAGTGTTTTTCACTCTTTGCCGTAGAAGGTTTTGGTTTGGAGTGCTTTACGATCTACTTTTTTTGGAACACTAAGGCTAATGAGACCGGAACTTACTGCTTAAGGCCAATTCCGAACGGCTACGAACATCCATGTCACAGTGGGATTCGAACCCATGGTCTAAGGTACTAAAAGTGAGCTCCCTAACTATCCGGGCATCATTAGGCTTGCCGTAGGAGGAAGAAATATTTCTGTGTAAAATACTTCGGAAAGAATGAGAAACATTTGTGCTAGAATATAGCAATACATACAAATCCAGTGTAACTAAGGCACAAGTAGAAAAACAAGTTTGAATGCAGACAACTAAGTTCGAACTACATTTTTAGGTTCGGGTGATCGAGTTGGGAAGGGATTTGCCATTTTACTAAACAATCTTGTATATCATTCATCTCATCATCGACTCTGATATAGCCTCAGTTTTCTCTAATCACTGAGCATGAAATGTTATGGAGAATGAGCATATAAAAACAACTCAAACATTTAAACATTTATTCGATGTGCATTTAGCCAAACATTGGTCAAATGAGTAGGACGCTTCTTTTCGGTGCTGGAGTTCATGGGCTCGAATCCAGTGCTGGCTAGGATGCTCATATCTGTTCGAAATCGCCTTTAAGCAGTAGGTCCCTCTCTCATTATCCCTAACTCAACAAAACAGTAGATCTGGATGCTCCTACCAATTAATGAGTATTTAAGTAATAATATGGAAGAAAATACTTGAATAATTTTTATTTTGTGACTTAAATACAGGTAGTTTTGTATCTTTGAACAGTACAGAGGAAGTATATTTAGTAATTAAAATATTAAAAAATATTATGCCTTATTGGTTATTTGTGCATATAACATCTGCACTTACCTACAGAGGGAAAAACACTTTCCCGATATAGATAAATCGGCGGTCATTTATATCATGCATGCTCTTTTATTTACCTTCATAATGTCGGGAAATCAGAAAGACGATGTTTATATATGTAATGATATTTTTTATCGCTTTCGGTTCCGATTCTGTGTTTCCGGTAATTATTTTCTTCTAACCCTAGCGAATGTTCTCGAATGTTCCCTAGTAAAATCCTTCCAGATGCATATCTAAAAACAGAGTTCTGACGCCTAAGTTAAGTCATCCACGTGACTTGTAGTGATCGCTAACTGGTTGACACAAATAACTATAAAAGCAGATGTATAGTATTTAAAAGTTTTAATGGAGGCATGTTCTAGTGTTACGGAAGTTTCTATAGTTTCCATAAGCATAAAGAACGATAGTTTTGAGATTCGATTGTCTTTATTCCTTGTTCTTCTCTTCTATACCCCCCAGCATGACTGCAAGGCGGAAATGTCCGCTCGAAATTTCCACTTCGAGATGAGGCAAAAAGCCTCATTTCATGCATCGAGAACTCTGTATCGCTCAGGAGCTGCTTCCTATTCTCTAAGTGAAAAAACATTTTTACGATATACAGGGTGTCTCAAAACGACTGCATAAACTCTACACAGCTAGATTCCTCGTTTTGAGTACATAAAAACTGTCCAAAGAAGCGTTCCTGTGCGGTCCATAGTTTACGAGGAAAATACGAAAAACAAAGTATGACGTCACTTCCGGTGCAGGAAAAAACACTTTACTGAATATATCAACAGCAGTATATGTATGGGCATGCCCCCTAACAGTTCGAAAGTCATTCCATTACATCGACCGTACAACAGGTACATTTCGCAGTAGTCACTAATGGAATATATGGTCACCATACGAAGACTACCGGTAGCTGCAAGATGCAGCTTTTTAAATACCAGTTCACCGACGGCTTAACGTCATTTCATGCATGATGCGATATGCTTGGAGACCGTTTTAAACATTATCGTCTGAAAAGATATGCAAATACTGTTGTTGATATGTCCAATAAAGTGTTTTTTCTCTTCCACCGGCAGTGACGTCATACTTTGTTTTTCGTATTTTCCTCGTAAACTATGGATCGTACAGGAACGCTTCTTTAGGCAGTTTTTATATACTCCCAACGAGGAATCTAGCTGTGCAGAGTTTATGCGGTCGTTTTGGGACACCCTGTAGATATATCAGTGATAGGTTATATAGCGCATGCGTTGTTACTCAGGAAATCAGACGGTGTTAGTACATCAAGAACCCTAAATGACGCATGCGCTATTATTCTCGCCCTCGAAATCGGGACATTAACTTAAGGATGCTTATATTATTTGAAACGCTTTGTGACGCATCCGTTGTTACTTTCTCACTCTAAATTGAAATACCAGACACACATTTTTTCAACTGAGATTGTCTCGGAAGCTTAAATCAATTTACTTATATTGGTGTTTCTTCGTGATTTTGCCGAATTGAATTTTTCGAAATCAATGTCAAGATACAGTATGTTATATCAATATTTCGCTATATATCAATACATCGCTCATTTCTTCTTCATAGAATTGTTACTTTAATGTACAAATTTTTATCTTTTATAAAAGGATTGTTTTTGAAAATTACAACTTTATGCTAAATATCGTGTAAATATTTTAACTTATTCGACCATTTAACTTAACTTTTACAAGGGCTTAATCCTTTTTAAACAGAACATGTTCCAGCTTCTAAGACCTAAACTAATTTTCAGCGAGATAATTTAAAACCTTTATATATCCTAAAGCATGTTTAATCACAGAGTTGAACGGATTTGCTCAAATCAAAATATATAAAAAAAAGTTTGTGTTAAAAAGTTTAGAAACAATTCACGGAAAAGAATTCTAACTACTGAATCGAATTCGGACAACTAATTCTAACAGAGCATACCATTAATCTGGACAAAAGTTAGTTTAAACCTTTCATTTGTAACCACGATTTTACAGAACTCTTATCTTCTAAGTTCCGAGCTTTTGTTGCTTGCCTCTGATTGAAGGATTTGTTTCAAATTTTGTGCTTTTCGAAAGAAGTTTAAAAGTAAGTAAAGTTTCAGGAAAAAGAGAAAGCATTAACTAGAATGGCAGAGAATACAATGAAAGAAATAGGGAATATATGATAGAAAAGTAAATAGATACTCGATTTTTTAGAATGAACTAACAATTTTTCGTGGAAAAGAACTAGATTTTGTTCTTTATTCTGTTTCTTTTAAATATTTTTGCTCTACCTCTAAAAAAGTATAGCAGAGTATTTTATAGTGTTTGATCATAAAAATGAAAATAAAATGCTTTCATTAAATAAATTAAATAAATTAAGCAATATGATACACAATACTAGTATATACTTTTTGTGGGTCGTTAGATTTTCATGGAAATTATGTTATGCATGTTAAAAGAATAAACAGTAATAGTTTTAACACTAAAAAGACGGAAACTTAGTTTATACCCATATTGCCCCAAAGCAGTCAAAATGACTATATTGTAAAAAAGTATAGCAGAGTTTTTTATAGTGTTTGATCACAAAAATGAAAATATAATGCTTTCATCAAATAAATTAATTATAGTGTTTGATCACAAAAATGAAAATATAATGCTTTCATCAAATAAATTAATTATAGTATTTGATCACAAAAATGAAAATATAATACTTTCATCAAATAAATTAATTATAGTGTTTAATACATAAAAGAAAATATAATGCTTTCATCAAATAAATTAATTATAGTGTTTGATCACTAAAAGGAAAATATAATGTTTTCCTCAAATAAATTAATTATAGTGTTTGATCACAAAAATGAAAATATAATGCTTTCATCAAATAAATTAATTATAGTGTTTGATACATAAATAAAAATATAATACTTTCATCAAATAAATTAATTACAGTGTTTAATACATAAAAGAAAATATAATGCTTTCATCAAATAAATTAATTATAGTGTTTGATCACAAAAATGAAAATATAATGCTTTCATCAAATAAATTAATTATAGTGTTTGATCACAAAAATGAAAATATAATGCTTTCATCAAATAAATTAATTATAGTGTTTGATCACTAAAAGGAAAATATAATGCTTTCATCAAATAAATTAATTATAGTGTTTGATACATAAATAAAAATATAATACTTTCATCAAATAAATTAATTATAGTGTTTAATACATAAAAGAAAATATAATGCTTTCATCAAATAAATTAATTATAGTGTTTGATCACAAAAATGAAAATATAATGTTTTCATCAAATAAATTAATTATAGTGTTTGATCACAAAAATGAAAATATAATGCTTTCATCAAATAAATTAATTATAGTGTTTGATCACTAAAAGGAAAATATAATGCTTTCATTAAAGAAATTAAATAAAGGAAACAGCATAATACACAATACTAGTATATACGTTTTGTGGGTCGTATGATTTTCATGTAAATGAAATTATGCATGTTAAAAGAATAAACAGTTATAGTTTTAACACTAAAAAGACTGAAACTTAGTATATACCTATATTGCCCAAAAGCAGTCAAAATGACTGCATTGTAAAAATAGTATAGTAGAGTATTTTACAGTGTTTGATCACAAAAATGGGTCTTATCGCAATTTTGTATCCAATATTTATTATTTTTAATTCTGATTGCAGGGTATTTTGTACAATGTTGTTGTCACGCTTCCCTAAAATAGCATTTTTTTATAATGAGAATTCTGCAAATAAGCAAAATACTAGGTGAAATTTTGGGAGTGTTAGTGTAAATATCTTAATTTTTACACAAATATGCGGGCAATGCTCCAGAAATAAATACAGTTCATAACAAGATGTCTTCTAATCATGTATTAAATTTTCAACGTTTTTGTTTTTACCGGGTTATCCAAAACATATTAATTTTTCTTCAAGTCTATCATGTTTTTATACGTCTAAGGTTTCAGGATAATTTCTCATGTTTATTGATGGTAAAAAAAGTGGCCAGTCATCATTCGCCATGTAATACACTCTTAGACAAAAAAAATATGCATCACGACACACCGAGAAGATGTACTGCAAATTGAACATTAATTGATATGCATTCAGGTTTCGACGGAAAATACAAAATTTTAAAGTTTAGAGGCCAATGAATGAACGTGTGTCGCTACAGCGCATCCTATCTGCGCAACTCTTAGATATTTAAGAGGAGAGATATCGATTCCAAGTCATAAATTCTTTGTGAATTTCATTCCGTGTACTGAGGAAGACAGTAACTATGACTCGTATACTGGTGCGCGAACGATATGAGCAGATGTCAGCATTTGATAGAGGATATGTAGTTGGGCTCAAAGAAGCCGGTTGATCAAATAGCCAAATCTCTCGACATTTGGGCAGGATCCATGCTATTATTAGACGATGATGCGAGGAAGGGGTGAACCATGGCCGAACACAGAGTCACGAAGGAAGCGGTTGGCCTAGAGAAACGATAGAACTTGAGGACGTGCAACTAGTACTTCAATGACCGCAAGGACCATTCATAGTTGGCTCACAGAAAGGGAGTTGAGGTCATGGCGCTCCTTGTGCCGACTACCATTGACCTCGTACAACGACAAGCCCGTTTGCAGTGGTGTTGGGCTCATTCGAACTGGAATGTTACTGACTGAAGAAGAATAGTTTTCAATGATGAGTCCCGATTTGAACAGAGCCCTGACGACCATCGAAGACGTGTCTGAAGACGTTCTGGACAGCGGTGGGATAACAACCTGACTCTCTTCTGGCATACAGGTTGACAACCAAGAGTATTGGTCTGGGGTGGCATTTCATTTCATAGTAGGACTCCTTTGGCTGTCATCCGTGGCACCCTTACAGCACAGTGGCAAGTTGACGAAATTCTACATCCAGTTTTATTGTGATTCATGTCATGCCATCAGGGCTTACATTTCAGCAAGATAATGTCCTGCTCCACACTGCACGTACTTCTGCTGCTTGTCATGTTTTAATGAGATGGTTAAAGGAATGACGTCATAATGCTAGAAAAATATGTTATTTTCATCTACTTATAATATGATAAATTGATGAATTTAATCACCTGCTCTTAACCGGAGAAAATAGGGTTTGAAATAATGGCATTAAATTCTCGAAAAGGAGGGAAGGGGTGGATTTCGAACGATTTAAAGATTTGCTTTGCATTTTGCTAACCCTAACTCATCAAGAATCCAAAATGGATGCCTCTATCCATTAAAGGTCCAAGAGTTTCATAAATTCTATTACAGACGGACAGATAACTTAGGCTATTATTATATAGGGGATATGCTTCTGTCATATTCAAATAACAGGTGAACGAGAGTTTTAAGCAAAATAATGAACGGTGATTGTCTGTCAAGTCGAATTAAAAACGACCTTCACGAAGTCTATTTTGATTAAATTCGTTTTAAATTTCACGGAGCTCGACTCCAGTAAAAAGTTAATTTGCAGACAAGGTTTTTTTTCCTCCTCCGAATTTCCTTCACGTAGATACGCCTCCGAAAGTCAAACATTATTTTAAAACAAATAAAATTTAAGAGAGTTCACAGGAGAGGAAGCTCCGGAAAATCTTTAAAGAAGAAGGTGAGTTTACTTTAGAATTTCCTATTATTTTCCCGTAAGTATCATTTTTCATAAAGGCAAAGAAAACTTTTAACTTAAAAGATCACGTATTATCAAAGGTTCCGTTTCAAGTGAAGGGTAGTTCCTTTTGACCACTAGAGTAATGGGTCGTGAAATGTCGAAAAGGAAAAAAATATCCTGGAATTAAAGAGACAGAAGGAAAGGAGAGAAAGCATTTTTGAAATCTTAAGAATCGGGTATGTTTTTGTCTGACATAGGTTGGTTGTATGAGGTTTTATGTCATTGACTCTTAAAAGGAAAGTTACGTTGCAAAGAAGAGGTAAAGCAGTTTACATAGTGAAAAAGCGAAACAGGATTAGATACTAAAGAATCAGAAAGTAAAGCGATAAAACAAATTGAGACGATGGGGAGCAATGAAATGTAAATATATAAAAGTAAATTGTAAAAATGTTGAAAAAATAAATAAAATATAAACAATCAAATGTGGAGAATTAAGTGCAACAAATCTTTAGAAAGTAAAAATGTTCCTATGCAAAACAGAATTTAAAATATCATTTAAAAGAAACTCGTTGAGAGAAAAACGGTACAGACGTTGGTTAGCGTACACAGAACACTCAGAAATGATATGCATCAGTCATTGAACTTTCAAAATTGTCTGAAATATACAAAACAGGGTGGCAGAAAAGATTTGAATTGAGTATAAAAAACTTACAGAATAGGATTTAAGAGGGCTGTTAAAGTTACATAGATTTGTTTTAAAAGTATTAACTTAGAATTATGAATTTTTTCCTATTGTGTACAGTAAAGTAAAACGATATTAAGCTGCTAACTGAAAGAACAAGATAATTTTAAATGAATCTTTTAAAAGCCTGCCTTATTTTTAATGTTTCTTGACTCTTAACTCTTAATAGTAGTTTTCGACATTCTTGATTCGAATTCATTTCGAACATTCGTGTTAGAAGCACGAATGTTCCAATGCGTTCGGTATTGACTTTTAACACTTTGCCTGAGATATACATCATATGTGATAAACAGCACATCTAGTGCTTTCTGCGCTTGTATATCATATGTGGTTAACAATGAATTAATATATAAAACATAAAATATTCTATATAAATATAGTTCATTGTGTTATATAAACGTATAAATTACCACATGTGTTATATAAACGTATAAAGTACTAGATATGTATACCATGACAAGCAAAGGTCATGGGTCATGGACCCATTAGACATTTGTAAGAAGAAAATTAAAATAGACCATAGTCTTACTAAACCAAACCTTCAAAAGTTTCATTAAATAGTCTAAACATACAGGGTGATCAAAAAGTCCGTATACACTTTAAAAATTCATAGTAACCTGAAAAATAACCAAAATAGAAAACTATTTGCAGGGTTAGTATCGCTAGGGCACGGGAGTTTTTTAAATCAGAAAAAACTCAGAGTCGATAGAGGGCACTGATGTACACAAGTCAAAGAAAAAGAAACACAAATAAAAAACAGAATGCCTCCAAATTGTTTATTACAACAGTATGTGTTCCACATGATCACCACCACAGGGTATAACACACTGCAGGCTAGTCACAAATCCATCAACGGCGAGTGCAGCAGGTCCGGTTGTATGCAAGACACCTCTCAGCGGATCGCATCTTTTAGTTCAGAGAGATTGGATGGATTGGGTCGATACACCCGAGATTTCAAACATCCCCACAACTAAAAGTTTGCCGGGGTCAAATCTGTAGATCGAGGAGGCTATGGGAACCTGATACGCTTGCTAATGATTTTGTATTACCCGAATGTCTGGATCAGGAAATCCTTTGACCGAATTAGCAGCGTGACTAGTTGCTCCATCTTGCATAAACGTGGCGGTAGATAGCGCATCTCTTTCACTCAAAGATGGCACGACATTATCGCTCAGAAGTGTTAAATAACGCTGCGCATGCACCGTATCCGTTTTCCACCCATTTACTGGACACTTCGTTTCAAAAAAGAAGGGTAATATGATGAACGAACCTGAGAATCCACACCACACTGTCACTTTTAGGGAATGCAATGGTTTCTGCGTGTATTCACGTGGATTAGACGTTGCCAAGATGCGACAGTTATGGATATTAACGTCGCCATGAAACGAAAACTGAGCTTCATCTGTCCACAAGATGTTAAAGACCCAGGTGGCATTCTGTTCCAATTTAGAGAAAACTCACCTCACAAATGCTTTCCTCTGTATGGTATCCGCTGGTAAAAGTTGATGACACGACTGCAGTCTGTATGGATACAGATCAAGGATTCCATGAAGAATATTGAGTACCGAGGATGGTGGTAAAACCAACCGTCTGGTAGCGTCAAGAGCACTGCTCGTACCTGCAGCTGATTCGGACACTAATTCTTCAATTTGTGTCTTATTAAAGATGGTCGTCCGATTCTTACACGATCCCCCAACGTTCCAGTGTCCTCAAACCGCTGAACAAGCTTTATGAGGCCTGTTACTGTTAAAGGTTTTTTTTCCACTCCTGACATTCTTCTGAATTCGGAACTTACGCAAGGTAGCGGTCGCTGATTCCTGGTTGACGTAAAACAACTTCATCTTAAAGCTTTATCCTTCGCACTCAGCATCCTTCTTCTCATACATGGTTTACAGAGGTGAACGGGTTGTGTATTTATAGGAGCGCAAGTTCTTATAACAGTCTCATTTTCATATTTCCACCGAAGTCTTTCGTACCAGCGCCCTCTGTCGGCTGTTTTTGAGTTACTGTTTTTTCTGTTTAAAAAAATCCCATGCCCTAGCGATACTAATCCTGCAAAC
This sequence comes from Pardosa pseudoannulata, assembly GCA_032207245.1. Taxonomy (NCBI): domain Eukaryota; kingdom Metazoa; phylum Arthropoda; class Arachnida; order Araneae; family Lycosidae; genus Pardosa; species Pardosa pseudoannulata. The sequence continues at coordinate 107,362,621 of CM063506.1, forward strand.
CGTTTTTTATTTTGGTTATTTTTAAGGTTATTATGAATTTTTAAAGTTTATACGGACTTTTTGATCACCCATTATATTAAATGTATAATACAAGTAGTAAATTTTGACAGTATTTGCACTATTAAAATATATATTATATTTGAGAAGCGTGATTTTTTGATTTTTTCTGAAAAATTGAATGTAGAGGCAATGAAAGTTCTTTAGTGGTAAGTATAAAAAATGCCTGATTTCATATATGAGAAAAAATCCTTTTTGCATAATTTTTTAATATTTTATTATATATTATTTATACTTTGAAATATTATAAAAATAAAGATTAACACAGTATTATTTGTTGCGTTTCGACACATGGTATTCGAACTCAGTAGGTTACCTCAAGGTAAGGATGTTGTTGTTACCTAATGGTAACCGATAATGTATAACTCAAGTAATACCTAACGTCTGATATTTATTTGAAGCTTAAATAAGTTATATTTAGATTTCGTGCTCATTAGATAGATGGCATAATTGATCATAAATTGATGTTTTTTGCGATAACAGTTATTTTTATGCTCAAGAAGGAAGTACTTTTAGTACCTTCTTGTTCCTGTAAAACAATCAAAATTATTTTTTGAAAGTAATATTTTTTTTTGCTTTTTAAAAATGGACTGAGAAGAATTTTACCAAAGTCATATGAATAAGTAGATATTCTGTTGTATTCTTGTAGAGTTTAGCGGTAGAGATCAGCGATGTTAAGATCCATTGAGATTTTTCGTTATGCAGTTTTCAATGAAAATGGAAATGCACAACTTGACTTTGCAATAGTCCTAAACATAAAATTTCAACATTCTACTGGTAATTGTGTTTTAGTTAGGCGAAATTACGTGCAGACGTAAAGCTGAAATTAATCAAAATTAATTCAGATATGTTAAAAATGGATATTTAACGGTTAAAATTATCTTGTTCGATCGTACTGACGTAAACAAATCAAAACTATTTCAGGTGAGATCAAATTGGGATTTTCCGTTGAAATCTGAGCATCGAAACTTTGTACGAATATAATATTTACTTTTTTTGTACAAAGAAATAAAAATGCTTTAAAAAGTCTGTTTGTTTTTATTACACTTATTTTAAACCAGTTTCTAGTATGGGACTATTAAAATTACAATTTTATAGTTTGGTAATGTAAAGTAAGGTTTGGAATGGCCGGCTGCGATCTACTGTTTCGCTACACGTAATAATGTGACCAGGACCTACTGCTTAAAGCCGATTCAAAACGGCTATGAACAATCATGTCTACGGTGGAATTCAAACTAACGTAATTCGGTACAAATGAACAGCACTGCATCTATTTAGTCATCATTCGGCAAGTGGTAAGAAACATACATCTAACAACGGCATGAAAGCCAAGATTGTGAAAAAGTCTTGTGTTACATATATAAAAAAAATCAAGCAATTTACTTTTGGTTCAGGTTAACTTGGGATAAGACCTTTAACCTGTTGAAATATTTAGCTATAACACAAGAAATCCTCATATTTTTGAACGAGAAAAGAAATTTTAAAAATATGCTTTTTCGACATGCACATCTTGACTTGTGACAAGGCCTTTACATAATTTAACCCTGAAAAAGCTTTTTAACATAATGAATTACTAATCTATACTCTGAGTTTTATTTACGGTAATAATTATTTCATTAAACTGAAATAAAAATATAAGCGAGGATTTTTAGCTGAATCCCCTTTAGCTTTTTTCCCCTATTGAATTTCCTTCACGTACATGCGATTTCGAAATTCTAACATTATTTTAAAGCAAATAAAACTTTAGAGTTCACGGGAGAGGACGCTCCGGAAATTCTTTAAGAAGGAAGGTAAGTTTACTTTGGAATTTTGTTATAATTTTCCTATAGATATCATTTTACATAAAGGCAAAGAAAACCTTTAACTTAAAAGATGAAAATCAAGTATGATCAAAGGATCCAGTTTCAGTGAAGGGTTGTTCCTATTGACTACCAGAGTAATGGATGGAGAAATGTCAAAGAGAAAAAAATATAATCTTGAAAAAAAAAGGATAAAATAAATTGGATAAAAAATTTTAAAATTCTGAGTATCAGGTAGGGTTTTATCTGATATATACAGAACACAAGGAAAAACTATACATATATACGTACATATATACATGCATACATACATGTATACACATATGCAATGCAAACTATATATATATATATATATATATATATATATATATATATATATATATATATATATATATATAGCTGTATTAAAGGATTATTTCTCTGTTAAAAGAACAAAGTTTTCAGGTATATATTTAAACAAAATTAAACTGCAAGGAAGCAAGAAGTTATGTTAGGACGATTATACTATGGAATTACCAAGTAGTTTTAATTACATCAAAGTTAGTTGCATTTAATCTCTTTTATGATATTGTATTATCCGGGAGTCACGTTAATGAATTCAAAAGGATATTTTCGTATTGTGAGAGGAGAAACTATGCTAAGTAATATTGTTAGAAATGTAATATGGAACATTCCGTAGCCTTATATAAGATTATGATTTTAGAAATTTTCAAATCCTTATGTATTAGATTAATACATTGCATTTTTACTTATACTTTTAATTATAATTTTCTAATCTATACTCTGTTTTAATTTTGGTAATAATTATTTCATTAAACTCAAGTAAATATACAAGCGAGGATTTTTAGCTGAATAAAAATACACCTAGAGAAGTGTATTTTAATTTAACATGCATTTAAGTTTCTCATTGCTCAACTGGTGTAAAAAGTTAATTTGCAGACTTGTTTTTTTTCCCCTATTAAATTTCCTTCACGTACATGCGATTTTGAAACTCTAACATTATTTTAAAGCAAATAAAACTTTAGAGTTCACGGGAGAGGACGCTCCGGAAATTCTTTAAGAAGGAAGGTAAGTTTACTTTGGAATTTTGTTATCATTTTCCTATAGATATCATTTTACATAAAGGCAAAGAAAACCTTTAACTTAAAAGATGAAAATCAAGTATGATCAAAGGATCCAGTTTCAGTGAAGGGTTGTTCCTATTGACTACCAGAGTAATGGATGGAGAAATGTCAAAGAGAAAATAAAATACTTTAAAAAAAAGTGTAAAATAAATTGGATAAAAAATTTTAAAATTCTGAGTATCAGGTAGGTTTTTATCTGATATATACAGAACACAAGGAAAAACTGTACAAATATACCTACATATATACATGCATACATACATGTATACACTTATGCACACACACACACTATATATATATATATATATATATATATATATATATATATATATATATATATATATATATATATATATATATATATATATATATATAATATATATATATATATATATATATATATATATATATATATATATATATAACTGTATTAAAGGATTATTACTCTGTTAAAAGAACAAAATTTTCAGGTATATATTTAAACAAAATTAAACTACAAGGAAGCAAGAAGATATGTTAGGATGATTATACTATGGAATTACCAAGTAGTTTTTATTACATCAAGGTTAGTTGATTTTAATCTCTTTTATGATATTGTATTATCCGGGAGTCACGTTAATGAATTCAAAATGATATTTTCGTGTTGTGAGTGGAGAAACTATGCTAAGTAATATTGTTATAAATGTAATATGGAACATTCAGTAGCCTTATATAAGATTATTTTTTTAGAAATTTTCATATCCTTATGTATTAGATTAATACATTGCATTTTTACTTATACTTTTAATTATAATTTTCTAATCTATACTCTATTTTAATTTTGTTAATAATTATTTCCTTAAACTCAAGTAAATATACAAGCGAGGATTTTCAGCTGAATAAAAAGATGCCTAGAGAAGTGTCTTTTAATTTAACATGTATTCAAGTTTCTCATTGCTCAACTGGTGTAAAAAGTTAATTTGTAGACCTGGTTTTTTTCCCCTAATGAATTTCTTTCACGTACATGCGATTTCGAAACTCTAACATTATTTTAAAGCAAATAAAACTTTAGAGTTCACGGGAGAGGACGCTCCGGAAATTCTTTAAGAAGGAAGGTAAGTTTACTTTAGAATTTTGTTATCATTTTCCTATAGATATCACTTTACATAAAGGCAAAGAAAACCTTTAACTTAAAAGATGAAAATCTAGTATGATCAAAGGATCCAGTTTCAGTGAAGGGTTGTTCCTATTGACTACCAGAGTAATGGATGGAGAAATATCAAAGAGAAAAAAATACTCTTGCAAAAAACGATAAAATAAATTGGATAAAAAATTTTAAAATTTTGAGTATCAGGTAGGGTTTTATCTGATATATACAGAACAAAAGGAAAAAGTATACATACGTAAATATATACATGCATACATATAAGTAAGTATGTATATATATATATATTTATATATATACACATATACATATATATATATATATGTTCATACATACGTACATACATACATACATATAGAGAAAATAAATAAATAAATAAATATATATATATATATATATATATATATATATATATATATATATATATATATATACATACATATATATATACATATATATATATATATACATATATATATATATATATACATATATATACATATATATATACATATATATACATATATATATATATATATATATATATATATATATATATATATATATATATATCTATATACACATATATATATCTATTTATATATACATATATATCTATATATATATATATATATAAATATATATATATATATATATATATATATATATATATATATATATATATATATATATATATATATATATATATATATATATATATATATATATATATATATATATATATATATTATATATATATATATATATATATATATATATATATATATATATATATATATATATAGAGAGAGAGAGAGAGAGAGAGAGGGAGAGAGATAGATAGATACATAGATAGATACATACATACATACATACATACATACGTACATATACACAGTGGACTCCGCTTAATGTGATCGCGGTTATTGTTATCAATCTCTTATTGTTAACGAACTCACTTAATCCCGATTTTCTCTATTCATTTATATGTTAAAATGATCGCTTTATGTCATCGTTACATCGGTTAATATTATGAGTTTTCAAACGTTATTTTAACCTGAAAAGGGAAATTCACAATATATTCAGAAAGAAACCAATCTTTTCTTTCCCTTCGCTGATGTTTGAATTTCCGAGAATTCTCCCTCTTCCACCTAGGGAAATGGGGAATGATAAAAGGATTAGGGTATTACACGTTCCTAGAATTTTTCAGAAATACGCACACCCTGCTGGTGGGCAGTGGTTGTCCGATAAGCAGAAGGCAACACATTCTTATAGGAACTGATAAGGAACGTCTTGACAGTTTATACCTTGCTCTCTTACATGCAGCTTGTCGATATGGACGCCAGAAAGCGAAATGATTTCACATTAAAAAAGATCGAAATTTTAAATCACTATGACAGGTTACCAAAAATGAGTCAGCTCAAAGCTGCAGAGCAGTTAAACATTTCTCAGCCTCTAAATTGCATTGAAAATGTTGAAACGTGGAGTACAACACCACTCCGATGACTTTAAAAAACATTATGATTACGAACAATTCATCAATGAGCTTCTTAGAAAAAATTGTAGACAGTCAACAATGTGATAAAAATAAATGATAATTTATCACATGAAGGACGCAGGTCCTTCGAATTTGGCCTTAGCAACAGCAGCTTTTGGACTTTTGCTCAGCAGATTTGAAGGCTCCTTCGGAGGAAAGACGAACCGAAGAGAAGTTCAGCAGAAGCAGGGAACGCTAAACTTTTTGTGTCTATCTGAAGATAGCGTCATCAGCGGGAGTTGCTTCCATATTTCAGTGGTTTACTGTGTCTCCATATTAAGATTGAATATATTATATTTGCGTCAGCAGATTGAGAAAGATTAAATTTACAAATAAAAAAGTCTGCAAAACGGTAAGTCTTAGCTCATTTGTATCTGGTGTCTTAACTCTTTGTGTTAGCTCTTTGTGTCAGAATGACCTGGTATAAGTCATTGGTACGTAATAGTATAAAACACCAATTCGACCAGCAGTCTTCTATGGCTTCTATGGCAGAGAAAGGTAACATTAGTAAGCACAACAAAAACAGAATACTAATATTTAAAAGAAAAATATTGCGCAAAACCTTTGGTGCTGTTCAAGAAAATAACGTTTGGCAAATTCTTTACAATTATGAAATTTCTACTATAAACAGCCAGATATTGTTAAAACTATCAAATCAAGCAGAATAAGTTACCTTGGACATTTATTTAGATTTGAGGATAACAACCCAAAAAGTTCACCATTAGCCCTGAACAAATCTGGATTCACGAAACGAGGAAAACCTCCACTCATATGGCTTGATGATGTTGAGGAAGACTTCAAATAAAGATTACTCGCTAGAGATCTTATATACTTACTTGAAAAATTCTCCTTGGAACGGCCCTGGATTGCTCTACGGTGTTGTATCAAGAAGCATTGGCATTATGGAGTGCTTAACGTAAGTGTACAATTAATTTTGATTTAATTAACCCTTTAGTGGAGCGTGGGAAGATTACTATCCACCTACACGATCTTACAAAATACACCTGTGGGAAGTGCAAAACCCATTCTAATATATTGGTCTTGTTATTGAAACGACGGGAAGATTGATTCCCCTTCGGTTTTGCGCTGTCATCAATTGTTCGATCGAATGAATAAAATTAGCCGCTCTGTTTTGAAAGTTTGGAAACGTGAAGTGAGAAATAAATAGCCCACGAAAGGGTTAATGTACAAATTGTTTATTTCTGAAAACTTTATAAAAATTTTTGTGAATAACTTATATATTTGAAAACTTTTATGCTACAAAAAGACTAAAATGTTATGTGTTTTGGGTTTATTATTTAACTTAAAATATAGCCCTCCAAACGTAGGTTATCCCCTTAAATATTAAATTAGTAAAATAAAGTTAAGAAAATCTTCAGTTTTCAAACCTTCAAGCTTTCAGTAGGTAATAGAAAAAAAACTATTTTTTATATGCCCGGAATAATTTTCTATGGCTTCTGTATTGATAGCTTCAGCAAGCAACAATAAAGCGAAACTTTAACAATAGTTTCCCCACTGGGAACTCAGTGACGACTGGATATCTTAAGGATTTCTCTCTCTTCAAGTAATTCTTCAGAAAGGTTAAAAAACAAATCCGATCCCATTTCAGTAAATTTATAATCTTTGGATGAAACAGGACAAAGAAAAGTGAAAAATTAAAGAAAAAAAGAAAAACTAGGAATAGTCAACACATACAAGAATTTCATATTGTTAAAAGAAAAACTTCTACAAAATACAATATAAGGCAGATAAACCTTGCTGTCATCTCTGGTAACGTGTATTTTTGTCCAGTAAAGCGGGTTGAACAGTTTAAAAATTATTAACTAAAAATATTATTTAATTAAACAGAATTAATAACATTTAATTATAATTATATAACTAAAATTAATAACATTAAACTTTAAATTAAACATATTAGAAATATCTAACTGTGATTAAAATTAATAATATTTATTTTAATTGAAAGATATTATTAATTTTATTTAAAATTGTTATAATTTAATTTTAAATAAAAAATATTAAATCTAATTATAATTAAAAATATTATTAAATTTAATTATAATTAAAAATATTATTAAATTTAATTATAATTAAAAATATTAAATCTAATTATAATTAAAAATATTATTAAATTTAATTATAATTAAAATTATTATTAAATCTAATTATAATTAAAAATTAATAAAATGTTTAAAATACTAAGTATTCTATTTTTTTAAAAATGTACTACTTGAAATGAAAAAAAAAAATCGATTTTTTTTTTAAAAGTTAGAACGTTTTTAGAGAATTTGTAAATATTCATTCTAAAAGGAATATTTTTTTTTGTGAATAAAAAACTATTGTATTGAAGTTTTTAAGTTTTGAAAAGTGCTATGTCTTTTTAAAACCAAATCATCATTTACACTCTTCGATGCAAGTTCTTAAATGCTCAGATAACGACATAAATACATTTCACCAATTACTGCCACTAAGGTTAATTTAATTTCCTTCCCAAGTTGAACTTTGGTTAACGTTAGGCCGTGGCATATTCAGTTTGTGAGTTTAAAACTAACCTCAGTATGGAAACAGATTAAAAGATTCCATTAACGAAAGAGTGTGTTCTCTAACATTTCCTTAGCTCAGCAGGACCTGAATTCTCCGTTTGAATAATGAAATTAAACCAGAAAGTCTTTAATCTCTTTAGGTGTAATTAGCATCTGCATATTCAGAAGACATCAGAAAATGGTTTATTAATCATCCACATATAGTATAATTGCAGGCGTTACGTGCCAAACAAAAATCAAATCTATATCGGTCACACGGAATCTCTTCTGTCTTAGCGGATAATTAAAACTAGAAAATCACTCGTCATGGTGTGGCAGGGGCAAATTATTCCCTTTTAAAATTATTCTTTTATTAGTCACATTGTAACATTGATATTATTTGAAATTATCATATTTTGTTAGGACTAATCGGAGTTTAACTATTACGTCATTATATAATTTTTTTAATCATGATTAATGTTAACATAATGTAAAAGATATCAGTCCAGAAAAGCCGTTTGATCAGTTTAAAAAATATTAACTAAAAATATTATTTAATTTAAAGGTATTAAAAAACATTTAATTATAATTATATAACTAAAATTAATAATAATACAATTTAAATTAAAAATACTAGTAATATCTAACAATGATTAAAATTAATAATATTTAATTTTAATTATTATTAATAGATAATAAAAATATTATTTAATTATTATTAATTATTATTAACAATAAAATTAGTAATATTTAATTTTAATGGGAGGATATAATTATTAATTATATTTAAAACTATTAACATTTAATTTTAAATAAAAATTAAATTAAATTTAATTATAATTAAAAATTAATAAAATGTTTAAAATACTAAGTATTCTATTTTAAAAAATGTACTGTTAAAGTTAGATCGTTTTTAGAGAACTTGTAAATATTCATTCTAAAAGGAACATTATTTTTTTTTTATTTTGTGGTGAATAAAAAAACTATTGTATTGAACTTTTTAAGTTTTCAAAAGTGCTATGTCTTATTAAAATCAATCCATGTTTTACACTCTTTAATGAAAGTTCTTAAATGCTTAGATAACGACATAAATATATTTCACCAATTACTGCCACTAAGGTTAATTTAATTTCCTTCCCAAGTTGAAACTTGGTTAACGTTAGGCTGTGACATATTCAGTTTGTGAGTTTAAAACTAACCTTAGCATGGAAAGAGATTAAAAGATTCCATTAACGGAATCTTCAAGTAATTCTTCGTCTGTTTTCTAACATTTCTTTATCTCTGCAGGATCTGTATTATCCATTTGGATAACGAAATTAAATCTGAAAGCCTTTAATCTCTTTAGATGTAATTAGTATCTGCATGTTCAGAAGACGTTAGAGAATGGTTTAATGACCCAAATATAGAATAATTACATGCAAACAAAACTCACATCTATATCAATCAGGCGGAATCACTTCTGTCTGTCTTTCGGGATAATTAAAGCTAGAAAATACCTCGTCATGGTGTGATTAGTGCAAATTATTCTCTCTTAAAATTATTGTTTTATTAGTCACATTGCAACATTGGTATTATTTGCAATTATCATAGTTTGTTAAGACTAATCGGAGTTTAACTATTATATCATTATATAAAATTTTAATCATGATTAATGTTAACATAATGTAAAAGATACTTTTGTCAAGTCTCAACATTAGGCTAACGATGATTAAAGATGAACCATCAAGAAAATGCCAAGCACTTAATCGGCGTTATTATTTTGTATACATGTTACTCTAAAACACCCCTTCTTAGAAAACTAACATTTTTATTTGTTTTATGCAGTACTTGTTAACCGTATACATGTTTGTAACTGTACTCGCCGTACCGGTTTTTATTTAGTTTAAATTTTTTGTACATCCTGTCATAAAAAAAAGTTTTCCAACCCTTACCCTATACCAAACAAGGAAGTAAATACGTTTACTTCCGTGTTTGATATAGGGTAAGGGTCGGAAGGGACATCCAGAAAGAAAGTTTCCCTATTTAAAAGAAAAAAAGAACTCACACTTTCACGGACATATTTATTGGTAACAAGTACAGCAATGTTTCACCTATTTTTAACATAGCCACCACCAGAATTGAGACACTTGTGAGATCAACTATTGTATACCTCTTTCGTAGAACTCTGCCGCTTGTGAATGGGACCAGCCTTCCTGGCCCAGAACACTGTGCACACCCATTTCTGTACCAACAGCGTCTGTTTGAATTTGGTCCTGACAAAAATCCACTATGATGCCAAAGCATTGACTGCTTCTTGGTTACTGGTAGAAATATCCGCATTTTATCTTCATGAAATATATGTTATAAAAACTTAAAATTTCGCAAATAAGCAAATGAAAAATTTACCCTGTCTTATAATAGAAAAACAAATAAGCAATATATTTGAAAAAGTAACGAATTCCGTGAAAAGGATAATTTGATAAAATCAGAAGAATATTTTAAAGATTCACAATAGTAGCCATCTCACTGAAAAAAATGTTTATAACTAATCAATCTATATCAATTAGGCGGAATCTCTTCTGTCTCTCTTTGAGGATAATTAAAACTAGAAAATCATTTGTCATGGTGTGATAGATGCAAATTATTCCCACTTAAAATTATTGTTTTATTAGTCACATTGTAACATTGGTATTATTTGGAATTATCATATTTTGTTAGGACTAATCGAAGTTTAACTATTATATCATTATATAAAATTTTAATCATGATTAATGTTAACAGAATGTAAAAGATACTTTTATCAAGCCTCAACATTAGGCTAACAGTGATTAGAAATGAACTATCAGAAAAATGCCAAGCACTTTCACAGTGTATAAATGTTACTCAAAAACACCCCTTCCTAAAAAAGTAACATTTTCATTTGCGTTATGCAGTACCTGTTAACCGTATCCGTGTATGTAACTGTACTCGCTGTACTGGTTCTTATTTAGTTTTAATATTTTTACAACCTATCATAAAAAAATTTTCCGACCCTTACCCTATAGTAAACAGGGAAGTAAATACGTTTACTTCCGTGTTTGCTATAGAGTAAGGGTCGGAAAAGGGTCTGAAAGGGCTTCCAGAAAGAAAGATTCCTTATTTAAAAGAAAAAAAGAATTCACACTTTCTCGGACATATTTATTGGCAACAAGTACAGCAGTGTTTCAGCTATTTTTAACATAGCCACCACCAGAATTGAGACACTTGTCATACTGTGAGATCAGCTTTTGTATACCTCTGTCGTAGAACTCTGTCGCTTGTGAATGGAACCAGCCTTTTTGGCTCAGAACACTATGCACACCCTTTCTGTACCAACAGCGTCTGTTTGAATTTGGTCCTGACAAAAATCCACTATGATGCCAATGCATTGACTGCTTCTTGGTTACTGGTAGAAATATCCGCATTTTATCTTCATGAAATATATGTTATAAAAACTTAAAATTTCGCAAATAAGCAAATGAAAAATTTACCCTGACTTATAATAGAAAAAAAATAAGCAATATATTTGAAAAAGTAACGAATTCCGTGAAAAGGATAATTTGATAAACTCAGAAGAATATTTTAAAGACTCACAATAGTAGCCAGCTCACTGAAAAGATTTTTTATAACTTATTAATCTATAGCAATCAGGCGGAATCTCTTGTGTCTGTCTTTGGAGGGAATTAAAACTAGAAAATCACTTGTCATGGTGTGATAGGGGAAAATTATTCCCTCTTAAAATTATTGTTTTATTAGTCACATTGTAATATTGGTATTATTTGGAATTTCATATTTGTTTACGGATCGGAGTGTTTTGGTACGGTTCAAAATACGGATCATATTTTGTTTAAATCGAAGTTAAACTATTATATCATTAAATAGCAGTTAAATGATGATTAACGTTAATATAGTGTAAAAGATACTTTTGTCCAGTCTCAACATTAAGCCAACGGCGATTAGAAATAAATTATCAGGAAAATGCCAAGAACTTAACCCTTTTGTGGGCCATTTATTTCTCACTCCACGTTCCCAAACTTTCAAAGCAAAACTGCTAATTTTATTCAATCGATCGAACAATTTATGACAGCGCAAAACCGAAGCGGGAATCACTGTTCCCGTCGTTTCAATAAGAAGACCAATATATTATAATAGGTTTTGCGTTTCCCGCAGGTGTATTTTGTAAGATCGTGTGGGGGGAAGTAATCTTCCCACGACCCACGAAAGAGTTAATCGGAGTTTATAGTGTATAAATATTAAGCAAAAACGTCACTTCTTAAAAAAGTAACATTTTTATTTGCTTTATGCAGTACCTGTTGGCCGTATCCCTGTTTGTAACTGTACTCTCCGTACCGGTTTTTACTTAGTTTAAATTTTTTACATCCTATCATAAAAAAAGTTTTCCAACTCTTGCCCTATAGCAAATACGAAAGCGAATGTAAAAACCGGTAGAGATATTAGCCTTTTATCTTCATGAAATATATGTTATAAAACCTTAAAATTTCGCAAATAAGCAAATGAAAAAATTTACCCTGTCTTATAATAGAAAAACAAATAAGCAATATATTTCAAACAGTAAGGAATTCCGTAAAAAAGGTTAATTTGATAAACTCAGTCTTAGAAGAATATTTTAAAGATTCATAATAGTAGCCAGTTGACTGGAAAAAAATGTTTACAACTAATCAATCTATAGCAATCAGGCGGAATCTCTTGTGTCTGTCTTTGGAGGGAATTAAAACTAGAAAATCACTTGTCATGGTGTGATAGGGGAAAATTATTCCCTCTTAAAATTATTGTTTTATTAGTCACATTGTAACAATGATATTACTTGTAATTATCATATCTTGTTAGGACTAATCGGAGTTTAACTATTATATCATTATATAGCGGTTAAATTATGATTAACAATAACATAATGTAAAATATACTTTTGTCCAGTCTCAACGTTGCACTAACGGTGATTAGAAATAAATTATCAGGAAGATGCTAAGTACTTGCATAAATGTTACGCAAAGACGTCACTTTTTAGAAAAGTAACATTTTTATTTGCTATATGCAGTACCTGTTAACCATATCTGTGTTTGTAACTGTACTCACCTTACCTTAGAAACTGGTAGAAATATCCGCATTTTATCTTCATGAAATATATGTTATAAAAACTTAAAATTTCGCAAATAAGGAAATGAAAAATTTACCCTGTCTTATAACAGAAAAACAAATAAGCAATATATTTGAAAAAGTAACGAATTCCGTGAAAAGGATAATTTGATAAACTCAGAAGAATATTTTAAAGATTCACAATAGTAGCCAGCTCACTGAAAAAATGTTTATAACTAATCAATCTATATCAATCAAGCTGAATCTCTCCTGTCTGTCTTTGAGGATAAATAAAACTAGAAAATCACTTGTCATGGTGTGATAGGGACAAATTTTTCAATCTTAAAATTATTGTTTTATAAGTCACATTGTAACATTGGTATTATTTGGAATTATCATATTTTGTTAGGACTAATCGGAGTTTAACTATTATATCATTATATAAAATTTTAATCATGATTAATGTTAACATAATGTAAGAGATACTTTTGTCAAGTCTCAACATTAGGCGAACGATGATTAGAAATGAACTATCAAGAAAATGCCAAGTATTTATTCGGCGTTTATAGTGCATAAATGTTAAGCAAAGACGTCACTTCTTAAAAAAGTAACTTTTTTATTTGCTTTATGCAGTACCTGTTGCCCGTATTCGTGTTTGCAACTGTACACTCCGTAAAGATTTTAATTTAGTTTAAAATTTTTTACAACCTATCATAAAAAAAGTTTACTGTCCCTACCCTATAGCAAACGCGAAAGTGAACGTAGAAACTGGTTGAAATATCCATATTTTACATTCATGAAATATGTGTTATATAAATCAGGCGGAATCTCTACTGTCTGTGTTTGAGGATAATTAAAACTAGAAAATCACTTCTCATGGTGTGATAGGTGCAAATTATTTCCTCTTAAAATTATAGTTTTTTTAGTCACATTGTAACATTGGTATTATTTGGAATTATCATATTTTGTTACGACTAATCGGAGTTTAACTATTATATCATTATATAGCGGTTAAATTATGATTAACGATAACATAATGTAAAAGATACTTTTGTCCAGTCTCAACGTTACACTAACTGTGATTAGAAATAAATTATCAGGAAGATGCTAAGTACTTGCATAAATGTTACGCAAAGACATCACTTCTTAGAAAAGTAACATTTTTACTTGCTATATGCAGTACCTGTTAATCATATCCGTGTTTGTAACTGTACTCACTTTACCGGTTTTCATTTATTTTAAATTTTTTTACAACCTATCATAAAAAAAGTGTTCCAACCCTTACCCTATAGAAAATATGAAAGTGAACGTAGAAACTAGTAGAAATATCCGCATTTTATCTTCATGAAATATATGTTATAAAACCTTACAATTTCGCAAACCGGCAAATGATATTAAAATTTACCCTGTCTTATAATAGAAAAGAAATAAGCAATACATTTGAAACAGTAACGAATTCCGTAAAAAAGATAATTTGATAAACTCAGTCTTAGAATATTTTAAAGGTTCACAATAGTGCCAGCTGACTGGAAAAAAAATGTTTACAACTAATCAATCTATATCAATCAGGCGAAATATTTTCTGTCTGTCTTTGAAGATAAATAAAACTAGAAAATCACTTGTCATGGTGTGGTAGGTGCATATTATTCCCTGTTAAAATTGTTGTTTTATTAGTCTCATTGTAACATTGGTATTATTTGGAATTATCATATTTTGTTACGACTAATCGGAGTTTAACTATTATATCATTACATAAAATTTTAATCATGATTAATGTTAATATAATGTAAAAGATACTTTTGTCAAGTCTCAACATTAGGCTAACGATGATTAGAAATGAACTATCAAGAAAATTCTAAGCACTTAATCGACGTTTATACTGTATAAATATTACGCAAAAACATCCCTTATTAAAAAGTAACTTTTTATTTTCTTTATGCAGTACCTGTTAACCGTATCCGTGTTTGCAACTGTACTCGCCGTACTGGTTTTTATTTAGTGTAAAATTTTTTACAACCTATCATAAAAAAAGTTTACCGACACTTACCGTATAGCAAACACGAAAGTTAACGTAGAAACTGGTAGAAATATCCGCATTTTATCTTCATAAAATATATGTTATAAAAACTTAAAATTTCTCAAACAGGCAAATGGAAAATTTACCCTGTCTTATAATAGAAAAGAAATAAGCAATATATTTGAAAAAGTAACTGATTCCGTAAAAAGGATAATTTGATAAACTCTGTCTTAGAAGAATATTTTAAAGATTCACAATAGTAGTCAGCACACTGGAAAAAAAATGCTTACAACTAAATCATGACCCAGAAAAATTTTTGTTAAAGCAAACTACTTTTCCAATTTAAGAAATTGAAATGCCTAGACAAATGCCGGGAAAGTTTAACAAGCTACGGACAACGTTCGGAAATACGGAGTTCACGAGAAACGAAAAGAAAAATAACAAACATTAGAAATTTCCAGGAGGCAAATAAAAAACTACCTTTTTTGACTTGTCTAAGGTGTATCTCGACTTACCATCGGTCTAAAACATTAAGCAAGTAATAAAACTAATTTTTTTGGAGCGTTTTCTCTAGCTGTATATTTTCGATGCGAAAGATGTACTTAGTAAATTGGTTTAGAATATCTCTAAAGCAAATGAAAATGACTTAGATAAAGCTTAAAAGTTCGGGTATAGTTATTCAAATGTTTTCAGAGCAATTTGTAAGTTAAGGTCATTTTTTTCAGGAGGGGCAGCACTATAATGCTGTTATTAGTAACAAGTAGTGGTTAAGGTGGATCAAAAATAATGAACCGATTATGATATATGATATTTGTAATGGAGAAATGTATACAAATGCAGAGAAATGAGATGCAAAATATTCAAAGTCCTGAAATTTCAGCAATGATATTACAGTAAACTTCCGATTACCTTGATTATCCGATTAGATGCAAAGGCAAGTCCTAAAGTTTCATCAACGATGTTACAATAGACTCTAATTAAAGGACAATTCACTTCCTTTATAATTGCATCTTCTTAAATTACAGTTAACTCCCATTTACCTTGATTACCCTGATTTGATGCAAAGGCAAGTCCTAAAGCTTCACCAACAATATTACAATAGACTCTAATAAGATAATTCGCTTCCTTTATAATTGCATCTTCTAAAATTAAAATAAACTTCCAATTACCTTCATTGCACCGATTAGATGCAAAGTCAAGTCCTAAAGTTTCATCAACGATATTATAATAGACTCTAATTACATGACAATTCGCTTCATTTATAATTACATCTTCTAAAATAACACAAATGTGTTGGAACTGGTTATTTAGAAAATTTGGAAAGCATTTTTTATAATAATAGTTTATATTATGAAGAAAGAAATTCATATTCATAACACTTTTTTTGTTTGGAAGAGTCGATAACATAGAACATTCTACAAAAAAAAAATAACAAATAATCGTTATGTCGATAGAAAAAAATATTTTTTTATTTCACGAATTAATCAGAATTAATCAAAAAGTCCATAAGATAAAGAATATCTATTAAAATATAATAGTAAAAGATACTTTTGTCAAGTCTCAACATTTGGCTAATAATGATTAAAGATGAACCATCTAGAAAATGCCAAGCACTTAATCGGCGTTTATATTCTATAAATGTTACTCAAAAACACCCCTTCTTAAAAAAGTAACATTTTTATTCGCTTTATGCAGTACCTGTTAACCGTATCCGTGTTTGTAAATGTACTCTCAGTACCGGTTCTTATTTAGTTTAAATATTTTTACAACCTATCATGAAAAAATGTTTTCCGACCCTTACTCTACAGTAAACACGGAAAATAAATTCGTTTGCTTAAGTGTTTGCTATAGAGTAAGATTCGGAAAAGGGTCTGAAGTTGATTCCAGAAAGAAAGTTTCCTTATTTAAAAGAAAAAAGAACTCACAATATCACGGACATATTTATTGGCAACAAGTACAGCAATGTTTCAGCTATTTTTAACATAGCCACTACCAGTATTGAGACACTTGTCATATTGTGAGATCAACTTTTGTATACCTTTGTCGCAGAACTCTGTCGCTTGTGAATGGAACCAGCCTTCCTGGCCTAGAACACTGTGAACACCCATTTCTGTACCAACAGCGTCTGTTTGAATTTGGTCCTGACAAAAATCCTCTATGATGCCAATGCATTGACTGCTTCTTGGTTACTGGTAGAAATATCCGCATTTTATCTTCATGAAATATATGTTATAAAAACTTAAAATTTCGCAAATGAGCAAATGAAAAATTTACCCTGTCGTATAATAGAAAAACAAATAAGCAATATATTTGAAAAAGTAACGAATTCCTTGAAAAGGATAATTTGATAAACTCAGAAGAATATTTTAAAGACTCACAATAGTAGCCAGCTCACTGAAAAGATTTTTTATAACTTATTAATCTATAGCAATCAGGCGGAATCTCTTGTGTCTGTCTTTGGAGGGAATTAAAACTAGAAAATCACTTGTCATGGTGTGATAGGGGAAAATTATTCCCTCTTAAAATTATTGTTTTATTAGTCACATTGTAATATTGGTATTATTTGGAATTTCATATTTTGTTACGGATCGGAGTGTTTTGGTACGGTTCAAAATACGGATCATATTTTGTTTAAATCGAAGTTAAACTATTATATCATTAAATAGCAGTTAAATGATGATTAATGTTAACATAATGTAAAAGATACTTTTGTCAAGTCTCAAAGCTAACGATGATTAGAGATGAACTATCAGGAAAATGCCAAGAACTTAACCCTTTTGTGGGCCATTTATTTCTCACTCCACGTTCCCAAACTTTCAAAACAGAACTGCTAATTTTATTCAATCCATCGAATAATTGATGACATCGCAAAACCGTAGAGAGAATCAGTCTTCCCTTCATTTCAATAACAAGATCAATATATTATAATGTGTTTTGCGTTTCCCACAGGTGTATTTTGTAAGATCGTATAGGTGGGAAGTAATCTTCCCACGACCCACGAAAGAGTTAATCGGAGTTTATAGTGTATAAATATTAAGCAAAAACGTCACTTCTTAAAAAAGTAACATTTTTATTTGCTTTATGCAGTACCTGTTGGCCGTATCCCTGTTTGTAACTGTACTCTCCGTACCGGTTTTTACTTAGTTTAAATTTTTTACATCCTATCATAAAAAAAGTTTTCCAACTCTTGCCCTATAGCAAATACGAAAGCGAATGTAAAAACCGGTAGAGATATTAGCCTTTTATCTTCATGAAATATATGTTATAAAACCTTAAAATTTCGCAAATAAGCAAATGAAAAATTTACCCTGACTTATAATAGAAAAAAAATAAGCAATATATTTCAAACAGTAAGGAATTCCGTAAAAAAAGGTTAATTTGATAAACTCAGTCTTAGAAGAATATTTTAAAGATTCATAATAGTAGCCAGTTGACTGGAAAAAAAATGTTTATAACTAATCAATCTATATCAATCAGGCGGAATCTCTTGTGTCTGTCTTTGAGGATAATTAAAACTAGAAAATCACTTGTCATGGTGTGATAGGGGCAAATTATTCCCTCTTAAAATTATTGTTTTATTAGTCACATTGTAACATTGGTATTATTTGGAATTATCATATTTTGTTAGGACTAATCGCAGTTTAACTATTCTATCATTATATAGCGGTTAAATTAGGATTAACAATAACATAATGTAAAAGATACTTTTGTCCAGTCTCAACGTTGCACTAACGGTGATTAGAAATAAATTATCAGGAAGATGCTAAGTACTTGCATAAATGTTACGCAAAGACGTCACTTTTTAGAAAAGTAACATTTTTATTTGCTATATGCAGTACCTGTTAACCATATCTGTGTTTGTAACTGTACTCACCTTACCTTAGAAACTGGTTGAAATATCCGCCTTTTATCTTCATGAAATATATGTTATAAAAACTTAAAATTTCGCAAATAAGCAAATGAAAAATTTACCCTGACTTATAATAGAAAAAAAATAAGCAATATATTTGAAAAAGTAACGAATTCCGTGAAAAGGATAATTTGATAAACTCAGAGGAATATTTTAAAGATTCACAATATTAGCCAGCTCACTGAAAAAAAAATGTTTATAACTAATCAATCTATATCAATCAGGCGGAATCTCTTCTGTCTTTGAGGATAAATAAAACTAGAAAATCACTTGTCATGGTGTGATAGGGACAAATTTTTCAATCTTAAAATTATTGTTTTATAAGTCACATTGTAACATTGGTATTATTTGGAATTATCATATTTTGTTAGGACTAATCGGAGTTTAACTATTATATCATTATATAAAATTTTAATCATGATTAATGTTAACATAATGTAAGAGATACTTTTGTCAAGTCTCAACATTAGGCGAACGATGATTAGAAATGAACTATCAAGAAAATGCCAAGTATTTATTCGGCGTTTATAGTGCATAAATGTTAAGCAAAGACGTCACTTCTTAAAAAAGTAACTTTTTTATTTGCTTTATGCAGTACCTGTTGCCCGTATTCGTGTTTGCAACTGTACACTCCGTAAAGATTTTAATTTAGTTTAAAATTTTTTACAACCTATCATAAAAAAAGTTTACTGTCCCTACCCTATAGCAAACGCGAAAGTGAACGTAGAAACTGGTTGAAATATCCATATTTTACATTCATGAAATATGTGTTATATAAATCAGGCGGAATCTCTACTGTCTGTGTTTGAGGATAATTAAAACTAGAAAATCACTTCTCATGGTGTGATAGGTGCAAATTATTTCCTCTTAAAATTATAGTTTTTTTAGTCACATTGTAACATTGGTATTATTTGGAATTATCATATTTTGTTACGACTAATCGGAGTTTAACTATTATATCATTATATAGCGGTTAAATTATGATTAACGATAACATAATGTAAAAGATACTTTTGTCCAGTCTCAACGTTACACTAACTGTGATTAGAAATAAATTATCAGGAAGATGCTAAGTACTTGCATAAATGTTACGCAAAGACATCACTTCTTACTTTATCAATTTTTTTCAAAAACAGTATTACAAACTAATTACATTCTCCAATTGGGGCGAATGTGTTTAGTTTCTATCATTTCTCTTCTTTTTGTTATCAAATCCATCTAACGATGTTTGTACCGAACAGTCATCTTAGTTTATACAACATCGTAGAAGAAATTTGAATTTTTTCGGATTACTTACCGATCTAAACAAACAAGATCCATCCGTTAGTAGACTAAAGTTTTAAATTTTTTTCGATTACTTGGCAAAATTACAACTAAAAGAAACAAACCGACAAATGATTTTATTTCGATTTTATCAGATAGTCTTGCATGAATTTATGTACTAAATATTGCACAGATGCTTGTATTGATGAGTTTCCCAATTATTTACAATGTTCTATCGACAATCCCATGTTCTAACTTTCAGTCACATGACCAGAACCGACTACGAGATAATATTTTGTTAAATGTAACATCTGCCATTCTTGACGAAAATGACTATTCAAAATGGTGGTATTTAGCATTCCACTTTGTAAAGGCTTAATCACGCGTCAACTTGTACATGTTAAAAGAACAGAAAATTCAGTTTAGTATTCCTTTTTCCGTTGAAAAATAAACAGTTTTCTCGCGTTACAGTGAAATGAACCAACAATGACAGAAATTTACCTTATCTAACAGACATTGTTTCACGACATATTCTTAGCATTTCAGCGGACACACTGCAGTAAACTGTAAAGCATGTTATCTTTCGATTTCAAATAGTAGCTGAAAAGATGGATATCATGCTAAACATGTCTTGTTGTAATAATATTTTTTAACTACTATAAATAATGGATAAATGTGTATTTCATCAATACACCCTCTGGTGCGGAAATTTTGAACTTAAAAAAATTTAATTTGATAAAAAAAATTATTATCTCTTTTTTACGTCCTACACAAAATAAATTTCACTTTTGAATAACAGTTATAATATTTGAAATTTTTGAAAAATAGTTTCGAATGTAGATAACTTTAAAGTAGAGAAGTTTAATCATGGACATCCTGTATATTTCAAATGTTTCCCTTATTTCTGAATTACGTATATTAGTACGGATAAATATAAAAGATGAACACAAAATTAAAAATAATTTTAAATACTATTCCCATATAAATGTATTAATATCGAACACTTATTCTGAACGATATCAATCAAGGGATGTAAAACAGTAAAATGAACAGTTGCCTCATTATATGTTAATTTTATATAAGAGAAAAAAATAATTCCTAAGAATGTTATATAAGTAATAATTCAGCCTTCGCTTAATCTTGATAAAAGAATGTTAATGATGGAAAATTTAGAGAGCTTAAGAGAGGACTTTAATGATGTTGGATTAAAACGAGTTGACCGTTTTGTGAGTTAATAAACATTCCAGTAGTATATGATAAATTGCCTGTAAAGGAAGAAGAATTATTTTATAATTAAGATATATGGAAGCTTGAAGTTTGAAATATAATATAAAAATATTTGATGGGTTTTTATTACTCATTAAATGGTTTTAATAGATTAAACAGTCATATTTATCTCTTGCTTTTTGTTTGAAAGAGACACCATTTATTGCATATATCCTACTTTAAGAGTTAAAGTTTCAAGAACTAGAATTCAGAGGATATTTAATGTTAGATATGCATTTTAAAGATTCGTGAATAGATATGTGAAGATGCTGATTCATTCTTTATAGAAATTCAAATGATTTTTTCATATTTTATAGGAACCATAGACATAGGATTAGACACGTATATTTTTCTGTGTGATAAATATTATATCCGAACAATAAATTATTCCATTTTAAACAAACACAAAAAATCTATTTATAAAAAAGGAATATCAGTAATCGAAAGTATATTCACAACTGCTTTCAAGTCGGTTACAAATGGGAATGTAAAGTTTTCTCTGTTGCCACTAAAAAGAGATAAAAAATAGTGCATACATTACGATAAATATAGAAAATATGTTCACTGCTTCCCTTGAAAAGAATTTTTAAAAGAAATATTCAGGTATCTCAATTAAAATATTTATTCATTAATTAAAACATAAAATATAAAAATGTTTTAAATGCATTCCATTCTAAGGTTTAATTAAGCACATAACAGTCGACTTTCTCCTGGATAAGCAAGCAATGAATGTGACTTGGTAATCTAGTAGTGAATGGTAGTCTAATATTTTACCATTAGTGTAAAACATGAAGTGTAATTATAAATAGCATGCGTATTTCAAATCTCTGATCCAATTTCGAACCTGATAGTAATGTTGTATCTAAGACAAGTGCATTTGTATACGTTAGACACATAATAACACATAATTACAAACATTAACGCTGAAGTCGAAATATATCCGTTATGCTTCGGATGCTACGAGTAACTGTCTACGGTCCGCAATTGTGATTATTCAAATCATTTTAGGAGTGCTTTTCAATAAGTAATAAGACTGCATTTATACAGAAAACAGATCATCCTTAACATTGATCACTGACGTGATTTTTTTTCGAAGTAACTACCGTGAGATACGCCATGCTTTTATTATAACGTTTATTAAACTTCATAAACACATGGAAAAGATAGTTTTTGAGGATTGCTACAAAACCGACTCCACAGCTATTATACATGTATTTTTATTTTCAAAAGGGCTGCCTTTTAGCTATTCCTTGAGATGAGGAAAGAGTCAGAATCACATTGGAAAATGAGGTTTATGTGGGGGAAGTGATATGATATCTAAATTATGTAGTTAAACGTTCTGTAAGTAGCTACCTTTTAGGGGCCTTGCATTATTGAGACAACTGGCCGCGGGACGAGGGCGGTGTGAAACAAGCTTGCGTTTAGTCGTGTGTCACTCTGGTTTATTAGTATGTATGAGCCTTTAAAAGACTACTGTTATTAATATAGACCACCATTTACCGGGCTGGGTGCATGGAGAAGCCTGACGATTACTTCCTCCCATATTGTGTTCAAAGAAATTCTTCTGGACATTATATAGAAATCCAAATTAACTTTCCAAAGCTTAGGTCGTTTTTAACTTTGGTTAGCTTTTAAAATGATTTTCGTTAACTCTAACCTCTTAATATTTTCCAGTATACTGTTTGTTTTACATTATTACCGTAAATGACTAATACCTCCTTCCTTTCCAAGGAATTAGACTTAATTTCTTTTATTTCAAACAATATACATCTGTAATGGCTCGTGTGTAGTTCCCTTTCATTTTCATTGTATCATTTTGTTTTAAAATTATTGTTACGAAGAGAACTTATTCGTCGTAAATATTTCAAAGCCTAATACTTAGGGAAAGCTGTTTGTCAACGATGATAAGACATCAGCATTTCATTAATTACCCATAAATTGTTAGTTAGTAGTATTATTACTTATAATGCAGGGTACTTACTGTTATGTAATTCGCCATTACAAAGCCACACATATTTATTGGCTTTTTTAATATGGAATAACCATTATAGGCGGCACCATTACTCACTAGATAATACAAAGTGAGTCCTAGTTATTCAGAGGATGGGACCAAGCAGAGGATTTCCCAGGCTTGAACTGCAATCTCCAGAGGTATCGAGCGGGAACTTGAAAGACATTGCTATCCGCTGTAGCACAGTCGGCAAAGATCTCGTAACCGAAAGGCCGGACTAGATCCGAACTAAGATCCACCGTGTTAGTTAAAGATGACTGGACACCTAAAAAATGTTCGTGGTCACAATGTCCTTCAAGTTCTCAATCAATACCTCTTTGGGTGGCACGCTAAGTCTGTGGGTCCTCTGCTTAGTCCCTGCTTCAAAATTACGAGCACCTACTTGAGCGAAATCGTTTTTCACCTTAATGGTAATCATTAAACGAAAGGCGCACCCCTTGGCTTTAATACGAGGGCCTGCAGGCTCAATCGTGCTTGGTTTGTCCAAGTGGCATGAGAAACATCAACAATAACTGGACATTGCGACTAAAAACCAATTTTATATACCTCAGCCGCTGTTATGCCCAAACGATGAATCCTTGGCCGTCTGGAGCCTAGATCTAGTAACCATCCGGCTATGAGATTAATCCCTTTTTCGACTGAGCTACCGCAGCTCAATAGATTTTATAAATGTGATCAGTAGTTTTCCGACAATAAATTGAGTCTTATTACTTATTGAACAGCTTATGTATAAAACGGAGAAATGGACTCATATACAAGTTGAAATGATGTATATAAAAAGCTATGTGAAATACATTTTATACTTACATTTAGTAGGTAGAATTTTAAACTTAATTCGCAGAATGTATAAACATATGCACAAAGCAGAACAACTAATTGCAATATTTTATATAAACT
The DNA here is from genome assembly GCA_032207245.1 of Pardosa pseudoannulata. Lineage (NCBI taxonomy): Eukaryota > Metazoa > Arthropoda > Arachnida > Araneae > Lycosidae > Pardosa > Pardosa pseudoannulata. The sequence continues at coordinate 107,387,259 of CM063506.1, forward strand.
ATAGACACAGTTGGATGTAGTTGAGCATTATTCAAATTTAGTTAACGTGAAAATAACATATACCAAATATCAAAAGAAATATTATTAGAATATAATGTAACGGCTCTTTGCTTAAAATGATGAAAAATCTGAAGAATGTATTTAGAATGTACAAATAAACTGCTTTTCGTGTAATTATAATACGGTTATTTTGAAAATATTGCAATACAGATACGTAGTTTGCTAGAATCAAACACTTCTTAAAAAGATTAGAAACTTTAATTTCGTTGAGAGACCAGAGAGTTTACAAATGAAATATAAATGGAAAAAAGAAAGCTCAGACGTTCATCTATGAAGCTTTTGATAAAATGAGATTATTTCGAAGAATTTCATTTTTAAGACAAAAATAACAGAAAAGAATTTTCTAACTTTCTCATCCAATTAAATGATATCTGAGAATAAAAATAAACTTTTCCGTTGAAAGTAAAATAGATAAAATGAGAAGTAAAGAATACACTTGTTGATTATATATATACCCTGGAAAAATTTTAACGGGGAAGAAATAACCTCAGGGGGATTCAGATATAATACTGTTTCTAAACGTTTTAAAGCTGATGTTTTAGTTTAGGACTAAAAATCACTTTTGAGTTAAGAGGCTTGCTGTACTTCATTGCGAGCGCTTTTGGACTTTTTCTCCCCAGACTGATGAAAAATTTATTTTTCATCAGCTTCTTAGTAAAAAACATAGTCAGGGAAATAAATTAATTTAAAAAACAATATAAAGCTTTGTCGAGATTTTAAATAACTGTTAAAACAGTCTTGATGAAGATAGATATTTTTAGTTTGTTTCACAATGTCATTGCATTACTTACATGCATTACATTAAATAATCTCTTGGAAACGCCAAATAGGAACATTTTATTATATTTGTAATTTGTTTTCCTGGAAAACGGCAATATTAAGTATTACATTATCTTTTTGCGTTCCTTTCTTGATGGCATGTCGAAAACGTTATTGCATTAATTTATATTCTCTGCAAAATATGTTGCGAAATATTATAATATCTCTGAGTTCTTTCTGTGTGAGTCAACTTATATTGCTATTTTAAAAAAATCCATTAAAATACTTATTTATTGTTTTCTTTTTCGTATGAAATGCAGCAAAATAATTAAGATTTTTCTTTGCTTTGTAAAATATTGGCAAGCTGTTATATTTCTTATTTTTTATCCTTCATGAAACATCGCCAAGATAGACATATAGCTATTAGGTACATTATATTTACTACTTATATAAATATTTAATTTCTTTTCCTTTCAAAGTGTTGTAAAAGAGTAGTTCAATTACTGAAGTTTCTTTGATCGTAAAAAATCCACATTTGTTATATTACTTATTTTCTTTCCACTAAGATAAATTTATATTACTATCTTCGATTGGTATGGGCCGAACGATGGCCGAATGTTAAGGGTGCTGGCCTTCGGAACCGGAGTTCGTGGGTTCGAATCCCACTGTGGCATGGATGTTCGTAGCCGTTCGGAATCGGCTTTAAACAGTAGGTTCCGGTCTCATTAGCCCTCGTGTTGCTAAAAGTAGACCGTAGCGCTCCAAACAAAACCAATCGATTGTTTGGTTTGGAGGTTTATACCTACCTCTTTGCTACACAAAATTCAGATTTACATGAACATTAAAACATTATCTTTAAAAAATTACTCTTTTCCCACCAGAAGCAAAGATAGCGAATTACTTTAACATTGAACCCAGTGGTTACCAATTATAGTCGATTGAGCTTGTACCATTATCTCGTGCACCAAGGGGTGAGTTCATACTGCATTAGTTTTGGGCGAAAGTTAGTCTCTCTTGAGATCTTATATAAATACTGAGTTTATATTGATGTTAAAAGCAGGAAATTTCCCAAACTATTCTTCAATTAATGTTTGTAAGTAATAGCTTATTTATTACTTGTTGCAGTCTTCCTTATATCTTTTAAATGCCTGGCGTATCTTTTTGGATACCGCTAAAAATAGCTTGTAGAATTTTTATGCTTCATCAGAACGATAAAAATCCTTTTGAGAATAAGTAGGGGGTAATCTTATAAACAATATACAAAATTTTAAATAATTCCTGTTATCTATAAATTTTTTATTCGAATCGACACTTTCTGATTTTTCGAACAGCACACATAAATTTACTTTTTCGGCAGTTACGTAGACTAAAATATTGTCAAATTGTTTTATCTATTATAAAAACCCACTTCACAGTTTTTATTTTGCATGTAATACCAAATAAATACTTTTTCTCAAACTTTTTTCTTTTTCATAAATGGCATTACACGAGGTTTAAAACGATAGCTGATTACTAACGTGACGTGCTATATATACTATTCAAATTTGTTTAAATTTATTTATTTTATTCTCTTCAGTTCATAATAATTCAGATTAAAATATGCATAGATATGTAATCGGCATAAATGACTCGGGTATTAAAGGATTCAGTTGTAGCTCTGTTTATAGCCTTCGTAATACATAACTCCGTTTATTTTCTGACTTAAAAAATAATTAATTTCTAAACGAAATTTTAAGAATTTCTATGTACAATATCCCCTATATAATAATAGCCTAAGTTATTTGTCCGTCTGTCCTATAATTTATGAAGCGGTTGCACCTTGAATGGATAGAGACATCCATATTGATAAGTTAGGGTTAGCAACATTCGAAATTTTTTCTTTCCCCCTTTTCTAACATTTAATGCCATTATTTCAAGCCCTAATTTACCAGGATAAGATCAGACGATTAAATTTATCAATTTGTCACATAATAAATAGGTAAAAATAGCATTTTTTTCTAGCATTATGACGCCATACCTTTTAACCATCTCATTTAATCATTTCTTATTTTAAATTATTTAAATATCGCCTGCATTTTTTCATACGCTTTATCACTGAACTTAGATATTACGTAAATAATTTTCTATTATATTTGCCTCAAATAATAGATTAGGTACATATGTGATAATTTTAGATTTAATCCTCGATTATTTTTGTTGCAATAAAAATTTTATCACAGGTATTAACAACAAATTCTATCTGCTTCCATGGTGTAGTATAAATGATAATTTCATTCTTGTACTTCCATTAAATACTGTGGCAAAAGAATTTGGGAAGAACTTAAAGATAATTTCGACGTAGCTAACAAAACTTTGAATTATCTTTCTAAATGAATTCAACGGGATTCTAAACTGCCTTCACAGTATCGGGAGACTTTACAGGAGTATGAAGATAAACAATTATTGAGCTTGTACAAGATAATTCTCAGCCAAAAGACAAACTATTGTTTTTTTCTGCCTTATAGGGTACTTTACAATTCTGGAAAATTAAAAATTTTACTGATCCCTTCATATGACTGGCTATAAGCTAATACTTTAATACTGTAGTACTGCAAATATAATGAGAGACTTTATACCCATGGTATAAAAGTATTTTCGAGGAAAATTTAGAGGATAAAACTTTTTAAATTATAATTGAATCTTAAATATTTTATCTGGAATAAATTTTTTCTTTCGAAAAATACCTGATTATGTAACTAGAATTTATAATACTTTTTTTTAATATTTTCAATAACTTTAAAAAATATATCTTGGAAGCAAGAAATATTCAGTGTAAAAGCTTTTACATCATACGAAACACTCTACACTAGGTAACTGCAAACTCAGTGTAATCTTGTAAATCCCAGATAAAAGCTACAAGTACTAAACGTTTTACCTTTACAAAATTCTGCTGAAATATTAAATATTTTTCAAACATTCCTTTAAAGTAGTTTTCTTTAGTACAAGAACTGCAGTAAAATATTTTTACACCTACCAACTGCTTAAAATGTCTGTTGATTCAGGATTGTAGTACTTGGTTATTTATTTTTTTATATTTCATTAGTTAATTTTAAAAGATAAAATAATATATTAGACTTGATCAGAATTATCTATTTCCTTGTAAAAATCTTTAAAACGCTAAAAAATTTGAACTGACAAATTTACTAGTTTTTTTTTTGCTGTTCAGAGCATTGCCTAAAATACTGAAAATTTTTATTAGCTGAATTATTGTTTAAGTTATTTTTACTTTTGTATGAAATGTTAGATATGTACGCAATAAATGAAATCTGTATTGACAATATTATAAAAGGTATTTACGCACATTTAGTTTGTTAGGGATTTTCTTACCAAATAAGTACTGTATATGGATTTTGTTTTGTATATAGATGTTTAAAAATTGTAAGGAATTTTGTATTTAAGATAGTAATGATTTTATACACATTTTCTATAAAGTACAAAATAAAATTTTGCATGGAATTGACAATACATCTCCTATTTTTCATTTTATATACAAACCTAAATGAGAAACTGTCATATTTCATTATTGTTCCTTTTAACCCTCTAAGCGGTTTGCACGTACAATTCCCACAAACCGATGATGTCTTCAAAGCGGTTGTCACGTACAATTTTCGACCTCCAAAATGGATGTATTGTACATTTCTGCCAGTGTTTTCCCCCATGGAGTTTTGAGGTAGGAGGGTCAGGTCGATTGTTTACGAACTGCGCCCCTCTTTGACTGACATTTATTGAGGGATGCACTCCTACTCCCTGAGGCAAAAAGATAGCTTTTCATGACTTTGTAAACCTCTATTTCGAAGTATTTCGTTTGCGGTAACATACGTAACGCTAATTGCACCAATTAAATAGCTAAGATAACTTTCGTAAAAAAATATAAATCACTCTCTTAAAGAATATTTTTATTTGTACTTTTAGAATCCATTATTTCTTATGGGATGATCTTCGAAACTTGACGATCTTTATGTGTATTAAAAATTAATAATCTATTATGTCTATTTATATATCTATTTATAACTGGAAGTAAAGGGACAGTAACGAGGGTGGGTTTCCCGTATTCCAATCTAGTCGACAAAGGGTGAAGTAAAAAGTCAAAGAACACTTTGGTTATCGACACAATAAAACTTTAGCGTGTTTTTGGAGACTTTTTTTCTTCGTTGTGTTCCACTCGGAGGGTTAAGGATCAGAAAAATTACTCTCCCCTCCACAAAAAAGCATGAAGACACATGTATACAAACTCTAGAGCAGAAGAAAAAATTAAATATCAATCGATTTAGTCTAATTTAAAAATTAAGTTCAATTTTATTTTAATATTAAAAAGTTAAATTTTTATGACATAAACTGACTCAATTTACTGTTCTGAATATGCTTCAAATCATATTATAAAATACAAAATAGTTACAGTACTTATTGTGATACTTAAGCTAAAAAAGGTTTTTGAAAATGTACTTCGTCCCATTATATTCATTATTTTTTTTCCAATCATGAGAGTTCCAAAGACTGAGTAAAACTTTGTTATTTTATTAGGCTGAAGTTACCCCATGGCAACACAAGCGACTCTCAAGGACATCTGCACTTGCATGCGCGCCTAGCTTCCTGCCAAAGATATAATTTGCATGTGTTTCTTCTCGCTTCTCGGCAGGTATAAAAGCCGAGGGAAAATGTAACCACAGAGATCGCTTTTCAGTACGAAGTACGTATGCCTTGAATAAATGTTTTTTTTTTAAATCTTAAATGGAGTCAGTTACTTAGTAGGTAAAATCTACACGCAACCTGAACAGCAATCACCTACAAGCCTAAGTTAGGAAGGTTATATCACGGGATCAGTAAAATATTTAATTTTCCAGAATTGTAAAGTACCCTATGAGGTAGATAAAAAAGGGTTTATTTTTTGGCTGAGAATTATCTGGTACAAACTCAGTAATTTGATTATCTTCATTCTTCTCTGAACTCTCCCGATACTGTGAATGCAGTTTAGAATCATGTACAATTCATTTAGAAAGATAATTCAATGTTTTCTTAGCTACTTCGAAATTATCGTTAAGTTCTACCCAGTTTTTTTTTTGCACGGTAATTAAAGTTAGCCAGATGCGCAACTAAAGTGCGCAGTAAACCCTATGGACGAATCCACGCCCTCGGCTCATATAGTAAACCAGCGTGTGGATGCAAGTCGTGATCCATCCTTTAAGGTCACCATCAGGAAGTGGTGAACAACTGGCCATAGTGTGGAGGCTACCTTACATGTAACACCTAATGTATCTGTCTTCGCGATTTTTTTGTTTTTAAATGACAACTTATGGTATTTAAGTCAATTATCGATCACTAATGAGGTAATACTGTACTGATCAAAGTTGTTTAATCTGTTTCTTTTGTTGTATGCAGTACGTAATAATTTAACGCTCCTCCACACTATGGTCCACTGCAAGCCATTACCTCCGTCTGGACGGGGTATAGCTTATCGTGGTCGATGGTGGCAGACGATAAAATAGCCTTGCCGGACAAGGGCTTCGGAGGTTGTTTTACTCCAAAGATCAAAGGTAGCCAGATGCGCAGTAGAACTTTTGGACGAATCCACGCGCTCGGGTCAATTAGTGGGCCAGCGTGTGGATGCAACCCGTGAACCATCGTTCAAGGTCACCATCAGAAAGTGCAGAACAATTGGCCACAGTGGGGAGCTTACATTAGATTTAAGATATTCATAAATATATGCTCATCAAAAGTAACTTGGGAATTAATGGATTGATGAACACGCTTCGTATTTTTTCGATTAATCATTTTTAATTACATGTCGCGACCACTTAAGAACTGAAAGACTCTCTTAAAGAAAATACAGGGTTTAAAATTTTTAAACTATTAAGTGTACTTCCCCGAAATAATTATTATCCAACTAAACTGGGAATTTAAACGATTGGTGAAATTCCCCTTTTCCAATTTAGAATTGAATTTCTCGAACAATCGATATGCCGGTCTCGTTTCATAGTTTCATTAAAGTTTATGGTGATTAAAATTTAACCAATTAAAAATCAAACGTAAAAAAAAGAAATATGATAAAATCTGTAAGAATCTAACTGAAAGTTTGACAAACTTTTTATTTTCTTAAATAAAGTTCTTTTCATTTGAGCAGTCATGCATTAATGATATCTCGAGAAAATGAGTTTTTCCTTTACAATATTAAAGATCTTTTAAGTATTTTAGATAAGATCTCCGAAGATTAATAAAGTATCATCATTCTTTGTCATAATAACGAAAAATGAATGATTTATTTTTAATGATGAAATTATGGCTCAGATAAATGGCACGAGAGTATTTAGGTAAAAGAATTATTAAATAGGAATTTATCATTGAAATTCGAATATTAAAAATATTACTAGTATAAAAAAGACTAAAAATACATCAGCATTTAAATAATACTGAAGGAATAATTTAAAAAGTTCCATCTAGTTAATAAAAAAGTATTAGAAAAGATTTTTTAGAAAGAAAAATGCATTATGAGGGTTACTCTGAAATTTTTGAGATACTCGCGGACTAGAATTTAAAAAATAAAAATAATAGTTTAATTTTAAAATACAAAGTATTCTAACACGGCAAACATTTTTTTACTGACATACTTCAACTTGTTTAGTGTAGAATAAATTTTAAACGAAAGAGAAAATGGAGTTCACGTGAGAACATTTTCGCTCTATGATTTTTACAGTACAGAAATTACAGTAAACTTCCGATTACTTTGATTACTCCGATTAGATACAGTGGAAAGTCCTAAAGTTTCATCAACAATATTACAATAGACTCTAATTATAGGATAATTTTCTTATTTTATAACTGCATCTTCTAAAATTACAGTAAACTTCCGATTACCTTGATTACCCCAATTAGATGCAAAGGCAAATCCTAAAGTTTCATCAACGATGTTACAATAGACTCTAATTAAAGGACAATTCGCTTCATTTATAATTGCATCTTCTAAAATAACACAAATGTGTTGGAACTGGTTATTTAGAAAATTTGGAAAGCCTTTTTTATGATAATAGTTTATATTATAAAGAAAGAAATTCATATTCATAACACTTTTTTTGTTTGGAAGAGTCGATAATATAGAGCATTCTATAAAAAAATAATAATAAATCATCGTTATGTAGATAGAAAAAAAATATTTTTTTATTTCACGAATTAATCAGAATTAATCAAAAAGTCCATAAGATAAAGAATATCTATTAAAATATAATAGTAATTGCTATACTTGCCAGTAATTTTCTAGGAGTTAGAATCACCTGAGGGAGAAATAACACTACCAGCAAATAAAACTTAATTCTTAGTTTTCACGAGAGTTTTAATAAATAGAAGATTAGTCTTGTAGAGAAACAATCATTTTTTTAACGATAGGAACCCTCAATTAGTAATGTATTTTCTTTTTTTTTGATACAGTACAAAAAAATTAATTTCCTTTTGTCGTGAAAGAAGTGAAAGTGCAGAGTTCCGTTAATAAAAAAAATCTTTTGCTCCAAATGAGTGTTACGTGATGAGTATTACTTGATACAGTACGAGGGTTACTGTGAAATTTTTCGGATACACACAGACTAGAATTTAAAAAATAAAAATAATGGTCTAATTTTAAAATACAAAGTATATTAACACAGCAGATAATTTTTTACTGAGTTACTTCAACTTGTTTAGCGTAGAGTAAATTTTAAACAAAAGAGAAAATGGAGTTCACGTGAGAATATTTTCGCTCTATGATTCTTACAGTACAGAAAATTACAGTAAACTTCCGATTACTTTTATTACCCCGATTAGATACAGAGACAAGTCCTAAAGTTTCATCAACGATATTACAATAGATTCTAATTATAGGATAATTCGCTTCCTTTATAACTGCATCTTCTAAAATTACAGTAAACTTCCGATTACCTTGATTACCCCAATTAGATGCAAAGGCAAATCCTAAAGTTTCATCAACGATGTTACAACAGACTCTAATTAAAGGACAATTCACTTCCTTTATAATTGCATCTTCTAATACTACAGTTAACTCCCATTTACCTTGATTACCCCGATTAGATGCAAAGGCAAGTCCTAAAGTTTCATCAACGATATTACAATAGACTCTAATTAAAGGACAATTCGCTTCCTTTATAATTGCATCTTCTAAAATAACACAAATATGTCACAACTGGTTATTTAGAAAATTTGCAAAGCATTTTTATAATAATAGTTTATATTATGAAGAAAGAAATTCATATTCATAACACTTTTTTTTGTTTGGAAGGGTCGATAATATAGAGCATTCTATAAAGAAATAATAATAAATCATCGTTATGTAGATAGAAAAAAATATTTTTTTATTTCACGTATTAATCCGAATTAATCAAAAAGTCCATAAGATAAAGAATATCTATTAAAATATAATAGTAATTGCTATACTTGCCAGTAATTTTCTAGGAGTTAGAATCACCTGAGGGAGAAATAACACTACCAGCAAATAAAACTTAATTCTTAGTTTTCACGGGAGTTTTAATAAATAGAAGATTAGTCTTGTAGAGAAACAATCATTTTTTTAACGATAGGAACCCTCAATTAGTAATGTATTTTCTTTTTTTTTTTTGACA
>CM063506.1:107406713-107424213 GCA_032207245.1 Pardosa pseudoannulata
ATAATTTGTATATCATTTCATTTATAAGTGCATTTTTTAACAAACGAAAATATAACTGAATTTTCTCTGTGTTTCGTTTTTATGACTTCTATGCATTCAAAATGCTAACGCTTTTTAGTATTTTAAAGAAATAGTTAGTATTTTCAAAAAGAACCCTCATTGCATGTAGGTTGCATCATTTCATCATAAGTTTTCGATAGGGTTATATAAGGGTATTAAAGTGCTTAGTATTTCATCCATACTAAGCATTTTAAATATCACATATGTTTTCTTTTTCTGCTTATGTACTTATATGATATTTGTGTATACTTTTAATTTCATTTTAACAGCTATTTAGAAACTAAATTGAAATAGCTTTTTAAACATTAAAGTATTAGAAATGTGTTGATCCTAGTTTGGATGTGTTTAATTTCTCAAGCCTAATATTTGAAATCGAAAAACAAGTTGAAAAGTTTAGACGAACAGTGGAAAATAAGCTTGTTTGCTTGCATTAGTGAAATGAAATGGGATATGCAACTAACGGCGAGTATTTTTCAATTTGAGAAAGACATTTTTTTTCCTTCCATTAAAGGCTTTAATGGGTTTTTTACGCTCTCAAACAAGGTAAAAAGGAGTCTTTACAACATATTCTCTATTTCGTTTTAGCAGAATATTGGATACTTCTTTCGAAGTTTTTAAAACTTGAAAATGTTCAATTGCTAAGTTAAAACGAATATTATTTAATCCTCACTAGTGTGTATTGGTAATCATTTGTAATAGTAAAAATTAAGTCATAGTTATTTTCTTCTATTTTGAAACTTTCGGTTTGTATATTAATTTTTAATTATTTGATGTGGAAAACCCTCTTTCTGTATACTTCTGTTTGTTAAAATCCTTTTATGATTTACAGTTATACATAATGAAAGTAACTTTTAAGTAAGTGTATGGTTATACGTTTTTTACGTACATATTGTAATTTGAAGATTGATTAATTTTTGGAGCGCTACGGTCTACTTTTGGCAACACAAGGGCTAATGAGACCGGGACCTACTGCTTAAAGCTGATTCCGAATGGCTAAGAACATCCATGCCATAGTGGGATTCGAACCCATGTACTCCGGTTCCGAAGGCTAGCACCCTAGCCATTCGGCCATCGTTCGGCTTGTAATTTGAAGAAATCTATATAGTTTGACTTAGACTCACCAAACTTTACATAGTTGTTCTTTAATAAAACCAAGAGAATTACTTTTTGAGTTGCTTGTTTTTATGTACATATTATAATTTGATAAATCTATATTGTCTGACTTAGACTAACCAAATTTTACAAAGTAGTTCTTTAAAAAAGCCAAAAGAATTACTTTTTAAGTAGATTTTCCGCTCTCTATCACGTTATGTAGCACTTTTACTAATATGAAATGACGATAGATTGGAGCTAATAGGGGTGTTGTAATGCACTTACAACACTAACTCCAGTGTCCGTTCTTAAAGGGGAGACACAGTAAAAAGATGATATCTTATATTTGAACTAAAACATTTATTATGCACTCTAATTATTTACAAACATTATTTTTTGATTAATATCTATGTATAACATTTCTTTACTCGACGTGTATCATTACAACAATTCGTTAATTTCTTTTTTGTTTTTAGGCGTTATTCCTTAATCAAAAGATTCCGAGACCCAAGGTAATGATTTATGAATAAGTTCAAGTTTACTTCCAGTAATTACAAGGGACCAAGCTGGAACTTTCATCAGGCTGTACGACGGTGCTGTACTTCGGGCCTAAAGGGCGTCGATAAAGGCGTAGTAGACGTTATTTTGCCGTACGTCTATGTTGGCATGCGTGTTCGGGAATCGATTTCTGGTTTGGGCTCTCTTTGGATGTCCAGCAGCTCTTTAACCCCTTTCCAGTGCGATTTAATAATGAAAAACTGTGCATGAAGTAACTATTTTTTATTTAAAAAACTTGTTTCATTTTATAATTTCTTACATATTCTTAATTAAAATCCACTTTTTACATTAGTGTTAAATAATATCAGAAACAGAAAAATTAAGAAAATATCAAAGCAAAACATTAATAAGGTAGACAGATAATAGTCTTCAAGCTAGTGGTACTTTTCAAAACAAAGTGCAAAGGAATTCTTAATTGTTTACACCGCCAAGGGAGTTTCACTTTTAATTTGATTCTTGTAACACACACGCCATTTCTTAGTAGGTTTTCTTTTATTCTGACTCATTATATTGGCAATGACTTGTACCAAGAAATTCTAAGTAAACAATATGCAATAGTGACTTGTAATTTCCACAAGTAACACAAGTGTTGCCAAGTTCAGTACACTAGAAATTTTAAACTAAATTAATTATCATATTTAACAGTAACTTTAGTCGCATGACGAGTGTAGCTCGTCATTGTGCGGTATGGAATGAAAAACCAATGACGAGCTAGACTCGTCATTTTACCGGAAGGGGTTAATCCCGACTTCGACTCTTTTTTTTCTTCACTCTCATTCACAAATAATCACCTCGGATTTAAAGTCCTTTTTTTTTTCTTTGCAAATCGCTTGTTGGTGAAATTTTCCCACATCTACAACTCCTTCGAGAGTGCAGTTGGGCTCATGAAAATAGCCCTTTTGTGCAAGATAACATTATTTTTAGCTCCTGCCCCCATAACTCACGGTTACATCTCTGAGAGCTTGCTCGTTACGCTTGTGTCATTCCGTGATCTATAACTCCTCCGCAGGGGTCCCTAAAACTTGAAGTCAACAGTTGCACCTAAATTCTTCTCGGAAATTTCTTCCACAGCTGTGAATGCACGTGCTGACCATTTTGGGAAAGAACATCGGTATACGGGATTATTTTAATATTACATAATATAGTATAAATATATATTCGAATGCTGGCAGAAGTATATCTAACTACTTCTGGGACATGGCGTTTTCTTAGAAATGTAATTTACGAAGAAAACTCATCAGTCTTTATCTAGTTTGCTGGGGCTACACTTGGCAAATTAATCCAGTCTTAGCTCCATTACAAAATTTAAAGTAAACTGTCATGTCAAAAAGTCAAAGGTAGCTTTGTTTTTTTCATCAAACCTGAAACTCAGAGGGCATTTGCCCTACGTCTTTACAGAACAAAATCTGCCATCAAAGTGACTTAAATTCTGTCATTCTAGAGCTAGAGCCATACCAGATTTTATGGGAATTATATCAACTTATCATTTTAAGTTATCGAGAAAATACCTTAGGGTTAGGCAAATGTACCCTTAACAAAGTTAAAATCCGAATGAATCACTGCGTCTTGTACCAAGACTTACAAATTTACATCAGAGTTAAAGTCATTTGTTCTCCAACTTTATATTTTTATAAAAAGCAGTAATATTTATTTATATGTGTATCAATCTTTATCTGTTTATTTACCTATCTATTTGAATATCCATATGTACGTATATATGTATATATATATGCATATGTGTATATATATATGTATGTATATGTATGTATATGTATATATATATGTGTATATATATATATGTACATATATATATATATATGTGTATATATGTGTGTATGTATGTATACTACACACACACACACACACACACACACACATATATATATATATATATATATATATATCTGTACATACAGATATGTAATATATCAATATTATTACACCTAAAACATCTATCTAAAATTCTCCCTTTCCCCCTCTGATTCTTCCATACCTAATTTCCCAGCTACAAAACATCAAATTTCTAGGAGTGTTTGTCGACTTAAATTCTTTTTGCCAAGAATAAACGCAAAAATAATTGCTAGATTTCAGTCCACTGACCCCATTTTTGATCCTACTTCAAAGATTTCAAAGTTTCTGAGTGTTAATAAACCTTACTAAGATATTGGTCACTCCGGAAAGAATTCACCTGATTGTTCGTTAAGTTTGTATCAAAATTGTGTTTTCTTTATAATTCGATGCTTGGAATTTGCTGCGTAAAGATGTTCAATTTTTAGTCTAAAATAAAGTTAATGTTCAATGCACCATGGGCTTCTATGGTGCATCTTCCATTTTAATGGAGCGACTACATTTTACTCAAGTTCTTCTCATTGCCCAGTAAACCCGGAAAATTCAAATAATAGGGGCTATTTCTGGTGTACCGGTGAGTAAATAATTGGCACGTTACATATTTATATATATTATAATCTATATAAAATGCATATATAATGCATATATAATCTATATAAATAAAAATGTAAATGTTTGTTCGTAACCCCAAATCTCTGAAAATATTGCACCGATTAGCTTGAAAGTTTGGCATAATGATGTACTACAGTCCCGGTATGTTTTAATCCATACTGTTTTATATATAAAGTTTAAAATATCTGTGTCTGCCAGCAATTTGATTGGTTACTGTGCGTTTGGCTCGGTGGTAAAGTTGTTAGCATACGCGAGGGCGGGCACTATTAGTATGTGTCATCATCATCAGCATTGGCACGACAGCCCTTTGTGGGCCTGGGCCTTCCTTAGAAGATTTTCCCAATCTGCCCATCTCCCAGCAATTGATCTCCAGTTCTTTAAATTTAAGATGGCAAAATCTTCATCCACACAGTCTTTCTGCCGTTTCTTAAGCCTTCCTTTTGGTCTTTTATTGGAAGGGAGTGCATTAAAAACCCTCGAAGTTGTTCGTTCTGGGCTCATTCTCATTACATGTCCTGCCCATCTCATTCTATTCAGCTTTATAGATTTGATAACATCATCACTGTTAAAGATCTTATATAATTCAAAATTATATCTTTTTCTCCAGTTGTTATTTTCAAAGACAGCACCAAAGATGGTTTTCCTTTCGAAGGTTGCCAACATCCTCTCTTCTTTTCTTGTTAGGGTCCAAGTCTCCGAGGCATAAGTCAAAACTGACTTGATCAATACCTTATACAGTAATATCTTTGTGTTTCTTTTTATCAAGAAGGATTTCAGTAGTGATCAAACCAAAAAAATAGCGATTGGCTGCAGTGATTCTTTTTCTAATTTCAGGATTTATGTCATTTTGGCAGTTTATTCTTGATCCTAGTTAGGTAAAATATTTTACAGATTCAAATTTAAAAGAATATATTTCAAAGAATTTGGGGATGGTTTCTATCTTACCACAATGCATATATTTTGTTTCCTCCACATTCACTCTAAGATTCATTTTTCTAGCTGATCTCTAAAGTGCCAAGAAACTTTCACCCAGTGCTGTCTTAGATCTTGCCATAATGTCCACGTCATCGGCATATGCCAAAATATGTACTGATTTACTAAATATAGTTCCTGAAGTATCTAAGTTAGCATCTCTAATTACTTTTTCCAGACCTATGTTAAACAGAAGACAAGCCAAAGCATCCCCTTGTCTATATCCGTTAGAAATTTTGAAAGAGATAGATAGTTCCCCTTGAAATCGCACCATTGAAATGGTTTCAGTAAGGGTGAGCTTTACAAGTTTGAATTAGTATGTGTATATTATATATATATATATATATATATATATATAATATAATATATATATATATAAAAATATAATATATATATATATATATAAAAATATAATATATATATATATTTTTTTATATATACAAGATATATATACAAATATATGTATATATATATTTGTATATATATCTGTAATATATGAATATTATTTCTCTTTAATATATCCTTAAAAACCTTCTCCCATTCTAATTCCTTAAAATCTTTTTCCCAGCCTCTAAATGTTTTAATGAAAGGAGCGTCCTTGACTTAAAATTCTTTTGATACATTTCCCAAAGCTTTCTGTCCTATACTCAACACGTTTTCCAGCTGTCGCTGGCAAATGGCTCTGTTATTCTATTGATCTTTACAGTTTGATTCGCTGAGTAAGTTTCTTGTACCTTGGGAAAATTCTTACTGTCTTCGCTCTTGGGTACATTTCTGTTCGAGCAGAATAATTTTTATGTCTTTCTTTTGTCTGTCGTTGACTAGTAAAGATACCCGTTTTAGTAGCTCTAAAATAAAGTTTTAATTAGAATTGTGTCATTCTCTTCAATGTGGCCAGACTTCATTGTTATTACTTTTAGCTATTTAGGCTTCTCCTTGCCAGTAGCCCAGACAAGTAAAAATAATAGGGACAATTATTTCCAGTAGCTACATAATTATTGTGACTAGAAGAAATAATTATTACATGTATATAAACATAGAGAAAGAGGGAGATGTTGATTAAGATTATGTTTTAAATTTAAAGAAACTCCAACGAAAATCGTACGTAAAATACACAAATCTACTCTTATTGCATTTGTGGTATCTTATACTATAAAAAATATAGTATAAAATATATCATAAAGGTTTAGCTATAAAAATGTATTTCTGAAACATATTTTGTTTATTGTATAAAATATAAAAAAATATCTCTTATTTTATGTTCTATACTAAACAGTAGATTTTTCTGAAATAACAATTTTCTTTCTTTTCAGATGCTTGAAAGAATTAGAAACCTTATTTATAGTATAATTCTTGATTTATTGGACACTTAAAAAAGCACTTTGAAAAACTTAATTTAGAGCCAGACAGTTCTAGATAAATAAAACAAGAACAGACATCAAAACAATTACTGCAATAGGTAAGGTGAGAAAAACACATCAAAGGTTAAAAAAAAGATCATCTCCGAATATGACTTAGGGTTACTCAAAAATTTATAGACAGTGATTTATTCTGGGGAAACAGATTCGAGACAGAACGTTGAGTTTATTTTCTAGTGTTTACGTATTTTTGTTTTTTATAAATCATTTATGAAGTTCAAGTGTTGTTTAAATTGTTTTTGAAATCGTGACTAAATGGTTATTTTTGCTAAGTTGAAGTGGTTATGTTTTATCAAACGACGATGATGAAAGTCCATTCTTCTGAATGTTTTTTAATATCTTTAATTTATTTTAACTGTCTCAGCCTATGAAAATAATGTAATAAACAGAAATGAAGATAGGTAAAACAGTATAATAGAGATAAAATCGGAAAATTTAATGTAATTGATCCGCATGAGAGGGGGGTTATCATGTTTAGATTATGTGAATAATGAAATTCCCAGTAATTTAATTCCTTGGAGGAAAATGAAAAACAGAAAATTTTATATTACTTTAATTACTATTATTATTTTCAATTCCGGTGTACTTATAGCATTCGGTAGTCTCCATATATTTGTTAGGGGAGTTTTGGTTTGGAGTGCTACGGTCTACTTTTTTGCAACACGAGGGCTAACGAGACCGGGACCTACAGCTTAAAGCAGATTCCGAACGGCTACGAATATCCATGCCACAGTGGGATGGGAGCATTTTATACTAGGCAAACATTATATCCTAGAAAAGGTCCCTCGTAATTTACAATTAGAGAACAAAAAGAAGGTAACATATATATGTAATAAGACGGACTTCTCGATGGGTGGTTGCACTCATGGCCCATAAAATGATACCATTTTAGTTAAAGACGATTATAAACAGAACGTTGGAGTACAGGTTCCCACTTCATCATAGGGACAGGACAAACTGAGGGGTCAGCTAACATGAAGTTATAAGTAATAGGCCCTCAACACCTGGGACAACGTCTCAGTTAAAATCTGTGAGAAAATCGCTAAGAAAAATCTGCCTCCGATAGCGTGCATCTCCTGTTTGTTTGGAAATTTCCTAAATTGTCCGGTAGGGCAATGTTTAGTTATAATTGGTCACACCCATTCTCTGACGGCGCAAACTGTAGCACCAGTGGTCAATTTAGGTTAGGGGTTAAAAAGGGGAAAGTAACGGCCGCGGGAATTTTTACCCTTGATTTAAGATTTGAAAACCCCTGAGAATTTTCTCGGGATGTCTTAGGGGTTTTATACAAAATGCTTACATTAGTTTCCCGATCTAGTTTACTTTTCCTCACATATATATTGACTGTTAAAATATGGTTGCATGCTTTTAAAGTTCTTTCTAAAATACTTTTAAAATCCTTTTGTCCCAGGCTTCGTCTACCAATTCCAGTGGTATTGTTTAGGTACTTATTTAAAGGACACTGCGACCACAAACCTATTATACGTGCCTCAGCCGGCATTTATGAGCTATGTAGAATAAAACTTGATTTAAAGTATATAGTACTAGCTGGTTCATGTCCACTTTTAAGTTGGTGAGTAAGTTTCTTAATTGATAATTACATTTATTTCAAAATTAAAACTAATTTTTAAGATTCTATTACACCAACAGTATAAGTAATTTCGAAAATAAAACATCTCATTATCATAAGAACAAATAACCAATGTATTTAAACTTCATTTTCATTCTTAACTTAAGATATGTAATATAAAGACCTAAAACAACGACATTTGATCATGTTTGATCATACAGGAAAAAATAAAAACCTAAGTTTGTTGGGAGATGTGGCAAAAGAGATCAAATGTGTCTTGACACTTGTGAAGCGACATGACAGAAATGTTATATTATTTTTCAAACTATAACAGGTTAGGGTGCTGGCCTTAGAGTTCGTGGGTTCGAATCTCACAGTGGCATGGATGTTCGTAGCCGTTCGGAATCGGCTTTAAGCTGTAGGTCCCGGTCTCATTACCCCTCGTGTTGCAAAATGTAGACCGTAGCACTCCAAACCAAACCAAACCAAACCAAACTATAACAGTTTTAACAATAAAATTACAATGGCATCACAGAAGAAAAAATTAGTAATATTTATTTATATTATAAGTAATATATTTATATTTATTTATATTATTTTTTTATAAGTAATTTATTTATTTATATTATAAGTAAGTGTAACAAAATTCTCTCTAAATGTTTAAAACATTTATTTTTTAACATTCGTATTTGCTGGAAAACCAACATTCAGTCATAATAACCTTGAACGTTGGCTTTCTATATAATTATTTATATTTATTTTAAGCTCAAAATTTACCCACAAGTGAAAAATGAACAAATATATTATACATATACATAGTTTTAAATAATTTTGAATAAAAAATAGGCACTTCTAGGACAGTTTTCTTCAGAATTATGCAATCTTTAAGGGATTAATAATTTATTTCGCTAATTTTTTTTACCATTACACATGTATGCACATTTATGCATATATGCATGTTGTTGTGTGTGTTTGCATATTTGTCAATATATGTGTTTCTTAATATTATTATCTATTGATGTCTATTTAGAAATATCGTAAAAACTATAGCATTTTCTATTGAAATACAATGTTTTCAAAATTATATAAATGCAAAATCTCCTCACAGATATAACGCTGCAGAACATGATATGTTCTCAGGTTTGCTGAAATATTTACTGTTTATTGCAGTACATATAACTAAGTTTATAAATTATTGTTCTATATTTTGAAAATCGTTTTATTTGTGAAACAAAAAATATATTTTTTCTCTTCTAACGTTTGAAACATCTTATTTACAGCATAGCTATAAAGGAATAGATCTTGAGTTATTGGACACTTAAAAATTACTTTGAAAAATCGAATTCAGGATTACACAGTTAAAAGCAGAGCAATAAACATCCAAACAATTTTCCCGATAGCTTAGGTAAGAAATATAATAAAGATTAAAAAGTTGTATCTTAATGGTATGACTTGCAATCACTCAAGTTTATCGAAAGATTTGGAAACTGATTCTAAGCAGGATGTTGAGTTCATTTTCTGGTGTTAACCTGTTAGTTCTTTTTATAAATAATATACCAAGTTTATGTTTTGTTTAAAATGTTTCTAAAGTCATGACTAGATCGGTATCTTTGCTATTCTGAAGCAAATAACTTCTTAATACAGGAGAATAATACAATTCCGTTTTTATTAAGTGGTTATCACTCACTCACTCAAGTTTATCGAAAGATTTAATCTTAGGAAACTGATTCTAAGCAGGATGTTGAGTTCATTTTCTGGTGTTAACCTGTTAGTTCTTTTTATAAACAATATACCAAATTTATGTTTTGTTTAAAATGTTTCTAAAGTCATGACTAGATCGGTATCTTTGCTATTCTGAAGCAAATAACTTCTTAATAAAGGAGAATAATACAATCCCGTTTTTATTAAGTGGTTATCACTCACTCACTCAAGTTTATCGAAAGATCTAATCTGAGGAAACTGATTCTAAGCAGGATGTTGAGTTCATTTTCTGGTGTTAACCTGTTAGTTCTTTTTATAAATAATATACCAAGTTTATGTTTTATTTAAAATGTTTCAAAAGTCATGACTAGATCGGTATCTTTGCTATTCTGAAGTAAATAACTTCTTAATAAAGGAGAATAATACAATCCCGTTTTTATTAAGTTTTTATAAGAAACTTTATTATTAACAAACTAGTTTAAGGTTTAGTACAGATAGGTCTAATTAAAAACTTATGGTCAGAATAATGAATAATGCTAATAACGGATATTTTGCACTAATTCAGATATAACCGCTTTAGAGGTTTTTTTGCTTGATTTCTACCCTTAGATCAAGTTTCCATAAGTATTCTATCGCATTTGTTTGGCTGTACTACAGGTTTATGGGATCTCGGTTTGTGAAGTTGTTCGATTACAAAACGAAAAAAGGTCATTTTTACTTAGAATAATCATTTTTTACTATCTCGTATACGTAGTGTAAAGGAAATATTGTATTAGACCAATGTAGTTGTCTTATGTCACTTGGTAAAACCAAGCACGATTGAGCTGGAGACTACTCGTATTAAGGCAAGGTTACGCGCCTTTCGTTTTGGCGAGATCCTCAAGTGGGAAAGTATGACTTAAGCTCAAGTGTCCTTATAATTTTTAAGCAGGGACCAAACAGGAGCCTCATAGGCTTGGCCTGCCACTCCCAGAGGTATTGATTGAGAACTTGGAGGACATCGTGATTA
The DNA here is from genome assembly GCA_032207245.1 of Pardosa pseudoannulata. Classification (NCBI taxonomy): domain Eukaryota; kingdom Metazoa; phylum Arthropoda; class Arachnida; order Araneae; family Lycosidae; genus Pardosa; species Pardosa pseudoannulata. The sequence continues at coordinate 107,417,554 of CM063506.1, forward strand.
AGAACATATTTTACGTGCCCCAGTTACCTTTATTAAAGAACACGCCGGGTCTTAGTCCGGCTCGGACTCTGAACCCCCAACCTTCCAATTACAGGAACGTTGCCTTTGCCGACTGAGCTACTTCGGATTATATTAGTCCAATGTTTTGGACCGCAATAAATCCGAATATATGTATATATATATATATATATATATATATATATATACATATATACATATATATATATATATATATATATATATATATATATGTATATACACATATATATATATGCATATATATATATATATATATATATATATATATATATATATATGTATATATATATATATATATATATATATATATATATATATATATACATATATATGTATATATATGCATATATATACATATGTAATATATATATATATACATATGTATGTATATATATGCATATATATGTATATATATATATATACATATATGTACATATATACATGTATATATATACATATGTATGTACATATATGTATATATATATATATATATATATATATGTATATACATGTATGTACATATAAGTATATATATATATATATATTTATATATACATATATATATATATATATATATATATATATATATGCATAAATTATTGTTATAGAATCTCTTACAAATCTAAGGAAATATCTAAGGGAATCTAAGGGAATACAAATCTAAGGAAGGCAGAATAAATGAATTATTTCTTTAAAAATATTTAACTTTGTTATTTTTTAAATTTTATCTTGTTTTATGTTTGAATATTAAAATTTCAAAGATATAAGTCAAATATAATGAAAATGCTTTAGAGTAATATTTTGAAAATTTTTTTAACCTAGAGGAACACACGTTTCAATGTTGAGAATTGAGATTATTTCTTTTATCTTATTTTAATCTTTCTCATCTATGCATTCATCCGTTTTTCAAATGTAGAGCAAGTTACACCTGCTCCCCAAATTTAGAGAATTCCCTGAAACGCATGAAAAATAGCCCATATTTGATACGCAAAATAAGTTATGGAAGAGCTTGGGACTCTTCTCGCAAAGTAAATTTTGAAATTTCTCAACACGAATGAAAACTTCATATATTTGCTCTTTACAAAAGTTTTTTTTGGAAAAGAAGATTTCTGAAGAACTACAGGAGATGCAATTTATCTTTTAGTTGACATTTTGCCCTACTTGGAATACAAATTTTGATTCAAGATATAGAAAAAACTTTTTCAGGTTTCACTGTATAAATTTACAGTTACAGTGAACAGCCTTCACTAACAAATAATAAAAGGAATTTGAAAGAATAGATGACTTCAGTGGAGTATATATTCTTTTAAATTGTAATTTTCAGTAGTGTTTTAGTATATTTATTATTATTTATTATTTCTTGTTTGTTTCCTATAGTAAAAATGCTACGTGGAATGGGAATATTTCTTAAATTTATTTTTATACAATTTGGAATTTTATGACATTAAAAATCTTATCATGCTATTTTAGATTATACTGCGTTAAGAAAATTGAGTATTAAACCTTTATTGTGGATGTACTTTGGTCCAAATAGTGAGTCAGAGGCTTCACAAATTATGGCGAAAGTATTCCCCTTTACTTAGAAGAGAATCGGTAGGGTGATGGTATGACTTTTGCTTAAAGTGAGCCCTCTTAATTTAGAACCAGAGATAAAGCAGAAAACCTCCAGGCTTGGTCTGCTACCTCCTCAGAGGTATTGCTTAATCTTGGAGGACATTTGCGACTATGAAAATATTTTGCATGCTCCACCCGCCATTGAAGAACATGGTGGAACTTTGGTCCGATCGAGTCTCGAAAAAACAACCTCCCGCTTATGAGCGCAAAGCTTTTGCCAACTGAGTTACCGCTGCTCATAAAGAAGCTACTATAATAATGGTACCCACACCACTATCTCTAGACTTTCTAGACGGCACCTTGCTTTCTAATGAGAGAGAAATAGTCATTATAAGAACTGTACCGAATACTACCCTCGTAGGTCTCTCCTAACTCCCGCCTAAATTGCACGGGAATCAACATTGAAGATTTGGTCAATTTTTGTATCAGTATTTGAAGATATATGGCGTCATGGAAATGGCCTTGATTTCGGCTAGATGGTGAAAGAATAATTACAAAAATAACAACAAGCATAAAGCAAGAAACAAAGCCTTCTTACTCACTTATAACTTTAGGATTTCTTGGATACAGAAGGTTAAGAAAAAACGAAAACAGAGGAAAATATGTTGCAATTTTTTTAAAGTTATAGGAACTCAGGTGTCATACATGCTTTTATTAATGATCACAAAAAGTGGATCTTGGTGACATGACTTGCCCAACACCTGATCGATATTCCAAAGACAATATGGCAAACAAAAAATCAAGAAATTTTGATATTTAAAGGGGTAATTATAAAAAAGCGCATGCAAATTTGCAGTAAGAAATTATCTAGAAAAAAAGTGAAATATCAAAATACAGAGTGCAATACTGACTGCATTCTATGCTACAAAGATTTTAAATTCAGAAAATTATATTATTAAATAATAAAAAAGGTCATAACATTACGTTAATACTCAAAGAAAAATGTTGTACAGAATAGAGCACTACGAACTTGTTAGTAGCTTGTTGAACGATAATCGAGTGGAAGTGCGATGCACGTCGGTACTGTAATCCGTGGGCTCGAATCTAGCAGTTGTCATAGCAGTTCGTAACCGTTAGGTTAATCAGTAGGTAATTGGTCCTAGTGTAGCAAAAAGTAAACCATAAAGCTCCAAATCAAACCTGATAATAACAACAAACTTCAACTGCCTTCAACGTTGACAATATACTTCTCTACCATGGTATATTTCCATGTAATGTTGCCAACCTTTAAAGATAAAATTACTTCTGAAAATATGTTCTTTTGTAATTGGGTAAAATGCAAAAATTAAGTCGATTGTAAATTTTTTTAATCTATATTTATCCCCTATATAATAACAGCCTAAGTTGTCTGTCCATCTGTCCGTCTGTCCGGGAAATTTATAAAGCGGTTGTCCCTGGAATGGATAGAGGCATCCATATTGCATTTTTGATGAGTTAGGGTTAGAAAAATTCAAAACGAGTTCGGAAACGCTCAAAATTTACCCCTTCCCCCTTTTTGGAGTGTTTAATGTCCATATTTCAAGCTTTGTTGTTCTCGGTTAAGAGCAAAACACTAAATTTATCATTTTATCACATAATAAATAGGGAAAAATAACATTTTTTCTAACATTACGACATCATTTCTTTAACCATCTCCTTTAATTATTTCTTATTTTAAATTATTTAAATATCGTCGGCATTATTGTCATACCTTTTTATCCCTGACCTTAGACATTACGTAAAAAATTTTCTTTTATCTTTGATTTAAATAACATATTAGGTACATATGTGCTAATTTTAAATTTAATCATCGATTATTTTTTGTTGCAATGAAAATTTTATAACTGCTATTAACAACAAATTCTTTTCATAAAAGTATAGGAGTCTGTTTCACTAAATACTGTGCCAACCAAGTATTTTTAATTACTTCGTTAAATAGAGGCTTTCGTTAAACCAGATGTTATTACAAGCGAATTGTACTATATTATGAAATCTTTACTGTATACAATAATCATGTATAAATCGTAAATTTTGATACATACTGTGTTATCCCTTATATAATAATAGCCTAAGTTGTCTGTCCTCGAATTTATGAAGTGGTTGGACCTGGAATGGATAAGGCATCCATATGGGATTCTTGATGAGTTAGGGTTAACACAATTTAAAGCAAGTAAAGTTTACCTTGTTCTAAACTATCGATATGATTCTAAAACAAATTGGTATAAATATGCTTCATATCACAGCAAAAAATAATGTCGTCTTTAAACCGTTCGAAATCCACCCCTTCCCCCCTTTTCGAGTGTATAATGCCATTATTTCAAGCTCTATTTTCCACGGGTAAGAGCAGGCGATTAAATTTATCACATAATAAATAGGTAAAAATAACATTTTTTTCTAGCATTATGACGTCATTTCTTTAACCATCTCATTTAATCATTTCTTGTTTTAAATTAAAAAATCATCTGCATTATTTTCATACGTTTTATCACTGAACTGAGATATTACGTAAATAATTTTCTAATATATTTGGCTTAAATAATAGATTAGGTACATATGTGATAATTGTAAATTTAATGATAGATTATTTTTTCAAGCAATGAAAATTTTGTCACCGATATTAACAACAAATTCTTTTTATAAAATTCTAGGAGTTTTAGTTAGTCTCTGTTTCACGAACTAATAAATATCTAGCTTTTCAGTTATATATCTTTGAAAATTAAGAAGTTTGTTCGTTTGTGTGTTTGTTTTTTATACATAACCACACGGTTTGCAATCGATTCGCTAAATTTAGGACATCATTCATATATACCGCCGAATAATCACTGTCAATATTAAAACATCTGCTCTCCATCCTATCACGTAATATGACAAGATACATTAAAGTTGGCAACTAACATGCGGTCATTAAATATAAACAAATTATTGAGCGTTTACCAGATAATTTTCATCCCAAAACCAAACTTTTTTTTAACCTGCCTTATAGGGTACTTTACGATTCTAGAAAATTAAAAATTTTATTGATCTTGATATATGACGGGTTATATGATAGTCTTTAATATTATTGTTTGAAGATGAACTGCATGAAAAATATATTTTGAAAATTATCGATGAAATCCGAAATAAGCGCATTTTATGACCATTTCTTTGGAGTTTATATCTTAAAACCTTTTTGTATTTCTTTGTTTTTATCTTCACAATTCCTTCTATATTATGATCATGATTCAGATATAAAATTGGGAGTTATGTTTTGTCGTGTTTGTCCTTAACGACCTATCTGTTTAACGATTGATCGCACTTATCCTAGGTTACAACTTTTCAGTTTTCGCCCGTATGCGTCTAATGTAGCTTTCTAAATAATACCCACAATAAGTTGCAATCGGCTGCATTTCGAATGTTTTCAAAATGTTGAATCGGCTAAAATATAGTGTTCAGAAAATGCTTATCACTGTTCTTTGAACCGAAACAAGTACCTCTCAGATTGATCTGCTCGACAGGGCATGTAATTTATTTTCCTGTATGTTTTAAGGGGATATTGACTCCCAAAAGAAAGTGTAAGATAGTGAAAATAAATGACTCAAAATTTTATTTTCATATCTCGTGATATAGTGTTACAAATGGTTTATTTTTTACTTGTTTGTATAAAGTAAAAGGAAGTATTGTAATCATGATAAACTTCAATGCTTGGATTTCAATCAAAAATACATATTTTGAACAAACTTAACTCAATTTTGACAGATTTCAGTGTTACGTTAGTAAACACAAGGTCATTTTAATTTTGACACTTGGGAGTAAAATTCATAAAAGATTATCAATAATTTGTTGAAATTTTATATTTAGGATTGTTTAACATTGTGAAGACCCCCCCCCCTTTTGTTCAGAACACTGACGTCCAAAATCAGCTAATCTGAATCCCTCCTCTTTCGACCCGACTACAATAGCGCAGCGACGCAGTGTCTGGGAAATTGACAGTTCGGTTGAATAGTCGTCACACCCTTGATCGGTCGCGGTAATGATCCCGGAGGATTGCCTCCAGAATTCCGGTATCGGGACAGCTAGCGAATGAGAATTGAACAAAAAAAAACTAGCTGTAACCTTAGCTGGAGTTCGTATATAAATGGAATCATAACTCACCAAAAAACGGTTGTTGGGACCGCAACTGACCCCCAGGTATAAAAAGTCTAAAATTTTGCGATTCGGAGCTTTTTGACATTTTTTACGTAGGTGTTTTGACCTCGGGGAGGCATGCGCGACTTTTGAACGGAACCAGCTATTGATTACGTTCGGGAGACTCGTAAAGTCCACGCGTATAAGGAACGGTTAGGAATTCCTCGTGACCCAAAAGACATTGTAGGTTCCCCTTTAAGGTTACTCTAAGGAATGTCTCTGCTGCTACAGGACACTGCTGTCGAGTCCAGAATTGGCACTGCATCACTACACGGTTTTGCCTTGGCAATCCTGGTAGCGAGAAATGAGTGCACCTATTTAAGGGTGCACGCTTTGGTGTTGAGTCAGAGAGTATGACTGAACTTAAGATGACGCCACCTTGAACAGGCTGTTATGTATCCTGATGATATGTGAGTATGTATATTATTAATATATTGATTTGAAAAACTCATTTATGTCTAATAAAATACTTTCAATTTTTATTTCTCTCCCTGTGTCTGTCCCTTTTGAGTTGGTATATATTTAACATAGCGTGAAGTTTACTTTATAAGTTTACTCTTCACAACGCATTGTACTTGTTATTGTCCCCGTGACTTCATTCTCATTTTGTTGCAAAATTATTTTGTAACAACTCTACATAATGAAAAATTTCAACATAGCAATTCATTAACTCTACCGATCTACAGTAGTGTAACTAAAAGATATCTTCGAATACGAAATTGTAAAAGTTCTAATTAAGCAGTGGAAATAACGCCTTTAAAGTTTATTTTTAGGAACCAAAAACAAAAAGTTTTTTTTATATAACTTTAAATATTTAAACATTTTCATTATACCTGAATAAATTTTGACAAGTTTTGACTTGAC
>CM063506.1:107429213-107446713 GCA_032207245.1 Pardosa pseudoannulata
ACTTAATTGTAAACATAACTATTAATTAATATTGCAGAGTACATGATTCTTTAACCAAATGTTTATTATGCACCAAATTATTTATGCTCTATTGTATCTATAAATTCTAAAACTCATTTGGCATTATATTTCTATTTTATTTCAGACTTTTTTGTATAATAATTATTACTTAGTTGTAAACATAAATATTAATTAATTTTGTACAGTACATGTTTCTATAACCAAATGTTTCTTATGCACCAAATTATTTATGCTCTGTAGTATCTATAAATTCTAAAACACATTTGGCATTATATTTGTATTTTATTTCAGATGTTTTTTGTATAATAATTACTACTTAGTTGTAAAAAATAACTACTCAGAACAAATTCTAATACAAAAGAAAACTTAGCTGTTAACTGTAAACACACACAGTTAATGTGTAAATAGCAAAATATTAGCATAACTAAAGTCTTTTCTTAGAGGCATCAACAAAGTTTTATTTTAAATTTTTCTAGAACGAAAAGCACCTGCCGCTCTTGGGGATTTTAATCTTTAAAAATTTGACTAAAGAATAGAATGCTTGAATTAAGAAGATTAAAAAAAATCTACTGATGCAGTTTTAATAGCTTCATTTTGACATCAAGTGTCCACCTTTTTGTAGGGAAATAGCTTTATTTCAGCCGTTACTTTTTTCTAAAGTACCAATTTAATGAATAAATAAAGGTATACATCGTTTGCTTCTTTTGTAGGTAAAAAATGAGATCAAAGACAACCTTTTACACAATCTTAAAAATTTCTTTTATCTAATTTTATGAGTAAAAGGTAAGACTGGTATTTATTTTTGGAAACTAAAGAGTTTTTAAGAAATTGGAGCTTTGTATGGCTTTATGGAAAGATTACATGACATCTTCCTTGTAATATCTCAATACCTATGAGATAGCTCTTTGAAGTAGTTTGTAGATTATAAAATCTAAACAGAACAAGAGACATAATTTGTTAAAACATCCTAATTTTTCTTCTTCTGGAAATATCAAAAAATTTCTGACCATTCACATGTCAACATTTAATTATTTTTCTATCGCACCGATCGTATTAAAATGAATCGTCAAACAACTGCACTGAAAAGGTAGCCCATAATGTTATTAACTAACTTTTTTCATATCACTGAAGACATCTTACATTGAATTTTTTTTTTGTATGAGAATTCTCTTTGCAAAATCTCATTTAGTTTTTTTTTTTACTACCAAATAATAATCATTGTACGGCAATGATAGATAATGCCGCTAAATACCAACTGCTCAGATTTAGGGAAAAATCCAGTAATACTTTCAAGAGTTAACGATAATATCCGCTGACCTCTGACACTAACAAGATCTCTTAACAGACAGCCCAAAAATCATCTGCTGTCCAGGTTCTTAGCTCAAGAAGTTTTGACTGATAGTACATGGATAGTTTTTTTTAATGCAACTGTCAATATATATACATACATGTTTATCCCAATACAGGGCTGTGAAGCAAGTAAAAAGTAGCCCATAATTTATTAAATAACTGTTTTCATGGCAATGAAGATATCTTACATTGCAATTACTTTTGTTTGAGAATTCTCTTTGCAAAATCTCATTTAGTTTTTATTTTTAATACCAAATAATAATTAATGCACGGCATTGATAGATAATGCTGTTAAATATTAACTGCTCAAATTTAGTGAAAAATCCAGGAAGACTTACAACAGTTAATGATAATTTTTGCTGATTTCTGACAAGAACAAGATTGCTTGACAGATAGTCTAAAAATCTTCTTCTATAATGGTTCTTAAAATAATAATTATTGTACTGCCTTGAGAGATAATGCCTCCTAATACAACTGCTCAGATTTAGGGAAAAATCCAGAAAGACTTACATGAGTTAACGATAATATCCGCTGACCTCTGACACTAACAAGATCTCTTGGCGGATAGTCTAAAAATTCTTTTCTATCCTTGTTCTTATCTCAAGAAGTTTTGAATGATAGAAGATGGATAGTTTTGTTTTTTGTTTTTCCAATGCAATTGTCAATACAGATACATACATGTTTATCCTAATACAAGGCTACGAAGCAAGCAAAAAGTAGTCCACAATTTATTAAATAACTGTTTTCATAGCACTGAAGAATTTTACATTGCATTTTTTTTTGTTTGAGAATTCTCTTTGCAAAATCTCATTTAGTTTTTGTTTTTACTTCCAAATAATAATTATTGTACAGCAATGATAGGTAATGCCGCTAAATACCAACTGTTCATATTTAGTGAAACATCCAGAAAGACTTACAACACTTAATGATAATTTGTGCTGACTTCTGACACTAACAAAATATTTTCACAGATAGTCTAAAAATCATCTTCTGTCCTAGGTTTTAGTTCAAGAAGTTCTGAATGATAGTACATAAATAGTTTTGTTTTTTGTTGTTCCAGTGCAGCCAATATAGATACATATACTTTTATCCCAATACAAGGCTGCGAAGCTGTTACCCATTTAGTACCACCCGAAGAGTACGTGTAGGTTAAGGAATACTACAAACGCTATTAACATTACCCCCTTTGGGTTCTCGTAATTTAGAAGCAGAAACCAAGCAGTAGACCGTAAGTCTTGGTCTGTCACCCACAGAGGTACACGGATAATTATAGATGCCTTCTTTGAAGATCTCTGAGTTCACAAAATCGTTTGGACGGATAGTTGGAGACTAGTTATTTTTTCTGTCTATATATCTGATTTAAGAAGGAAGTCCTAAAGGATAAACTAATTATAAGACAGTGATTAAGAAATATCAGGGAAGATAACTTTTCTTCCCAGCTATTATTTCTCACTCGGATTTTAAAAATATTGCTTCAGGTGTTTCTGCATAAAAATCAGCGTAAAATATGTTTTTTTTTTAAATTTTGAACATAAAACTAATATACCATTACAAAAATGCATCTTTAAGAAATATAAAGTTACATATTATGTTGAATATTGAAAATTGTATTCGATGAAGTTTTTTTTTCTTGAGAATTTAAATTTTACTATTGGGAAAAATGCACTTTTGAAAGTCTCTATATTGTTTTGACATTGATATGAAAATTAAGCTTTTTGTTGTCACTTGTTGTGTGATATAATAACAAACTGTGTTATTAGCAGTGTTGTAGGATATCAAGAATAAAAGAAACCACATTTTAAAGTAATAATAAAAATGGATTTTATTTTTAAGATTGTAGTTGATATGCAAGACTGTAAGTCTAACAATATATTTATACAAAAACATATTTAGACGGGTAACGATATGCAAAACGTTAATGATTACTTTTGAGTATGTAGTTGATATTTTGTCATTGTTATAAGTCTAACAATATATTTATACAAAAACATATTTAAACAAATTCCAGTAGTGGAAAGTACACTATTTCGATCACACGAAGAGGATCTTCAAGTCATAATTAAGCCTTCTATTTATGGTGGAAAGTCAATAGATGTCTATGTCAATAAAGATTTTATTATGCTTCTGGAAATCAATAAATTTTAATTAAATGTTATTGCAACTGCATTTTTCGTTTACCTTATCAAAATCCTCAAAATCCTTTCTATTTTTTTCTACAAAAGGAAATGCATTGTTTGCCAGTATTATACTTTTTGATTTAAAATTTGAATGCATAATATTTTATGAAAGATATGGTAAAATATATAAAAAAGAAAAGTTTAGATTTTTCTCAATTTTGCATTTTGACTGAGATGATAATTCTTTAAACAGTCTAGATGAATCTCACAAGATATGCATAAAATAAAAATGAGTTGATTCCTATTGTCACTTTTAAAGTCTAACACAAAAGTTAGCATTTATTTCCATGCAGAATAAAAATATAACCGAAAATTAAAACGGTAGTTAGGAAGTTGAAGTGGATATTATTCTATGTTTAAACTGCAATTCTTTTTCTTTAAATCTTAGTGTTTCAAGCTGAATTTCTTATAACATGTCTCGATATTTTAAAGTTGTAGATGTAGAAAAATTTTAATTTTTCTCGATGCTCAGAAACCAAAAGGGCTTTTGTTGTGTATTGACAACAAAATGGTTATAAGTTTTTATTATGCATGTCGTCTATGTTTGTCGAAGTTTGATGTACATTTTTATAGCATTGAGGTTTAGAACTTTCCTCATGCAATTTGGCTGAATAATGTAAATTAATATTTTGAAATCCTTGTATATAGGGAACAAACCCCTCTGGGAGCAAAATAATTTCCATTAAACCTTATTTTAAATAAGGTTTATTGAAAATCATTTTGAATGTTATTTAAAATTAGGTTATATGATTGAGAATAGTAATATGCATATATTGTAATTTATATTCAGATAAATTTTTAAATTCTTAATTTTTAAGATTTTCATTAATTTTATTACATATTTTACTTCAATTTGATATAAGAATTCAGTGTCTGATATATCTACTTTATCGTATATGTAAGGTTTTGTTAATATAATGTATACTATTTGAAATACGAAAGTAAATACTTTTTTAAAGCTATATAATATGATAGCATAATTGAAGAACTTGTAAATATCGTTCCAATAGGAGCAGAACTATTTATGTTAAATCTAAAAGGCTGTTATAATAACGATTTCAAGTCTTCTAGTATTGTATGCTCCCTTAAATTAATCTTTCAGTCTTTATATCATTTCAAGTCATTTTCATTAGTACAGTATGACTGTTAAAGAGTGGGGAATAACCTATTATATTGCGACATAAAGCAGTTTACTGTCATTTGCTGTAGATCAGTCGGTAGAGTATCGGACTGCAGATCTATCCGTCTTCTGTTAGACTCCTAGTGAATGCATTTTATCCCAAAAAAGGAATTTGAATTTAAATAATGTTATTTATCATTTGTCCAAAATATGGATGTCTCTAGAACTTTCTTTTTGTTCGAGCTAGATGTTTCTCGAATATTCTGCTTCTTTATAAGAACTGAATCCCACCAGTTGGGGAGGTATTCGGTCTGTTCTCGAGCGAGTTGCTTCTGTTCGAATAAATCCAATTATTGGTTCAATGTAACTGTGTAATAATTTCGATTTTTCGTCGATATGACACATCTAGAAGTATTTTCTTTATATAACTTGGTATCATAGAGTAAAACTAATAAAAAACCATACAAGATGTTATCTACCTTGTAGACAGTAGTCTAATTTTCAAAGAAGAGATATAACATTATGCCCAGTTTGGAGTTTTGACTTATGTAAAAAATGTTTTTTTCGTTTATTAACTTTGGGTATCTAAAGATCCTTATATGTTAATACATTCTGATAAACTTTAAAAACACCTATGCATTTAAGTCAATAGCTATATATAAAAAACAAAAAAATGTTTTTGATAACCCTGTATCATACGTAGTTGGAAATATTTTGTAGTTTGAATATCACTAATCTGAAGAAAAAGGCAATAACTGTGTATTTTTATAAAATCATATCTTCGAAAAAATATAAAAGTTTTTCTAACATCCTAAATTTTTTACGAATGCTTTCCTCATAATTCTCAAAATTTATATCAACATCTACAGAAATTTACAGAAAAGATGTTTTCCAAGAGGAATTTAATAATTAAAATTCAGTTTTATAAAACTGAATACTAAACAAGAGTATGTAAAGAAAATACTGTACATGTGCCATAGCCGATAAATAATAAAAGGTGACTTATTAAAAAAGTCGATATTTATTTTATGAAAATTAAAAAATTATTGGTATAGTAGTGATCTGTTTTTGAGTTTCACTCTAGACGTAGAAATGAAGAGTCTTTCACAAATTGATAATATAAAATGTTTAAAAAGTTGAAAAAGTAAATTATAAATTTTGAATACTCTTTAGTTTTATTACACAATGAAAAGTCAAACTTTGTGATCACTGCTATAGGGTCTTAAATATCATAAATTACTTCCCCAATGATCAAATCGGTAAAGTGGTTGTAATGTTTTGGGTATTCAGGTGTGTGATATATGTGATGAGGCGATTTAGATCTGATATATAATTGTTTCATTCATAAAAGAAGTAAAATGTTCGGGATCTAAATCTGACCTCATCACATCTTTGTAGGTAGACCAAGAGCCATAAATTTCGATAAAACGGATATTGTAGTCAAGTACGGTTGTCTCGGGCGGGGTTCTGATTCCAGTCCCAGATTAGAATCCCGTCTCCGTACTTGACATTAAATAAGAATGTACCTTTGTGGAGTATTTATGAGTCCCTGGGGACAGGGCCCAATTAGAGGGGATAAGGTTGTTCACGTTGGTAGTCTCAGGGCGGGGTTTGCTGAGACAACTGACTTTCTGGCAACTATCCCGATTGGAAGACAAGAAGGAGGATGGGACAAAGTTTGAGATCTATAAAATATGAAAAATCTAAAAAAAATAAGGAGATGGATTAGAAGGTCCCAGGAGGAGATGGATTAGGAGGTCGCCTATATGGTGCTCTCAATCCTAAATGGCAACAAACACCGACGGCTTTGTAAATAGTTGAATGATAATCATAAGGGCAAGTGCTAGAGCATGAAAATTTCGTTTGCATGGTCTGTGAACACCGAAAGCTATATCTAAAATGCTATAGAAATTGTGAAATACTATTTATAAAGTACCTTCATAGTTTCCTTGTATTTTTGGTCACCATGTTGCAAAGAACGAAGTACAGGTGAAACTGGTTTTAATACAGTGGCCATTGTCTAATTACGTTATTTGGCGAAATAGCAGTAGGTTGGCAATTGTTTCCAGACGTTTAATTTTTAGTCCCAAGTTAGCGATATTTAGCCACAAGTCACCCAGAAGGTCGCCAAATTAGCCAGAAACTAAACCGTCTAAAATACTCCTCTTGACTCTTGCTGATTAGTGAGAATATAAGGATAGGAATTCAAACCGGGTAGTTCAATTCAGTACCTTGAATTAGCAGCTGATAGACTTAACTGCAACTGCTTTATGTTGTTATCTTCAGTATGCTGGAATACTATCAAACTGTGACCTGTTTACTGTAAAAAAAGTGTTTTCAAGTGTTTGATTGCTGAGTGACATCAATCATTTAGAACACGAACATGCAACAATATTTTAAATGTAAGCATTTAAATTCCGCAGAGAATAAAAGAAATATAAAATTTCAACAAATTTAAATTTTACATAGCAATTTTGTTAGTGATCAACTGTTGTTTTAAACATCATAAGAAGCAGTTTATACAAAAAGAAAAGCTTTGTGATAAGAAATGTTTTGGTATCACATGCAAACACAGTATTATGAAGTTAAGCTTTATAATGGATATAGCTATTTGTAATGATCTAAATTAATGTATTTGTGGAAAAAGTAAATTTAAGTATGAGCCTCAAAAAATTTCAAAATGTAGATCAAAATGACAAAATTATAAATAATAGTAGATATTCCAGAATTTGGACATTCACCAAAAAGGACAATGCATTCCGAGAAAATATAAAAATTTCATAAACTATTTTAGCTGTACCTGAAAACAAATGATATGCAGTTACGGTTTAAAAAGATAACTACAGACATAGAAATTTATATCTATAATTATCAGTTGAATTATTATTACTATTATTTTTGGTTTAGATCGGTAGGTCATATGTATTACCATAGACGGGTAATTAGACCCCAATTTACTCCTTAAAATCTAATCCGAACAACTAGAAAAATCCAGGTCAGCATTAGAATCTCCTTAGCGAACATGCATAGTATAACATATTCCTTTAGGGAATCCATAATCCTTGCTCGGAAACGACACGATTTGGTTTGATATTCCTATGATGATGTAAAGATTCATATTAATTAATTAGACCATTTTTTTTTATCAGAAAACAACTTTACTATGGCACACACTTAACAGTAAAAACAAGAATTCTAAAATCTGAACAAAAATCAGCTGCAACAGCGCCATCTATCTCAGAAATCTATAACATAATAGCAATGCTTAATCCTTAACTTATAAAGAATTTCTCTCTAGACCTCAGCATAATATGGAATTAGAGTAATTAACTAGGCATGAATTTATAATGTACTTTGGTTTACTTTTTGAATTATCTGTCAGAACTTTAAAAGCCTCCATTTAAATTTATTGATATAAAATATATCTCACTATATAAGCTGTATATTGTCTGAAATCTGATTCTAGACTTGCCGTCGAGAATAGGCAATGAAAGAATTACGGCTCTTTTGTAGATTATAAAGGTAGTAGAAAATATAGTTAAATTTGAATCTCTCCTCGAATGTATTCTGTAGAATCATCACTTTGTAGTATTTGTTTAGCTATGACCCCCACTCTCTAGTCAGACCAAGTGTAACTAAAATCCTAATTTGCTTCACTTAACATGTAGTTATAAAGGAATTTTAAGCGCAATTTTATTTTTCAATTTTAATTAGTTCAAAGTTTCTTTTGACTTCAGATACTTTGTGAAGAAACTCATCTTGAAATGTAAATTTCCATATTTCCTAAATACACTTTCGTTTCCTGCATAGATTCATTTCAATTTTGTATCTTTTAGAGAGTCTTGTGACTCTCCAGATACATGGTAAAGAAACTTATATTGGTAAGTAAATTTCCATATTTCCTACATAGATTCATTTCATTTTTATATCTTTTAGAGAATCTTGTGACTACAGATATTTGGTAAAGAAACTCATATTGGCAATTAAATTTCCATATATCTTACAATGTAAGATATATGGAAATTTAATTGCCAATATGAGTTTCAGTATTCTTGAGAATATTTTCTTGATTTTATTTTCGGAACCACGCTCGTCTGTGTACTTGTTGATGCTTGTCTATCGTCTAATGCTCGCTTACGCCAGCTTAAAAAATTATCCATGATTCTGCATAAGTCTGCTGCCGTGAATATTTAATACCGTGAATTGCAATTACACGAAAATATATATAACATACACATTAAGAATAGATTCAATAGCGATAAGAAGGATTGACTCGAATGAGATTGTCTGGAATTGAAATTGGCGTCATAGAACTTTCTCCTTCTCCCTATGACAAAACATTTGTTCACATCTGCGCACGCTCCTAACTTAACTTTTAAGCTGACCCGACAAATTCCAGACAAATCGAAACTTCTCGCGAAACCGTGAGAATGCCCGACATGGCGGGACGCAAGAGCAATAAAAAGGCATAGGATTATTGTTTTTTCAATGCTGAGTATCAGTGTTGCAAAATGTCAATAAACTTCCGTATTCTTGGTAATTTGCAAAGTTTAAAATTAAGGTTGTAGTGCAGGTTTAGCGCCATAATGCTCAAAATACATTATTATTGTATACATTTTATTGTACGCGGTGGGGAGGGGGGCGCAATGAAAATTATGATTGAAAATTGGGCCGTGAATACTAAAAGGTTGAGAAACACTGTCTTACATAAACTTTCGTTTCATACATAGATTCAATTCAATTATATATCTTTTAGAGAATCTCGTGACTCTACAGATACTTGGTAAAGAAACTCATATTGGTAAGTAGATTTCCATATTTCCTAAATAGACTTTAGTTTCCTCCATAGATTCATTTCATTTTTATATCTTTTAGAGAATCTTGTGCCTACAGTTACTTTGCAAAGCAACTCATTGGTCAGTAAATGTCCATATTTCCTAAATAGACTGTCGTTTCCTACATATATTCATTTAGATTTTGTATCTTTTAGAGAATCTTGTGACTCTCCAGATACTTGGTAAAGAAACTTATATTGGTAATTAAATTTCCATATTTCCTACATAGATTCATTTCTTTTTTATATCTTTTAGAGAATCTTGTGACTACAGATATTTGGTAAAGAAACTCATATTGGCAATTAAATTTCCATATATCTTACATAAACTTTCGTTTCATACATAGATTCATTTCAATTTTGTATCTTTTAGAGAATCTCGTGACTCTACAGATACTTGGTAAAGAAACTCATATTGGTAAGTAAATTTCCATATTTCCTAAATAGTCTTTAGTTTCCTCCATAGATTCATTACATTTTTATATCTTTTAGAGAATCTTGTGCCTACAGTTACTTTGCAAAGCAACTCATTGGTCAGTAAATGTCCATATTTCCTAAATAGACTGTCGTTTCCTACATAGATTCATTTAGATTTTGTATCTTTTAAAGAATCTCGTGACTCTACAGATACTTATTAAAGGAACTCATAGTGGTAAGTAAATTACTATATTTCATAAATAGACTTTTGTTTCCTACATAGATTCATTTCATTTTTATATCTTTTAGAGAATCTTGTGACTACAGATATTTGGTAAAAAAAACTCATATTGGCAATTAAATTTCCATATATCTTACATAAACTTTCGTTTCATACATAGATTCAATTCAGTTATGTATCTTTTAGAGAATCTCGTGACTCTACAGATACTTGGTAAAGAAACTCATATTGGTAAGTAAATTTCCATATTTCCTAAATAGACTTTAGTTTCCTCCATAGATTCATTTCATTTTTATATGTGTTAGAGAATCTTGTGCCTACATTTACTTTGCAAAGCAACTCATTGGTCAGTAAATGTCCATATTTCCTAAATAGACTTTTGTTTCCTACATAGTTTCATTTCAGTTTTATATCTTTTAGAGAATCTTGTGACTCCAGATATCCTGTAAAGAAACTCAATAAGAGAAACATTTCCTAAAGAAACTCCCCTTTGCAATGTGCAAATCAGATGTGAGATCGTTAATACTTTGCCTTATCTAAGCATGGTTTTGAAAAGATGTTATCTCCTATTATATTTGTTTTTATTTTGAGAGCGGGTAGATTAAAGAACATGGAATTTTGGGCAAATTAAAACTTATATCTTTGAAATATTTTACACTGTTATTTAATACTTAAAAATAGTAGATTAATCAATCAGTTGTTTATTCAATTCCAGGTTATTGAAAAGAGTTTTATAAGTAAAATAAATTATCAGATAAAATCTCATTTTGTACAGAGTAACCTTCTTGCATTCTCGATATCAATCTAATTTTTAATTTAACGCTGCATTGAGTTTATATCATTTGAGAAAAACATGAATAAACAATTTAATTTTTGGTATCTCTTTGAAATTACGCGTAAACAGATATTGATATAAAAAAATGAAATTAATTTTGAATCCCGTGATAAAGTTCATTATATACAGAAGTTGTTGAAAGAAATTTCGCTGCGATGTTTACAGAGTTAGTACCCGAAATATGTATGGTCAGGGACATTTTGAAATAGTAAACAAGTCTTTTGTATATAAAAGATTTTTAATTAAATTTTTTTCTTAATTTTCTTTTACATTTTAGTTGTTATGTATATGTTTAATCCTCTCCCCATTTGAGAGAATAATTATATTTCATCCGTACAACTACGTTATGTTATATTCTATGCATTCATCTAAAAAATATTAATTTTAAAGTCTACACAGAATTATTTTCACTTAATGTATAGTTAAATGCGTACTCTTGTATGTCAAAGATGATACACTAGCATATGAATCATTAGATATTTATATCATATATGATGTACAGGAAAGGAAAAATATTATACAACGCAAAATATTGAAAGAACAAGTACGATATTATATTTTAAAATATGGTTTTAGTAAATAACTTTTTAAAATCTTTCTTCTGTGTCGTATACAATGTTGTTATTACATGAATATCTAACATTCAGGCTCTTTTTGAAAGTACTGTGTGAAGTTTTACACGAATAAATTATTAAATTTTTTCATCTTATTTTTTGAAGAGATATTATCAGTTTTCTCACAGTTTTTACCTGTACATTGTCGATCATTAGTTAGTTACAGTTTAAAGTTATGTATACGTAATATCAATATGTCCTGCAATCACCTTTAGCATCTTGCAAAGTACATTAACCAGGGGAGTCTTGTTTTCCAAATAAATTCCTAAGTAATGGTTACAATATTTTCATTTAATATTTTTTTGATAACAAATATATCATATTACTTTTAATTGTCGTTATCTGATGAAGGGATTTATGCTACTGCTCCTAAAAATGAAATACAACAAACGGAATTAGTTATGGCTTTTAGTTTAAATCACAGAGTAACGTTTAGATTAGTTGAAAAATAATAATAATAGCACTTTGACTTACCTAACCAGTCATCTAACTCTTTTCAATCTCAGTTGAAGTTCGGTTTTAACAATTGTCCTTCAGTCGGTCTTCTAATCATCTTTCAATGGTTAAAGAAGAAGTTTCTCTTATAAAAAATACTTTCATTAAGAAGAAAATTCTAGATAAAAGTTATAATCAGTTAATGTATTAGTTGTCTGTGCCTGAGAAGAGAACACGGCGTTACGAAAAAGAGATTTCACTAAACGACATGCACTACTTAATGTATTGCATGTCGAATTGGCTCCACCTGAAAACGGATCAAACGTGAGTGCCAGTAAGTTCAAAGAAAAGTTTAGCAGTTATTCCTAAATTTTATAAAGATGAACAAAATATAACAAACTGAATTTATTATGGCTTTTAGTTTAAATCCCAGCCTAAGGTTTAGATTATTAGTAAAATAATAATAACAGTATGTTGACTTACCAAATACAGTAACCTGACTCTTCTATGGGAGTTAAAGTTTGGTCTCAACAACTGTCCTTTTGACGATCCTCCAATCACTTTTCAGTGGTTAGAGAAGAAGTTTCTCTTATTTATACTTTCATAAAGAAGAAAATAATAGCTAAAAGTTATAATCATTTAATTTATAAGTTGTCTGTGCCTTAAAAGAGAACACGGCGTTATGTAAAAGAGATTTCACTAAAATCAAGTATTGCATGTCGAATCGGTTCCACATAGATATGGATCAAACCTGAGTGCCAGTAAGTTCAAAGAAAAGTTTAGCAGTTAGGGGAGACCGGGGCACCTTGGGACACTTTTCAGTTAAACATTTTTATGAATTTTTTTAAAGCTAATTAAAAAAAAAGTATGCATCCATATATTGTCATCATATCTGCTTCTTATAAACATTAAATCTACTTAATATCTCATTTAGTTAAAGAGTAATAAAAGAAATAAAATACCTTTCCAATGTCCCAACCTGCCCTACTGTATGTGGTAGGTTGGGACACTAAATAACAAATACAAAATACTGTTCAAATTATTTTTATTAACTGTTATAAAAGAGAAATGGTCGAAAATTGTTCAAGTTAATACATTTTTTATAACAAATCTTATATTTGATGCCAGTAAATTCTTTAAATTCTAACAAAATGCATCTTTGGCCTATTGTTTCTTTAGTAAGTTTAATAAATTAATATTTTGACATGTTAAATCATCAATTAAAAATTAGGCACCAAAATATTAATTATTTTTCTTGAATTGATATTTGTTTACACTTTTTAAAGTGCCCCAAGGTGCCCCATCTATGTGCTTCCCAATCTGCCCTATTTTACATAGTATCTTTTGGTAACTATTATATAGTTAGGCTTAACAATACAGTTTATTTATTAGCATAGAAATAATAATAAATGAATTTTCTTTCATAACAATACACTTTTTTTTAAATATTTAATTTTTTTTTCAAAAAAATTATTTTTTAAAATGCACATTGATGTAATTTTGGGTTATTTAAAACAAAGAAAATGAAATTGTTCCTTGCCTATAAGCACTATCTTCATCAAAATTCTTTGAGAAGTGAAGAGTAATGTCATCTATCAATACACATGAGCACTAATTCCTGGTTGCAAATTAAATCCTGAAAATAAAGGTGTCCCAAGGTGGGCTATGTCCCAAGGTGCCCCACTCTCCCCTATACCTAAATTTGTGTTCACTATAATTGAAATTAGATCTATATGACAAAATGATATTTTAAGAGTTTATTTTCATTATTTTCTCGAAAATATTTTTTTTTCCCATAAAAATTTAAATGTGGTAAATAAGGAATAATACACTATAATATAAGCCATCTATTAGTTGCATGTTAAATACACGCATTCATAATACAGTAAGGACGCTAAAGAAATTTTTGTATGGTATAAACCTAGTTTTACAAAAAATTAAAATTTTTGTATACGTTCCCTCAGTGATGTCTACCGCTTTATTCATTACTCGAAAATCTCATAACGAGGCTCACGTTGCAAGAATAGACAAATGCTTCTGAAAGTGTGATTTTTAAAATTATTTTTTACCCGAGATTTTCTTGAAAATATTTTATTTGTTACTCCCAAGTTTCAACATAACCGTGATAAAAAGGTCGAGTGTATTAAAAATACTTGATTATTTACAATTGAAAGTTATATTTGCATATCACAGAATGACAGAGTAAACAATTATAATATAAGTAAACATGTAGTTTTACAATAGATAAAACTTCTTCAAAGCATTTCTTTTGTGATGCATACAATGTTATTATTACCTGGAAGTCTAGTAAAGCTTATTTATTAAGAAAAAAAAGCATTTCAGGAATTATTTATTTTAAAAAAAGTTTTTACTTTAATTTCCTTAAAGCACTTTGTTTGTTGTTCTAAGTTTAAATATGACCAGGGTAAAAAAGTGCAAATACATTTTAAGGGAAGTCATCCTTTATTTACAATTTAAAGAAAACTATGCATAATACTAAAAGATCATGTAAAGTATTATAATAGCCAAAATTTAATGCATTTTTACAAAACTCTGAAGTACCGGTAAAAAGCTAAAACTCTTGAGGTTTCATTTTATTTGTCGGTAATTTGATATGCTAAAAGTTGCATATAATAGAAGTATATTTTCCCTATAGGATTTTCTATAATGAACAGAAACATAATAAATAAACATTCATTTTCGCAGAAATATCCATTCCTTGGAGCTTTGTATTTAATATGAGGAAATTAATTGTGTAGATGATCTAGATACGTTGTTCTTTAAAATGTGTAAAATACGATGCAAAGAATTTAACTTTAATAGTAATGGATTCTTGAAAGTTGAAAAAATAAAAATTGGTTTACCAAATAATCTGCTATTTGAATCAATATTACTTTTATTTTCTTTTTTTCCTGTGTATTATTCCACCTTTCACTGCAGTAATACACAGAACAATATTTTGTTTTGTGTATCAAAATATTAGGTACTACAGAACTTAAATATTGTTTTTAAAGTAAAATTGCAGCTATATTTGGGCGTCTTTTACATACAATACATTCAATACTAAAGTGGTGCAAACATTGAAGAGAAAAATTATTTACATAAAAATTTATTTATTAATCCAAAAGCAGCTTCATCTAATATAGTCCTAGTGCATCTTGTTTATACACAAAATATCTTGATTCTTTAAAAGATTTAATTGTAAGCACTACTTTGAATGTTTTGCTTCAAAAATACTAATTAAGCCCAGGATCAACTAATCAGTTTCATTCAGGGATACGAGAACCCATTCAACTGGCTTTTTCAAACCGGTATCTAAGGGCATCATTTAACCAGTTCAGCCTTTGTCACACAATTTATACATTTTTCCTCAATTACAATTTAAATTTTAGAATGAAAATTAAATATTATTTAAAGCATACATGTAAAATATGCAGTGAAAAAATAATACTTGTGAAAACATCTGTATATTTTCCATTCAAAATATTTATTGCAGTTTCTTTCATCTTCCCTGTAACAGGCCGAACGCTGGACGATTGGTTAGGGTGCTGTCCTTCGGTACCGGAGTTCGTGGGTTCGAATCCCACTGTGGCATGCATGTTCGTAACCGTTCGGAATCGGCTTTAAGCTATAGGTCCCGGTATCATTAACCGTCGTGTTGCAAAAAAGTAGACTGTAGTACTCCAAACGAAACCTTAAACCTTCACTGTAACAGCGCTGCAGATCTGAAACATATCCCAGAAATTGATACCTTTTACACAGTGAAATTTAAAAAGATTTTGATTTTTGTTTATGCAGCACTAAAATTAACGAAAGTTTATCATAAAATTTCTATCAAATGTTCACGAAGTTTAATTCTTATACCAAATTGTTATTTATCATTTGATTGAATGAACATAATTATTTATGAAATACACTTCAATTTGTAACATTTAAATAAATCTGGAGATCCTAGAAGTGTATTTATTTCAAAGATAATTTCAGATTCTTTATGTAAAGATAAAACTGTGAAAAATAATAATAATTATAGTCCATACGAATTTTGTTTATACATAATAAGTCACGATTCTGTATAAGTTGAAGTTTGAATGTAAACACTACTATGAATTTTTTAATGCACGAAAACTAATTAGCCCTGATCCTACTAATTAAGTTATAAAAGAGTATAATAGTCTATGTTACAAACGTGATTCGAACCGGTATAACAGGACATTGCTCGACCGATTCGGTCATCGTCAGGAAATTTATACAAGACTCTTTAAACCTTCGAATAACAGCTAGTTATTACTGTTAGCATACATGTAAACTAGGGAGAGAAAAAATAATAATAAGAAAAATCTATATATTTTCACTCAAAATATCTATTACAGGTCTTTTAAGTTTCTGTATCAACGTACTGCAGATCTGCAACATATCGCATATTTTTCCCAGATGCAACTTATTACACAGTGAGCTGTAGAAAGAGATTTTATTGATTTTTGCTCTAATGCAATACTGTAATTACCACTGTTTAAAAAGTTCTGCTTAGTAATTTCTATCAAATAGTTCCTAAGTTTAGCCGAACGATGGCCGATTGGTTAGGGTGCTGGCCTTCGGTTACGGATATCGTGGGTTCGAATCACACTGTGGCATGGATGTTCGTAGCCGTTCGGAATCAACTTTAAGCTGTAGGTCCCGGTCTCATTAGCCCTCGCGTTGCAAAAAGTAGACCGTAGCACGCCAAACCAAACAAAACTTATAGTTCCTAAGTTTAAGCTATACGTACTCCTCGGGTGGTCCATGCTTTACATAAAGATATCTGCCTGTATTATCAGCTGCACGAAAAAAACTTTTAATGAAATTTAGTTTGAACGTAGGTCAGTTAAATGCAAAACAACAATTCAGTAGCTAGAATGTAACATTTATAATTAACAACAATCTATAAGACATACGCATGGACTTGATAAAAAAGCACCATTAAAAGTGTGTAGATATGATACTGAATTCACTAAAATTTTTTATTTCTTAAATGTTGTGTGTTAAAATTCGAAAAAAAGTGAATTATACGACATTTTTATTATCATAATCATATTCGGTACGCTAGAATCCATGATGATAAAACTATCTTATAACATTTATATCATGTTATATTTAAGGGTTTTTCGTTATTTTTGCAGTACAGTGCCCATATACTATTTTCAATATTTAATTCGCAATGACCGGAAAAACAGCCGGAAATAATACGTTCAATGAAAAAACAGACCATAAAAAGTTCGTAAACGCAAAACGAAACAGCTAATGGAAAAAAAAGGAAATGTCAGTTGCCATGATGTATTAGTTATGTTAATAATAGTTTAGGAGAATAAAAGAAATAATGAAAATGTGTCATCGATAAAGTGATATAAGGTAAAAGGAAGCTTTTCATCTGCTCTATCTGTTGATGCAACAAAAAGTGATACTGACGAACATTTATAAAG
>CM063506.1:107449213-107479213 GCA_032207245.1 Pardosa pseudoannulata
TCTTTATAAATGGAACAACTTCATAAATGTATATACGATAGCAAAGAGGAAATATATCACATATTGCGAAAACTGGTGTTACAGACCTAGTTCAGTACAAAGTCAAAGCTTGCTATACATCAACAATCTATTTCGATAATGATGTGGCATTCGAATTTGATGGGGTATCGGATAATTATACTACATCTACTGAAACGACTGAAATGCAGCAGTACTTTTATACTTCTACAAATTCATTGTACAGCTTAGATTTGAAGGCATATGTTATTGACATACATTCATGCGTTGGGATTTTGACATATATTTACAATTAAAAACCATTTGTAGGGAAATGGTTACTATTTATAAGTATAGAAGACAAACTAAAGCGGAGAATGAAAGTTACTAATTCGGGTATTAACCCTTTAAATGTCACTATTTTAAATTCTTTGGGATTTAAGGAAATTAGCTCATAAATGGTATCTATGACCTTTATAAATGTAAATGCATAATTTTTATACATTTTTTGAGGGGGGTGGAATTTCAGGGGGGTTAAAGAGCAAAATCCAGCCCCTTGCACGGAGTGAAAATGGTTTTTTAAAGGTTTAATTATGCTGATGGAACAATGATTATTATCTAAAAGGGTATGATAAAGGAAACTAAACAATTAACAGCCGAACGATGGCCATATAGTATGCTTTTATGTACCGAAATTCCTGGGTTAAAATCCCACGGCACGTATGAATGTTCGTAGCCATTCGGAATCGACCTTAAGCTGTAGGTCTCGGTCTTTTTCACCTTCGTGTTGAAAGACAGTAGACAGTACTAAACATAAAGAATTTATAAGTGTTGTTTGGTTAGACATTTATTTGTGTTTATAAGTGAAAAAATCACATTACTAACTTTTCGAGGTAAAGTAAGTACAACCACGTATATTTCAAATGAAGTATAGATCTCTTATATATTCTCTGTTGCGAGTTGGAAATGTCATAAACATAGTCCATCCCATGTCTATCAAAAGAAGAGAAAGTATTTAACAGGTGGTTTCGCTCCGAAACCACTGTCCGTTAAAGGGTTAAGATTGTATAGAGCAGTGATTCTCAACATTTTTTTGTCTATCTCCCCGATATGGAACAAATATATGTCCAACGCCCTGCCTCTCTCTGTAAAAAAACCCTAATTTGAAATTCAGGGTAGGAGAAGTACTCAGTTATAAGAGGCAAAATGTTTAAATAATATTTTTCAATAGACTTACAAATAAAATTTTTGTTACTGAAATACGCTGAAGCAACGCTCAAACGAATGTTGTGGGTGAATATTGGGTAGCTGAACTTCGGTTCCGGAGTTCGTGGGTTCGAATCCCACCGGGGAGTAGATGATAGTATCCGTTCAGTATCGGCTTTAAGTAGTAGGTCCTGGTCTCAAAAGGCCGAACGATGGCCGAATGGTACAGCGTTGCTCTTCGGAACCAGAGTTCGCGGTTTCGAATCCCACAGCTGGCATGGATGTTTGCAGCAGTTCAGAATCGACTTTAAACTGTAGGTCCCGGTATCACTAGACCTCGTGTGCAAAACAGTAGACCGTAGCGCTCCAAACCAAACCAAACCAAACTTGGTCTCAATAGCCCTCTTGTTGAAAAAGAATAGAGACTTGTCGCTCCAAACCGAACGAATGCTGTTGATTAGTTTGGTGTGTAGTGCCACAGTCTATTTTTATGTAACACGAGGGCTAATGAGACCTGGACCTACAGCTTAAAGCCGATTCATGCATGCCACAGTGGGATTCGAACTCACGAACTCCGGTACCGAAGGCCAGCACCCAAAGCAATCGGCCATCATTCGGCAAACGATATTGATTAAATATATTTTTATGAATGTCGGCTCAATTTCACGCAGAACTTAGGGAATGAAAATAACTGATTCTAAAAGGTACCGCGTAAGTTTGTTTTATCACTGGTAAAAATCATATAAATTAGATAACACAGGCCTGCGATGAAAAAAATACAAGGGATGTGACATCTAAACTTAACATATTTTTTAGTACTGATTTGGAAAAGAATCATTAAAAATGCCTATCACGTCACATTTTTTGGAAAAATTGAATTTTATGTGGTTTTTTATGAATATTTCTCACGTATTTTGCTTTCATACTTTCCTTCGTGTTTTGACTTTTACCATGATGAAACCCTCAAAATTACCCTTCTGTGGTAAACTACAACAGCGCACTTAGTATTTTAGGGCTTTTAAAGCTTCAATGTTGATCCAGATCACCAATTAGACAGATTCCTGGAAGCGCGCGAGCCTAGGAACGAGTAATGTCCCTCTTCATTATCCATCCCTCCCGTCGCAATCGCTGTTAACTCATAGCGACGCTCGAATCATTATCAGTGACCTCATGTAAGAACCAGTACTTAGTCTGTAAAAGAGGCAACTCATTTATTAGTCTCCAGATTGAAAGAAAAAAACTTATTGGCCAAAGGAACCACTTTTTATTGGTACAGGAATTGTGAAAAGGAATTTATTCAGTATTTTGACGAAGACGAGAACCTCATTTATTGCTCAGATGTTTCTGGATTGATGAGAAAATTTAAGATTCCCTACAATAAAGATGAATGGAGGCTTTTTATAGATTCGTGAAAAAGGAACCTTAAAGCTGTCTTACTTCATCAAGGAAACCAATGGGCGGGCGTCTGTGCTAGTTGAATACTCGGTGGATTTAAAAGAAAGGTATGAAAACCTAGCTCTCGTTCTCAACAAAATAAAATATGAAAACCACGGCTGGATTATTTGCAGTGATTTAAAAATCATTACCATGTTTCTCGATCAACAAAACGGGTATACAAAATTTCAGTGTTTTATTTGTGAGTGAGACAGCCGTGACGAAACACAATATTGGGTCAGAAAAGATTGGCTCAAAAGACAGAATCTTGCGCCAGGCACCTAAAAATTTAATTCGAGAAAGCTTAGTTGATCAAAAAAAAAATATTACTACCCCCCTGCACATAAAATTAGGTGTTATGAAGCAGTTTGTTAAGGCTCTTCCAAAAGATGGTGAGTGCTTAAAATATATGCGTAAAAAGTTTCCCGGATTTTCTGAAGCCAAATTGAAAGAGGGAGACTTCGTAGGACCAGACATCCGAAAACTTATTAGGAATAACAAATTTGAGACAACTATGACTTTAAAGGAAAGAGAAGCTTGGGTTGCCTTCAAAAATGTTGTGGAAAAATTTCTGGGCAATCACGAAGATCCTAAATTTAAAAGAATTGTTGGCAACGTGCTAGACAAATTTCAAGTGTTGGGCTGATCCATGTGTGTAAAATTGAATTTCCTCCAATCGCATTTGGACTTTTTTCTTGAAAATTTAGGATCCGTCAGCGAAGAACAGGGAGAAGGTTTCACCAAGACATGAAGGATATGGAGAGAAAATATCAAGGTAGGTGGAATAAGAATATGCTTGCCGACTATTGTTGAATGTTAGCAAGAGATGAAGAAAAGATTGAACATAAAAGAAGAACGTCAAAAAGAAATTTTAACTGAAAAAAATGTACGTAACTAAATTTAAATGTCTTTGTTTCGTATTGAGTTTCAAATATATTTCAAACTTACATTTATTATATGTAAACCTTAATAAAACGTAAAAACAGGTAGTTGGGGTTTTTCTAGGACTGTTTTTCTTATAAAATTAATGTAAAAAATTTAATAACGAGGAAACTTTTTGTCTCGCCCTGGTGCAGCTCATGCGTTCTGGTTGCGATGGTATTCATTCTTTATATACAAAATGTATACATTTTTAATTTTAATTGTTGTTTAAAAATTAATATGCCTAATCATATACAGATTAAATAAACTCACATGAATAGATAAAACCCACTGTTGCCAGTCAGTACAAACTAACAGTTCGAGAACATTTTTTCCATATAGGATATTACCAGTCATATGTACATCAATTTTACAAAAAATCCTGACGTGATGGAAAAAAATGGAGGTCATTTTCGAAATCAGCATACCAAATAACTTAAAAATAAGAAAAAACTTCTCTTGTATTTTTCAAAAATTTTAATTTCGCAGGCCTGTGTAATTAATGTAATACGGTAAAATTATGTACAAAAATGTAAAATCATTTTGCAAGCCAAAATCTGCTCACATAGAAGCCCTACATCCCATAAACAATTTCACTTCCCCCCAGCATCGTCCCACAGCCTCCTTTGCGAACCACTGGCATAAAGGAAGGAAATCGTTGCAATATATGGTTTGTACCTATTTGATAATAATAGCTTGCTTGCCGGTATTTGAAAAAAGATTAATTTTTTTTCAGGATTCTAGTATATATAGTAGTGTTATTTATTGAATCTAAAAATTACATTCTAAATATTTTAATTTGACCCACCATAGAAAAGCTTTAAAAGCAAATAGAAAAAATAGTATACACAATTAAACAAAAAGTTTCGTAGGGTAGGAAAAAATATACAGTAAAAAAAAAGTGCAAAGATTTGTAGAATGTTTTCTACCAGCTAATTGATTTTAGAAAATATGAAATACAGCTATAGCAAATTTGTTATTTAGTGGATTTTTAATATTGCAAATATATAACAACCAGTTTATATATATATATATATATATATATATATATATATATATATATATATATATATATATATGTATATATATATATATATATATATATATATATATATATATATATATATATATATATATATATATATATGTATATATGTATCTCTCTCTCTCTCTCTATATATATATATATATGTATATATGTATATATATATATATATATATATATCTGACACGTTCCGAGTGATTAAGGGATGGAAGACACATCTTATTTCGTATATAAAAACTTCTTTATTGTAATCCTTCTGTCAGTGTCTATGCCATTTAGATATCCTTTGTTCGCATTTTGCGATGACAAACGTGAAGGTTGATAAGCCTTGAGCCCAATTTCCGACTCAGAATTGTCTTTTTTGCGTTGCTAGCTAAATAAATTCGTATTGTCTACTTCCGCCTCAGCTTCTTTACTCTGTATAGTTCCGCCCAAGGACGTGTCTTTCTCCTATTACATTATCGTTAATGAGTTCCAACTATTTTCATTTATAACTTGCTTAATTCATAACCCCCATTTTTAAACCTGACACCCCCCATATATATATATATATATATATATATATATATATATATATATATATATATATATATATATATATATATATTGAGAGAGAGAGAGAGAGAGAGAGAGAGAGCAGGGAACATTAGAAAAATAGAACGTGGATTGAGCTAAATGTAAAGAACTTTAGGAGTAATACTTTTGGTATATTATTGTCACACAAAAACACACACACACATTTATATATATCAGTGGCATGCGCTGGCAAAATTATGTGGGACAATAATTTTCTGCACCTGTGTCTACCTATCTTTATATGGTATATAATAAATATTATTTATAATATATTCAAATATTATGTTGATTTGCTTGCTTGTATTCCCGCAGAGCGTGCGGTACTAGATGCTGCACCACGTATCGCGCAAACGAACATAGGAAGTTCTGATGCGTATGCACGGAGCACTAAATTGAAAATCCATCTTTATATGTACGGTCTACTGGAGAAGAACAGCATACTATGGCACTGAGGCATATGCAGCTATTTTTCCTGCACTTGGCATTCAGAATCATCCAAAGGTACGGTTTATTAAGCTTTGTATTAGAGTGGGGACTTACGTGCTGAAGCGATTTTGGTTTTTTAACTGATTAATTGACCATACGATTTTGCAGACGGTTAATGTTTAAATTTATATATTGTAAGATTTTGTTTTCATGGAAATATAAAAAAAGTATTTCATCAATATAAAGTGAAATGTTTTAGTGAATTAAATTAAATACGGTGTATTATATTTATTGAAATAATTAGCTGAAAAACAATGTTTTGTTTTAAAGAAACGAAATTTAACAGAACAGTCCAAATTTTACCATTCATTGTGTCTTACAGACAGTATATAAGTTATATCTGTAACACCATATCCCTGGTTTTGTTTTTAAAAATTGTCAAGATATTTTTTCGCAGAATATATGATTTCCAAATGTCAAAAACAGTTAATAAATATAATTTAATTCACTGGCCAAACAAGAAACAGTTTGCTCTATTGTGCCAGAGTGCAGTGAAATCCTCTGCACGTGCAATAGACGTTCGGTTTGTCGGCACCGCAGCGGCGGGCGCCATGTGGTACTACGTTTGCTGAACATATAAGTTTTTCGTGGAAACCCAAAGCGTTGCTTTTTCGACGCCGATATGACACCATACAACAAAAGACATGATTTTTTGCTTCAGTACTAGTAGAATTCTCATAAGTTTAGCTGTTTTTATAGTTATAACTCGGCTACTCGTAGGTAAATATTTTATTTATTGTATTCTTTAGATTTATATTCATAATAAATAACCCGTTTCAGAATGGAGAACTCATATGTCTCAATAGTTAAAGATTTATTGGAAAATCTACGTTCTCTGCACACCCTGCATGAAAACCTACAGCACGCCACTGATATATATATATATATAAACATATATATATAAACATTTATATATATATATATATATATATATATATAAACATATATATTTCTATAAAAAAAGTGTATTTAAAAAAGTTGAATGGATCAAAGATCTAAAATAGCAATGAAGAATTTCAGTCTCATTGCCCGAGGAGAAATAAAGATTTAGAATCGAAATTTCAGTTCCCAGAAATTAGTTGATAGAAAATATTATTAAACATCTTGTTTCAACAACATTTTCTAACATATAATCCCTTGAATATTTATTAAAACTCTATTAAAAGCGATGATTTTCTTGTATCATTGAATTCCAATTCATCAAGGCGATAACACGTAATATAGAAACTGGAATACACTAGCATAAAAAGGCCGTTATATTTCTAAAGGTGCTAAACATACGTTGAGAGATATTAATCATCTTTCGTAACACGTGTTTAACAATAAACGTTCTACAGGTCATTTATCAGATGGAACCATTCAGTATCTAAATGTGTATCTCTATATATCACATGGAAAAGTGATTTATCAAAACACGGACATTTGGATCTTATAATTATATCTCTAGATGACCTTTAATACAGGAAATTATTTTAGATTCTATTTCAGTTGGGGTCATAAAATAGATCTTTCCTTTTTACTAATGGTTAGTCTGAAATATATTTGATGAAGTTGAAAGATAATAAAAGCAGATATATGCGCATACACACAAAATGAATTTGAATTGAAAAAATCATAATTTTACTGTCATAAAGGATTCAGTTATTTGCTACAGAAGGTTGTTGTATAAATATGCACTTTAGTCTTGAATTATTAATTTATTCAAGCATAGCTTAATTTTTTCTCTTAACTCGGTTCTTTATTAAATGGAGCAATTTTTTTTTTAAATTCGTGGACTTGTTTAAATTAAAAAATGATTCATTATTTCATGGTATTAAAATTATTTATTATAGTATACATTGTTCTTTGAAATAGTTTATTTACATCAATTCACGTGAAGATTTTCTTAATTTTTCCTGTAAAAGTTTTTACTTTCAAGTAAGATAATGATTTTTTTACTCATTAAGTCCAGGCTGTACAATAATATTTCGATGTGACTTTTTAAAATTCACTTCAGAGCGTTGATATGAAATCTACTTTTCTTCTTCCTGTATCAGTGAACATATAAATCTATATTAGTTTAAAACATGTTTAATAAATTAAAAAGATAATTTAAACAAAAAAAATACACACACACACACACACACATATATATATATATTATATATATATATGTGTTTGTGTGTATATAAATATAAATATATATATGTGTGTGTGTGTGTGTGTGTTTGTGTGTATATAAATATAAATATAGATATAAATATATCCCCTATATAATAATACCCTAAGTTTTCTGTCCGCCTGTCCTCGAATTTATGAAGTGAACCTCGAATTTTGCGAACAGTTCATTCGGTAGAGTTCAAGCCTGAATAAACTATGCTAGCTTGATCAAAATATTTCATTTCATTTTCCCCGACTGCTGACTTATCAGACCGGATCTTACCTTTGTAATGAAGTACGAAAACCACATTACATATATATATATATATATATATATATATATATATATATATATATATATATATATATATATATATATATATATACATATATATATATATATATATATATATATATATATATATATATATATATACATATATATATACATATATATATATATATATATATATATATACATATATATATATATACATATATATATATATATATATACATATATATATATACATATATATACATATATATATATATATATATATATATATATATATATATATACATATATATATACATATATATATATATATATATATATATATATATATATATATATATATATATATACATATATATATATATATATATATATATATATATATATATATATATATATATATATATATATATATATATATATATATATATATATATATATATATATATATATATATATATATATATATATATATATATATATATATATATATATATATATATATATATATATATATATATATATATATATATATATATATATATATATATAATATATAAAAATTTAAATACTTTCATCTTTGATTTAAAATTACTAACTCCTATATTGAAAAGCACAAAGTCCGCGAATTTTCTGTCTTTCATGTAGCCTCTTGGCGTTAAACTCGTTGTCAGAAATAAAATCTCCTTTTTCTTGGACTCTTTTTTAACTCAGTTTATTTAATAGTTTTTACTTAATAGTTAAAATAGTTTTTACTTAACATTAATGATGTACACATTTTTATAGAAAAAAAATTTTTTAATGGTGTAAAAACTGAAGTAAAACTTTTTTTATAGTTTATATTGTTCTCCTAAAAAGATTATTTAGGTCAGTTTTACTCTTACTGTTCATCATATTTTACACTTATTTATCAGAAAATAAACAGTTTTTTACCAAATAAGTTACTTTTTCTGGTATCGTATTATGTTGGAATTTATAGAAATTAATTATTTCTACTCAACGGTTTTTGTTGAATTTTAGTACATTTTAGCTAATAGTATAGATGATTTCTTAGGCCGGCAAATATTCTACCGGAGAATTTTAAGATACCTTAAAAGAAGTCGTCTCATTATAATCTATTTCTATTTCTAAAGAAAAAAACCTATTTCTAAAAGAGTACCATTTGATTCTAAAATAAATCTAAATGTATGTAATTGTAAACACATTTTTAGTTATTTTTCTTTTGGAAAAATGTTTTGTGTAAATCAGAGCTTTTAATATAATAAAAAACCATTCATGTTTTAAAACAGATCATTGTTATTGGCTGTATTAGTAAAAAAAAATTACAAACTATATTTGGGTTTTTCAAACAAGCGTTGTTTTGCTTGAGTTCATTTTTTCTACTAAGAAATATTATTTAAAATGAGTTCTCTCAAATGTATCGCTTTTTTAACGAAAGAAAAAAGAAATACTTTTATATAAAGAAAATATTTCTGCATTATTTTAATAAAGCTTAATAAAAGGATAATTTTTGTTGCTAAGGGAAAATTTTTCTTAGTCTCTAAGGCAAAACTTTTCCTTTTGTAACAGGAAATATTCTTTTGAACGTTATGCTTTATTAAACTTTTCTATTATTTAGCCTTGGGATGTATATTTTTTTGCATCTTTACATAAATTAATAAAATATAAATATCTAGCAGCTTTGTGTCTTTTTTGTCCTCTAAGAATAATATTTTTTTGCAATAAACATTCCAAGTCTGACCACTCTCTGATACTACTGTCACTGCTGTCTGCTGACTCTTTATACTTTTCCTACAACTGTAAACTTCTCTTCTGAATAAGTCTACAAAATTCTATTAATGTTTATTTTTACTTATATATGTAGTATAGGAAAAATATTGTAATCTTTCGAAACCTAGATCCCAATATTTTGAATATATGGATCTTCGCATTTAAAACCTCCCTGAGTCAAAAAATAACTGTTTTTTCATTATGTTTATAGGTCTGTTTGTGTGGTGCAGACCCCAAAAACTCAAGGACGGTGTGACTTACAGAAGATAGAACTGAAATAAGAATATTAAAGCAAAATTGTAGTTTTCTACAAGTTTTGGGCATCTGGAAGTCGCAGTTTACCTGCAAATTCCGTTTTACTGAGGCGCCAGGGAAGAAGATACCCGGACTTATGCTAATCCAGCCTTTGAAGAAGCTGCGAGGCGTATGGTAATTACATTCTGCCATCAGAGGCGGCGCGTGCGCCTATGATGCCGGCCGCCCTATTTAGGCCCACCGTAGCTGGGATAGAGCAAGTAGTTCCAGCCAGCCGACCCAGCTGCGGCAGCTCCAGCCACGGCCTTGTTTTGCTTCTCGGTAGCATCCTTAGTGTGCTACCTTTAGGACCCAGCTGAATACAGTTTACTTTTGTTCAGCCAGCTTGCTGATTGTTTTCCATTAAGATTTTTCTGGTGACTATCTCGCTTTGTTTCTAAAATCTTAATAAATGCCTCTTAAGTTTTTCTGGTAGTTATTTCTTCTTACTCTAGCCACACCTTCGAAGACACTTTATGTGTTTCCTTTACTTAAAATTACAATCAGGTTAAAATCTAATTGTGTCTAATGGATCTAGAAAAGTCCCTGATGATCGAAGAATATTTTAGATGGCTATACACAATCTCGAAACATTCTTTTCACCAAACAGACAAATAATTTTTCCAGTTCTACAAAATTCAACAAACAGAAATAAAGACAAACCACACCGAAATTTGCCGATGTTTGATACATGAAAATGAAAAATCCAAGAATGACGAATGCGGGAAATATACCGTTCAATTAGGAAATTTAGGAACCAAATGAGCTTAAAGATCAATTCGGGAAAATAAATGATATATTAATAAAGAGATATGACATTGTATTAAGATATATATAATGAAAAGGATTCTCTTTCTTGTGTATAACATATACAGTCTGTTCCATAAGAGCGTGTCGCTCATAACTGCGTCAATAGATAGCTCGCAAATACCGGCTTAATTGCACGTGTTCTTCAAACATAAGAGAAGAATGCTTTATGGTTATATTCTTTATTCGATTTGTTTTGCTGTGTGTGGTATAGCCACATTCTATGTAAAAGGGAATGCCAGGTATTGCCGGCTTCCTGACCCCTTATTTTATGGAATGGGGCTTGTCCATGTCCAAGTCACCTTGAATCTTCCCTCGCTGACCATCCGTGGGTTGCCGTTGTGATCTCTCCATCTTTCACCTTTTGTCCAGCTTGATCGTTGCTTGGCGCCCTAAGATTTCTAGGCTGTTCTTCCTACTCACCCTACGTTTTGGCGATCATCTTGGGTTCCCGCTGGCGGGATTTTTCCACTGACCTCGCCATGCTCGGTGTTGAGGGGGCATCATTTTGGCCGAAATTGGGGGAGAGATCACAACGGCAACCCTCGGATGGTCAGCGAGGGAAGATTCAAGGTGACTTGGACATGGACAAGCCCCATTCCATAAAATAAGGGGTCAGGAAGCCTTAAATTTTTGGCATTCCCTTTTACATAGAATGTGGCTATACCACACTGTGTATCAAGAATTCCAAAATAAGTGCCGCGTATGCTAGCCGTTTTGAGGCAGTGTTTCTGTGCAACCATATCCAAAAGGACCAAAAATGCAGCTGCAGCCGGGTACATGAGAAAGTCGGAGTCGTTCGTCAAGAAGTGGGTAGCAAGTTATAAAGTGAAACGAAATGTTGACGACCTGCCGGAACGGGGTAAACGCTGCTCAACGTCAGAATCGAATGATAAAGTGATTCTTGCATAATCGATAACAATAGGGACTGGACAACTTTTTTTTGTGGGGGGTGAAATGTATTTCAGTTTAATATGTATACTACATGGTACAAATGTCTTTTTAACTAATTCGTTTGTATTTTCAGAGAAATAGACGACACGCTCTTCTGAAACAGACTGTATTTGTTATACAAAGAAAGCATAGTTAAATATAACTGAGTAAGTCACAGTTCGTTCTCTTCACAAAATCCGAAAAATACTGCTTTAGAAATAAATAAAAGCCCCATGTTCAGGTCTTAGAAAAAAAAAAATAATTTTAAGTTCATTCCAAATAAGTCACTGAAGATTAAGATAATGAGGGAAGATCCCTTAATTTGTGTTTCTTCAATGATTTATGCCATCAATCATATCTGGATCAAAAAATCATTAACTATGTAAGACGTGATCAGTTCTTTTTTTGTGTCAAACAATGAATCAGCTGCCAAAGCGTGGCACCTGACGTTGACATATGTATGCACCGTCTGTTTCTGATAGAAATCAGGTTTGGAAGCTAAAATGTTATTTATATTCGTTAATTTATGGTCTAGCTTTTAGTCACCTACATTTTGTTTTTTTACTAAGGTGATTTTTCTTCCTTGTTATCCCTGATATATCTCACCATTAATTCTCTCTTTAATTCCAGGAGAAATGTATTTTAGTAAAAGGTCTGACGAAATACATAGGACGCATTACATTTATTACTTTTCCTGAAATTTTTTTAACCTTTTGAAAATATACTTTTTATGGATAACTATCTCTATGCTTTACGAGAACCAAGAATGTCACCGTTTGATTAGATATTGTAGAAATTGTGCATTCCGATTACTGCAGTAACACACACACACACACACACACACACACACACACACACACACACATACATATATATATATATATATATATATATATATATATATATATATATATATATATATATATATGTAAAATATCAAAATTATTTTACTTTAATATTTCCTTAAAAATCTCCTCTCTTCCATTCTAATTCCTTAAAATCTTTTTCCCAGCCTCTAAATGTCTTAATCAAAAGAGTGCCCTCGACTTAAATTCTTTCGATATATTTCTCAAAGCTTTCTGCCCTATAGATGTAAATTTTCAGTCTATTCAACACGTTTTTCAGCTGTTGCCGGAAAATGGCTCCGCGTTTTTCCTGATCTTAACAGTTTAATTTGCTGATTAAGTTTCTTGTTCCTTGGGAAAATTCTTTGTCTTTGCTCTTGGCTGCAGAGTCTACATTCGAGCAGAGAGATTTTTGCGTCTTTCTCTTGTCTGTCGTTGACTAGTAAACATGTCCTTTTTTAACAACTCTTAAATAAAGTTTTAATTAGACCTGTGTCATTCTCTTCAATGAGAACCGACTGCATTTTTATTACTACTAAGCTGATTAGGTTTCTACTTGACCAGTAGCCCAGGAAAGTAAAACAACAGGGGCTACAAAATTGTGAATTGAAGAAATAATATTTACACACCCATATATACATATATAGTAATAAGTTTGCTATATTTGTATACTCGTAAACTAATAATCCAAAAAGAATCTATTGGACGTTTGTTTACTCATTGGACCTTTGAAATATTTGCCACGTTTTTCTAAAATGCCACAAGTCAATAATGGATGTTTTAAAGTATTGAAAGATTATATAGTGATATTAACTAAAAATTAGTTACATAAATGATAATTTTAACAAATATGCAGACGCTAAGAAAATAATATGTAGTAATATTAATAGTAATAGGTTGCTAAGTCTGTATACTCGTATACAAAAAAAAATGAAAAAATCAGTTTTTTACGTTTATATATCTGCAATTTATTTATTAAACGACACAATTTCACAATGGATTTTTAAAAGTATTGAAAGAATATCTAATGACCTTAATTAAAACAATTACATACCTAACAATTTTACCACATTTGCAGCTACTAAGGGAATAATACGCAATAAGATTAATAGTGATAAGTTGTTAAATTTGTATATTGATATACGAAAAATTAAAAAACAAAAAATGTTTTACTCATTGTACGATTTTCACATCTGCAAAGTATTTTATAGTGACACAATTGAATCATGAATTTTTTAAAGTATCGAAAGACAGGCTTGTGATCTTAACTAAAAACAACTTCAAAACTTATGTGTTTACCAAATTTGCTCACGCTAAGAAAATAATGTCCAACAAAATTAGTAGTGATAGGCTACTACGCTTGTATTCTCATATACGAAAAAGAAATTAGTTTTATACTCATTGTACGTTTTACATATCTGCAATGTTCTAAAGTGACACGAATCTCTAAAGAAATTTTAAAAATATTAAAATATCATCTTGTGATCTTAACTAAAACAATTACAAAAATAATATGTTTTCTAAATTTACACGCGCTAAAAAAATAATATGCAGTAAAATTATTAGCAGGCTTCTACGTTTGTATTCTCGTATACGAAAAAGAAATCAGTATTATACTCTTTACTCTTTTTACATATCTGCAATGTGTTTCTAAAGTGACACAAACCCACAATGAACTTTTAAAAATATTGAAATATTATCGTGTGATCTTAAATAAAAACAATTACGTAACTAATATGTTTTCCAATTTTGCACACGCTAAGAAAATAATGTACAATAAATTAATAGTGAAATCTAAAGTGACACAAATTCACAATGAACTTTTAAAAATATCGAAATATTGTCTCGTGATCTTAACTAAAAACAATTACACAACTAATAATTTTACAGAATTTTTCAGCACTAAAAAAATAATATGCAGTAAAATTGAAAGTGATAGGCTGATACGATTCTAGATTCGAATAAAAAATTTAAAAAAAAATCTGTACTCCTTGCACGCTTGACATATCAGCAATATGTTTCTAAAGTGACACAATTCCATAATGAATTTTTAAAAATATCGAGAGACTATCTTGAGATCTTACCTAAAATCAATCATAAAACTAAACATTTTACCGAATTTGTAGACGCTAAAAAAGGATATGCAGTAAAAGTATTGCCAAAATAATGTGCAATAAAATTAGTAGTAATAGCTGCTACGTTTGTATTCAAAAGTAAATTAGTTTTATACTCAATGGACATTTTACATATCTGCAATGTGTTTCTAAAGTGACACAAATTCATAATGAACTTTAAAAATATCAAATATTATTTTGTGACCTTAATTAAAAACAATTAAATAACTAATAATTTTACAAAATTTTGCTGTGGCTAATAAAATGTTATGCAGCAAAATTGAAAGTGATATATTGCTACATTTGTAGACTCGAACACAAAAATTAAAAAATCTATACTCATTGCACGTTTGGCATACCATCAATATGTTTCTTAAGTGACACAATTCCACAATGAATTTTTAAAAATATCGAGAGACTATCTTGGGATGTTAACTAAAAACAATCATAAAACTAAATATTTTATTAAATTTATTGACTCTAAGAAAATAATATGCAGTAAAATAAGTAGTG
Organism: Pardosa pseudoannulata; assembly: GCA_032207245.1. Lineage (NCBI taxonomy): Eukaryota > Metazoa > Arthropoda > Arachnida > Araneae > Lycosidae > Pardosa > Pardosa pseudoannulata. Next base: position 107,464,592 of record CM063506.1, read on the forward strand.
AATGATTGATACGTTTGTATAGTTGAACACGAAAAATTAATAGGGGATTGAAATCAAATAGGAGGATTTTGTATTCTAAAGTATTCTAATAACTAAATGATAAAATAGACCAGAATACAAAATTTTCAACGTACAAGTAAAAAGGCATAATCAAAAAGCAAATATGTATCTTTTGTCTTCGATTTGTGTATTTTAAAGTTCGGTTTCGTATATATATTATTTAACACAAAGGTTTCTTATATAATTTACATTTCACCTTATACTAGTAAGTAAGAATATTATTTTTCATGTTTACATACATTATTTGAAATAGTTAAAGATCTTTTTATAATTTTATGCAGTGCTCTTGTCATACATATTCAAACTGTTTTTCTACAACGGTGTTAATTCAAACGTAAAGGATTCTGGATCTTTAAATTTTGTAAATTTAAAATTAACATGTGTGGCATGGACACTGCGATAGTAAGTTTTTATGCACTGCTGATGTAACTAGCATTTAAAACATATCTTCAGACAACGTAGCCTGTTTTCTGTTATCTAGAAATTAATCTCTACATATGCAGTCAGATACGTGACTGTTATATACTGCATTAAGTTATTTCCTCATTAAGTTAAACAAACATGCTGCTACATAACTATAATATAGCACACACATTTCATTTCAACAGTCCAATAACATAAAAATGGAGTTCCCGAAAGAAATATCTCTTATATAAATGAAGGAATATCTCTTTTAAAAATGAATCTTTACTGAACGTAAACACATTAATCATGGTGACACCAAAATTTAAAGTAAAATATTCCAAGAAAAATATTTCGAAACTAATTTTTCTCCGAAGAAGTAATTAATGTTTTATTTCGAGAAGAATAATCGAAAATCCCCCTTTTTTTTACCGTCGTAAATTCTTAGTACAAAAGCTTTTAGAAAACACTTAAAACCTGAATCTTACATGAGCGTTTCTGCTTTTCAACGAATTCAAGCGAATAAAAAATGTCATTTTTTTTTCAATCTATAGAATTTTTTAATGGCAACTTCGTTTAAGAGTGTCCTTTACTAATATTTTTTTTACATCTGTACTGCGAATAATAGCTGAACAATTTATTTTATTGGTGATAATTTTAGATAGCTTGATGTAAAATGCTTTGCTTCGGTTATATTTACTGTTATATTTATAAGTACTCTACTTGTAGTAGCATAAAATAAGCAAAAAATTCATAAATAAAAAGTAAGTTGCTTTGCCGATTTGCTTTTTCTCTTTGTCTATTTTTTTGTGCTTTTTTGACTTAGTTCTCATTTACAGTTTATGCTAAAAAATGTCTCATTTAATCAATATTTTCCTTGCTGTGGTAAGTAAGAATATTAAGAGACTATTATATATCTATATAATATTATATATCTATTGTACATCTATTCCCTAGGCTGTAATTTTATATTGCTTCCAGTAGTTATTAACTATATTCTTTCTTTTATATTGTTGCAAATTGTGTATTTTCATCACACCCTAAATATTAATCTGTTTGGTGGCAAAAGAGAGGACCGCAATATGGTAGCACACTTTGTTTTTTTCTATAAATTAAGGACTTTACAGTAGTAGATCAGAGATATTAACGTAAAAATACACAAATAAAAGTCAACTATATTTTTTATTTACTTTCATATGCTTCTTTTTCAATTTGGTCTCTCTATTTTAATATTTTTGTACAAAATTCTCGAATTTAATCTGCTTAATTTATATTTAACTGGTAATACAGTAGAACCTCGGTATAACGACATCCTATGGGACCAACATCTTATGGTCTTTGCAACGAATTGAAAAAATAATAAAAAAATTGAGAAAAGAAATGATGCAGCAGTACATACACTTCTATTTATTTGTATTTCCATTACTGAACATTTGATAAAAAGTCTTTGATTGACGCCTGTTTCAAGTTCATTTGGGAATTTTTTATTATCATTGATTTCATATCCGTTAAATTTTGAAGGAAATCATTGATTGCATTAAAGGCTTTTTTTCATTCATTTTTTTCAAAAGCTTAGACAATTTCTTCTCAGTCGTCGGAATCGCAGATTTCATCATTTCCGGTAGTACGGGCAATATAATCATCCTCATTCAAATTTTCTTCGCAGCACTTTAAAGTGTCGTCTACCACAACTAACTCATCAAATGATAATTGAAGATCCGGAAATTGAATACTGAGGAGCTGCATCATTTCATTAGTGTCTGGATATCTATCTAGGACATCAATGTCGTACGTGACGAAAGGATCTTTTAAGCAAACACAAAAAGAGGAGTACAGGTTTCTTGAAGTTGCACCACAGTACAATAATTTTAAAATAGTCCACTTGCTCATAAGTTCTGCGGTCTTAAAATGGCGGTCGCTCTAATGAAAAACAATACACTTGGGGTCGTTGTAGTGGTTCAAAATTAATATTATTCCTAAGGTAAAATAATTTTGACTTTTTAAGATGGTCGTTCTAACGAAGGGGTCGTTGTATCGTGGGATCGTTAAAAAGATGTTCTACTCTAAATAATTTGAGAATTGCATGCAATTAATCAATAATATACTGTTGATACAGGTATTTAGCAAATGGTACTTATAAATTTCAGAATTCAAGGTATTTTTGATGTTATTGAGATTGTTAAAAGAAATGATGCAGCAGTACATACTCTTCTATTTATTTGTATTTCCGTTACTGAACGTTCGAAAAAAAGTCTTTGATTTGTTTCAAGTTCATTTGGGAATTTTTCATTATCATTGATTTCATATCCGTTAGATTTTGAAGGAAATCTTCAGAATTAAATTGTCCTTCAAAATATTGACTGAAAGGCATTGATTGCATTGAAGGCTTCTTTTTCATTCACTTTTTCAAAAGCTTGGACGATTTCTTCTCTGTCGTCGGAATCGCAAATTTCTTAATTTTCGGTAATACGGACAACAAAATCGTCCTCATTTAAATTTTCTTCACATCACTGTAAAGTTTCGTTTACCACAACAAGCTCATCAAAAGATAATCGAAGATCATTAAATTTGAGAGGGCTTTCTTTAAGCAAACACAATGAGAGGAGTACAGGTTTCTTCTAGTTCCACCACAGTACAATAATTTTGAAATAACGCACTTGCTCATGAGTTCTGCGGGCTAAAATTGGCGGTCGCTATAACGAAAAATAATAAGCTTGGGGTCGTTGTAATGATTCAAAATTAACATTATTCCTATGGTAAAATAATTGGGACTTTTTAAGATGGTCGTTCTAACTAAGGGGTCGTTGTATCTTGGGGTCGTTAAAAAGAGGTTCTAATGTAATAAGTTAACCCTTAGCACTCCGCACGTTTTTGTACCACTGTCTACCAGCAACTCCGCACATTTTCACAGCTGAACGAGTGTGCAGAAGGAGTTTTATTTTAAATGAGAAGAATTTACACGTGCTTGTGAATGTTTTTGATTTTATTTATTTTATACATATGCACCTTCTTCTTGTAAATGAAAAGTAAATTTTAAATATTGTAATTCATTATGGTGTGATATCTTTGGAAACAACATCCCATGTGCATTCTGGGTTTTTTTAAGCCCTCGGTGGCAAACAACTGGATTAGGCTTTCAAATATTTACCACGCAACAGTAAAACAAACAAAAAAAAGAGAGAATATAGTCATGAGTTATCATTTAAAAATGTCCATAGTTTAAATACCTAGAACGAAACCCTGGAAGAAGCCACTATTATGCTTGCCGTTAATGTTAAAGTAAGAGAAAAGGATTAAAACTAACGAAAAATTTTTTAAAAAGTAAACCAAAACTAAAACAAAGCCCTTAGTTTGGTGATGTTAATTGGGTTCCAAGATAATATTAAGAACAAGTTGCTTTTACATAATTAAACTTGAGAGGGGGGGGGGTCTCCAAGCATGAGTCCAGCCCCGGAAGAGATATGAAACAAACAAGTGTCTATACAGATATTTGAATTTGTGCTATTATGTACTAATGTGCGTTACAGATATCTTGAATAACATACGCATTAAAAAGTAACAAGAGAAAGGAACATAAATGGGCAACAAAATGAAGACTTTGTTACCATGAGAAATCATTTATAGAAAGTCAATCTGTTATTACTTGAGCTTTAAAAACAAAATTAATATTTAATAATTTCATAAAAATTATCTACATTTGCATTCTGGGTTTATTTGGGCAAGTGTTACAGTACCCATGTTGATAATAACTCCAATAAAAGCCCAAAACTCATCTTCTTTCAACGCTCGCCACGTTTGCCAAATAGAATTACTAGATATTTCTTTATTCTTTAGAACATTTTCTGTGTAAATTTTGGTTTCTTTTATAATTCTACTAGCAAGTTTGCCCGTGCTTCGCTACGGTGAACTTAATATATTACTTTTAAACAAAGATTTATTTTTCGTGAATAACTCTCTAAATTCGTCACAGTTCAGTTCGAGTCATTGGCATGTTTATATATTTCTATCATAAGCGTATCATAACATTATTCAGTTTTTATAATCGAATTTGTCTTATATTAAATTTGCTCAAACTTTTTTTATTGTAAAATATAAGCTTAACCCTAAATTGCATTACTGTATTACTACTGTACGTTGATTAGCAAAGTTAACAGATCTTGCCATATTACGTGATAGAATAGGAAGCACAGGTTTTGACAGCAACAGTGCTAATTTTGTTGGTAGTAATAAATGTTTTCCAAAATTAAGGAAATTTATGACAAACCACATAGTTTTGTGTGAAACAGAAACACACATTCATATCGACAACCATATGAATATGAAGATAACTATATAAAATGATAGGTTTTATTTGGCCATGAGAGTCACTGAAATTTGTACTTTTTGTACTTAGAATATTGTTGATATGCATTTCATTGTAACATAAAAATGAACCAAGAATTAAATTTAAAATTAGTTCTCATATAAAAATGCCATAATTTGCGTCGCATAGAAATGAAAGTGAATCAATTTATATCTCAAATTTCAGTTCAAATCGAATAGACACTAAGCAGACGATTTTAAATAATATAAAATAAGAAATGAATAAATGAAATATTTAAATGAATGACGTCATAATGATAGAAAAATATCATTTTCGCCTATTTATTATGTGATGAATTGAACATTTTAATCTCCTGCTTTTAACCGTGGAAAACTGCGTTTAAAACAATTACTTGGGATGACGTCACATTGCTAGAAATATTGCTTCTTTCCCTTAGATATGATGCGATAAATTAAAAACTTAATCGTTTGCGTTTAACCGGGGAAAATAATGCTTGGAATAATGACATGAAATGCTCGAAAAAGGGGGAAGGAATGAATTTCGAACGTTGAAAATTTACAAAAACCTTCCCATGGATATACCTAAACATTTCCCAAATTTTCACCGCGATTGGATGCATAGTTTTTGAGTCTATTGAGTACAGACAGACAGACAGACAGACACACACAAATTCATTTTTATATATATAGATTTACCTGTCCGTTTGTGAAAAATAATTTGAAATATTGTGTCGTCTGTCCAATATTTGTAGGAATTTGTGGTCCACTGACCTTTGACAATACATTAAAAATGTATTGTATCCGGAATATCTAATTCTTCCGTGACATCGCGCCATTCATCTAAGTCTTCCGGCGACTCTTCACTTTCACTTTCAATAACTACCATTCGTCGTCTCTTTGGTAGTTTAATTTCGGAACCACTAATTGGAGTGTCAGAATTATAATCAACATTGTCTTCCACAATATCTTCTAACAATGAAAAATCAAACACATCTTCATTATCACTCAACTCTATATTCTCATCACAATATTTATTTTTCTATATGTTGCGTACCATAAAATGGGTCAAATAATGTTTCGATCGTAACAGTAGCGAGACTGAGCACGTTTTAACTACAGATAACAATTGCCAACGCCGACGATTCCGTAACATTTTAAGCCTAATCATGCTAAAAACATTGGGCACCACAGTTAAGCCTACGGAGTGACGGAACAAATGACGGACGGCTCTGTAGCGGAGCCAACGAAGCGCTAAGGATTAATATTCTTTTTAATGCTGTATGGAAAGCCAATCGAGTCTATTTGATTTAAGCTGAATGATTGCATCTTTTTCTTTGTAAAACATAACTATTTTGAAAGGATTTCAAAGTGCTTCTCGTAATTTTGGAAGCAGGGGCCAAGCAGAATACAAATATGTAGATAGATGTTTATGTATTTTATTGGGGATAATTTAGATTGCTTTGTAGTTTTATGCCGAAAACATTAAATTGCTAATATAATAGTCTTATGTTAGTACAAATGTGCAATTATTATTTTACTCTTAATTATACTCTTAATTTTATTTCTACTCTTAATTTCTACGAAATGTTTATATTTAATTGATTCTTAATTTATACTTAATTTATACTTCTACTAATTTAAACTCTTAATTTCGTTTCTTGGTTTATAAAAGTAATTTTTATCAAATATTTAGTTCCGGCATTTTATTAGCTTTAAACTCTAGGCTATTCTAACTACAATTTGAGCAGTAATGAAAATGCCTTAATCAGTTTGTTTTATATCACTCTAATTTCTTTATAGTTCTGTATAGCTGCCTATTCTATCAACTCTAATCACAAACTTATTGAAATGTAATACAGCTTTCTGTTTTGTCCTACTTTTAATATTAATGCACTTCAAATATTGGTTGTCTATATTTATTTAGTGTTCCGGTACGACAGTTGTATATCTTGTTTTTTATATCAATATATACTTGAGAATTTTAGCTTCCTTGTTGAAATTGATAATAAAATTCAAATAATATCTCTCTTTTAGGATGCTTATATCATTGATTATAAAGTGCGTTGAATACAAATTCATGTTTTGGATGAAACATTTGCTTACAAGATTACAATATGTTTGCTTTAACAGAATTTTGGGAATCAATCTATCTTGTGGCAGCTGGTCACAAGAGAACCAAAGAAGGTCGGTCATTCTCAGGACCCGTGGGAATTTATTCCCCTGAAAAAGCAGGGTTTCGGATTTTTATATCCCTCTATACATCTGTGTGGAATGCCAGCTGTCATTCAGGAGTCCACTTCGCTGACCACTCCCTTGCTCTTAGCCCTTTTTCTCCCTCCCTCTTTTTGCGAGGGGTCTTTCAAGAAGAAGGCAGTTGGTTGTTGGGGGCTGGAGGGTGGAGAAGGTTGTTTCTCTCTCCCAAATGATGTTGTTTTTATCGTGTATATTTTTTCAAAATCCGAACGGTATCCTCTTGCGGGTTGTGCGTATCGGGAGTTCTCTTCTCTTTGGCTGCCACTTAGCACTCGTCGCTTGTCAGTTCTTGTTTGTGCTCTGCGTCGGAGTCACTTCTCTGAGCAGTTAGTAGACTTATTCTATCGCTATCGACCTATTTTGTCGGTAGGGAACCTCGGTAAGGGTCTTCATTGACTCACAGGTGGGGTTCTTTTCTAAGTTATCGTGTATATTTTGTATATAGTCAAGATAATAAAGTATAGGACTTTAAGCGATTGTTTTTACTAAGCCCCCACAAACACAGAGGTGTATGTATGTTGCGACGTTACAATCTCTTCCTGGAATTTCTTTTGCTGTAATACACATAAAACTTAAAATATATAATGGACTTAACTTTGTTTATATTTAATAATTTTGAAAATAAAAGATAAATACAGTGGACTTCCGCTTAATGTGATCAGTTTAGAACACCGCGATTTTGATAACAATAAATGATATTCAAAACTATATAAATTTACGCCCCCCTTTAATTCACACGTACTAAATTTCAAATGAAATGAAACAACACACCTTATATTTATGTACTGTATAAATTATCCTTTGAAAAATAAGAATTGTATACATAATTAAAAAATTGATCAGTTGTTGACTGTCTACAATTTTTTTAAGAAGCTCATTGATAAATTATTCGTAATCATAATCAACCTGTCATAACGATTTTAAAATTTCGATCTTTTGTTTTAATGTTAAATCCTTTTACTTTCTGGCTTCCACATCAACAAGCTGCATGTAAGCGAGCAAGGCATAAAATGTGAATACGCTCCTTCTCAGTTCCGATAATAATATGTTGCTTTCTGCTTATCTGACAACCATTGACCACCAGCAGGGTGGGAGTATTTTTTAAAAATTCCAGTAACATTTAAACCCCACTACGTTATTCATTCCCCATTTTCCTAGTTTGAAGAGGAGAATTCTCGGAAATTCAAACAGCGAAAGGAAAGAAAAGAATGGGTTCCTTCTGAATATATTGTGAATATTCCTTTCCCAGTTAAAATGAGGTTTGAAAAATGATAACATTAACCGATGTAACGATCACATAAAGCGATAATTTTAACATACAAATGAATAGAGAAAATCGGGATTAAGTGATTTCGATAACAATAAGCGATTGATAACATTAACCACGATAACATTAAGCGCAATCTACTATATTTCAATTCTGAGGTGAAGAAAAAAAGGACAGTTATATTGATAGTTTTGATTATTAACACTATGGTCGGTTAAGAAGGAACTAATATTAAATTAATAATAACACAACTTTCTACAGGTTGTTATAAAAATAAATTTTATAAATTTTAAAATATTGATATCTCAACAAGATCTAATGATAATATTTGCTTTAGTGAACTATTTTAACTAAGAAAGGAAAATGAGTAGTAATAACTTTTGAAACATTCCCTGAAATGAAGAATTGGGAGAGTTAGCGAAACTCTTACTTAAAATCCTAATCTTTCGCGTAATATTATTATAAGGCATTAAGCTTACCTTCTTAATACCCCTAGTGAGTTTGTTAAACCCTTCTTAAAATTTATCCAGAGAATTTTCAACATTGCTACATTTCGATATGAGAATATGACAGATTCTTCGTATTTGCTTCGTCGTAAACCAATTCGATGTAATTTTCATTTTCTTTTTACGAAGAGAAATATTTCTCTTAAATTTCGTAAATATTTTATAGAATTAAGGGTACAAGAGACCTTGAAGCTCGGAATATGGCTGAATTTTGGAGTAAAGAAATCCAGTCTTTAAATGATTTCTAATAATGACCATAAATAGTTTTGTTACATAAAAGATACAGGACATTAACCGTTTGAGCGCTGAAGAGTTTCCTTATATATATGCTAATAGTGCGGAATGAAATGCGTAGTAATGATTTTGGAGAACAACAGAAATGGTTGTAATTAACACTAATTAGTATGAAACAAGTAATTCTTACAAACAAAAATATTCTTCATTCTCATTCATTACAAGAATGTTTTGCTGCACAAATTCCAGAATTCCTTTTTTACATATAGCGCAAATTAAGTTGGATCATGTAATTCCATTACAATTTTTTTAATGCATACATCACATTGTCTCAAGTTTCGCCGAGACAATTTTTCTAAAGAAATCTTTGTACTTTTTGGTAGTCTTCCTGTGGCATTTTTGCTTGCTAAGCATTCCACCTCTATAGCATCAATATGTTCAGTATAACACTTGTTGAGAAAGCGGAAACAGTTTCTAATTTCTGTACAACAGTGAAAGTTTTTTTTTTATTACAATTAAATAAATAAATAAAACATGGTCATTTTGTCTATCGTTCCACAATCCACGAATGTGCTGCATTACTACTCACCACTCTATTTTATTTTAATTTTTATATTAGTAACTATTCTAATTGAGTAAAATTACTACAAACTGCGATTGATATGAATTCAACTACTCTCAATAGATGCGAAAATTATACTAACCAACAGCAGCGTCTCTACATTTTCGGTACAAAACAAGAGAAGTGCTATCGCGCTCACAAGCGAAGCTCAATAGCGCTTCGCCTCACTCAAACGGGTGATATCTATTAGAAAACGTTATTATCGTAAAAGATTTTATAAAAAACAGTTTAGTTCTTCAAAAATATTTATTAAAAGTTCTAATTCACAGTTTCCTGATTGATATAGTTGTTAGAACATCCTATAAAGCTGAAGTATGTGGCTTCGAATGCAGCTTATGGCTTGGATGTGATTTGTGCTGTTCTTTGAAACAGAGCCAATTTAACTTATATAGTGTCCCCACAATAAATTAGTCAACAAACATTTATGGTTTGTAAGTGGTGAGTGCTAATAATAAAGACAAGTTCCATGGTGTTGAAATTGAAAAGATATGTTTAGCATTTATATAAATAAAACTAGGTATCGATTTTCACTGACATTAATCCATCATAATCATCATCATTTGTTTTCATGCCGAGAGGCATATAAGACATTTATTTAAGCATACCCCCTGTCTCCTGCAGTTATCTTTGACTAAGCTCAGCTTTATTATCCCGCCTCGTTTCTTGAGATTTTGCTGAAGATATACTTTTATCGTCCATCTTTGACGACTTGCAGAAAACAGATAATCTGGCAAAAATGCTAAGAAAATGGATTACATATCAGTGAGTCTAAAACTAAAACCCTAAGAATAAATGGTAGAACAAGTAATGAATTACACCTATAAAATGATGAGATTGAAGACATAAATTATTTTCTGAATGTTGAAGCATATTTAAGATTCCATGATGGTACAAACGATGAGATATATGGCAGAATCTCAAAAGCTCGTAATTGTATCAGAAGTTGAAGTAAAATTTGGAATTCTGGTAATATAGAATTAAGAGTTAAATAATTCTTTTTAAAAATAGTTAGTTAAAACAGTACATTTTATACAGATCTGAAATCTGTAAATTAACCATATCCAAAACAAGAAAACTAAATACCTTTCAAAATAAGTATTAAAGGATAAATATGACAGTTTTTGGTCACCAGTAATGAATGAAGAGCTGTTACAGATAATTAACTTAGGAAGCATAGATCATAATATCAAATTAAAATGATGCCATTCTGCTGGAAATGTCCTACAAATGGACTCTGGAGATGGACCCAGTGTTATTCTAAGCTGGGCAACTAAAAGCAGTTGGCGACGTGTTGTCTTTTACTAAAATAGCAACGAATGATGGAGAAAGAGACACGTTAATTCCAGTATATATAAGGCATTTATTTTAAATTTTGCATGTTTTTAGCACTCTACTAAAATGGCAATGAATGATGGAGAAAGATGCACTTACGTTAATTTTAGTATAAGGCATTTATTTCAAATTTTGCATGTTTTTAGCACTCTACTAAAATGGAAATGAATGATGGAGAAAAAGACACGTTAATTTCAGTATATAAGGCATTTATTTCAAATTTTCCATATTTTTAGCACTCAACTAAAATAGCAACTAATGATGGACAAAGATACACTTACCTTAATTTCAGTATATATAAGGCATTTATTTCAAATTTTGCATGTTTTTAGCACTCTACTAAAATGGCAACGAATGATGGAGAAAGAGACACGTTAATTTCAGTATATATAAGCATTTATTTCAAATTTTGCATATTTTTAGCATTCTACTAAAATGGCAAAGAATGATGGAGAAAAAGACACATTAATTTCATGTATATATAAGGCATTTATTTCAAATTTTGCATGTTTTTAGCACTCTATATTCATTGTTTTGTTTAAACCTTTGTAACTCGAGAAAATACTTTACGTTTTCAAAAATCATACACAATTTTATGAAAAAAAACATTTATAGGTAATATCCAAAGATGTGTAATGCATCTGGAATGTTCTAAATCCCTAATTTGATAGCATACTTCAAGCTGGAAAACTGGATTTTCAAAGTATTAATCCGTTTAAAAAATCACACTGAGTTTTAGAAAAATTATATTTTCAGACAACATCCAAACATTTGATAGAGACAAAAATAGTAATGTACCAGAAATATTTAGAAATTATTAAACGGTTTCATAAACATTAAACTGGAAAATATTATTATTAAGGTTTTTGTACATTTTATGTTAAACAAACAATCCAGTTTTATAACATATATATTTATAGATACGATCCAAACATTTGTCACAGACTAAGAGAAAAATAATACACATGCAAAATGTTGAAGCTATAATATTATACACGTCCAAAAGAAAAACATGAATTTTAAGGTTTTAGTACGCCTAAACTTTAAATCCGTTTTATGCATTTATAGACAATATTTAAAAAGGAAAAAGACTAAGAAAATAGTAGTGCACTTGAAACATTTTAAATTCATTGATTTCCTACCATACGGCATTGGTAAACATGATTTTTAAGGTTTTAGTATGTCTACACTCTTAACAAAAGTCTTCTAAGCTTTATAAGAAGTATATTTATTTAAAATAACACTTCACAGACTATAAGAAAAATAATGCAACAAGAACTTTTTGAAATTACTAATTAGATACTATAAACGTCAAACTGGAAACCATGATTTTAAGGTTTTAATTCATTTAATAAAACGTGCTTAATTTTATAACAATTATATTTATAAACTATATCCAAACATTTACCATGAACAAAAGTAATGTACTTGGGAAATGTTGAAATCATTAATACGATACCATATGCATAAAACTGGTAAACATGATTTCTAAGATTTTAGTACATTTATAAGTTTAAAAAAAACTATACTTAATTTTACCACAAATACATTTATAGACAGTATGAAAACATTTGATAGAAACTAAGAAAAAAGTAGTGTATCCGGATTATTTGGAAGTTATTACTCCGATAAACGCCAAACTGGAAATTATGATTTTTAGATCTGAGTGAAGTAAAATAAATATTTAATTACAAAATTTTATTTTAATTATGAAGCTTATGCCTATTTCCACTTTTGTCTCACAGAACACATTTAACTTTTGCCGCCGAATTGAGATGTTTTGAAGGTCTTTCGTTCTTTAAGTGGCTTATTGCATTTAATTTCGATGAAATTGTCACTTTTAAGCAACAATTTGTAAGGAAACTTGGTTATTTTTGTACAATTTAAGACAAAAATAACCAAAATTTAGCATAATTATTCCGGTTAAATGATTATTGGAACTTGGGAATCTGGACTTTCTGTAGATTAAAAAAAGATTTTTACATTTAAAATAAAACTACGAAGAATGTTTGTCGATTCCAGAAATTCATATCATGTATCTGTTGAAATTCTTAATCCGCAGTTAATTAAGACAATGAAACGTAAACAAACATAGCTAATTTTCGAAAATTCTGTTTTCTTTTTTTGTTTTTCGCAGTAATTGGGTACGGAAGCAAGTTTTATATACAATTAGGTGGGTACACTAGGAAAAATTTAATGCATCTCAAAGTAGGAATATTTTAAGGAAACTAAATTATTCAATGAATACAATTTAACTCTTTTATAAATGATAATAATTTTCATTCAACAATTTTGAAAGATAAATGAGTTTTAATTGTAGAATTTCAAGTAATTTTATTCAATTTATTTTAAACATTTATATAATAAATATAAAGAAATAAAAATAACTCCACTTAAATAAATGCTCACTTTTGTGCAGGGCTTCGAACCGTAATTTTTTTTGTTCCGGTTTTCGTTCCGATTTAACTAAAAAATTAATATCGGTTCAGATCCGGTTTTCTCTCCGCCAAAAATAACTGTTTTCGTTTCAGTTCCAAATGAATAATTTCATTTCATGTATATTCTTATTTGTACTAAAAAATATAATTCTATCATAAACAAAAAATGTAATTCTATCAAAATTTAGAAGATTTTATTCTTTTTTTAATTGGTACGATAAGAGCGGCGAGCATTGGCATTGTTATCCATTATCAAAATCGCATTTGACAACTAGGTTCATGATTACCCACATTCGTCGTTTGACTCTCACATCGTGCACTTGGCCTTGCAATAATTATGTAAAAAATATATTATTTATTTAACATATGAAAATTGCCTCTAATTATTAATATATCTTCTAACGTGGTTTCACTGAGATTACTTCTGTTGTCTCGGAGAATAACTTTCAACAATAACTTGTGTAGCTGGAGCTGCAAAAACCACCATTGCAATCTTATACAAGTGCGGATATGTAATTATAAAGTTGACGTTAAATTAGAAAATGTTGATAAGTTGGTAACAGTAACAAAATGACTGAAAGATATATCGAACCGAAATAAACCGATATTTTTTTCGGTTCAGTTCCGGTTTTCGTACCGACCAAAATAACGGTTTTTTCCGGTTTTCGGTTTTCGGTTCAGTTCCGGTTCGAAGCCCTGCTTTCATCCCTACAAATTCTGATATAAGTTTAAATCGTTTATGGAAAAATCGTTAGCATTTGATGGACTTCTTTTGGAAAAGATGTCAAAAGGATGGATGTGCGTACATTTCATAAAGTGCGGTATCCATTTGAAACAAATAAGATCCAGGAAGGGGACATTGTCCTTCTACTACAAGATGTGAGACTACACCACACCTGGAAAAGGGACCGTGTTGAGGAGTAAATCCTTGGCCGCGAGAAGAAAACTCGTACTACGCACTAATGGGCACACCATTACATTTCAGGTCTGACAGAAATAATTTTCATACTGAAGTATAAAATATGTGTACAACAAAAACTAATAAATAATCTATAAAAGCACTTGTAAATTCGAATCAAAATCTATTCACTTAACCCTTTAACGGACGTTGGTTTTGCAGCGAATCCACCTGTAAAAAGTTTCTTTTATCTACTTTTTAAAGACATATGAATGTTTTTTCCGGTT
>CM063506.1:107488357-107498357 GCA_032207245.1 Pardosa pseudoannulata
AATATATACACAATATATATATATATATATATATATATATATATATGTAATATATCAAAATTATTTAACTTTAATATTTCTTCAAAAACCTCCTCTCTTCCATTTTAATTCATCTAAATATCTTTATCAGCCTCTAAATGGTTTAATCAACGAAGTATTTTCCACTTAACATTCCTTTCTGTCATAAAACTGTAAACTTTCTGTCTATACAGCAATTTCCCAGGTGTTGGCGGAACATGTTTTCGCGTTTTGCTGATATTGCAGTTAATTCGCTTAGTAAGTTGTTTTTGTTGTGGGAAAATTCTTGTTGTCAGCGCTCTTGGGTGTACTTGTGTGAGAGCAGAGTGAACTCTGTGGCTTTTGATTATATATTGTCCAGAAGGACAGATGTGCCGTGTTGCCGCTCTGAAATAAAGTTTTAAATTAGACTTCTGAGTTCTCTTGAATATGAGACCCGACTGCATCTTTGTACTTTATGAATGCTAGCTGTTGAACTTTCTCCTTGTGAAGGAGTTTTATAAAAAATGGATTACATTTTAAGCCGACAGGATTTTATCTGCGCTGAAAACCCAATGGATTTCAAGTCCATTACTATGGCAGAGAAATTTTTCTTGATGGAATTTACTTCGTGAACTTTTGCGAACTTTGTTTTTACATCTGTGGATAATGTTTTAAAATTACGGTGAAACGACAATGGATTTCGAATCCATACGGACAAAGTCTTCCGAAGTTTTAGTGACTGTGAATATCGAAAATAACATAAGTATTTCCTACCAAGCTAACTCAGACCTGTACTACCTTTGATAAACATCAAGACCATGGCAGCCTCCCGTCGACTGCAGAGAGAGTTACAAGAACTCCAAAAATCCAATTTGATTTGTTTTCGTGGCCACCGCATCCAGTTCCCTACAATGCACGTTCCGCATCGAGATCGCCGAGTTCGTGCCGTGTTCCGTTTCAAGCCTCCAAACGAACTCCTCGGACAAGGATATATCAACCCACCAATTTTCCAGGACATGCTTCAAAATTAAAATTCTTATTCTCGGTAAAATTTTCAGTGAAATTTAAAAATAATGTTTGGGAAATTTGAAAATTTAAAAGTTATTAAAGTACAAGCTGGATAAAATATGCAATTTTATCGGATAGGAAAAAAACTACTACTACTAATTCTCGTCATTGAAGGTAAAATTTTGAAATTAAAATTTAATTGTATTTCTAGAACTTATAGTTCGAAATTTCTGTTCTTTAAAAAATATCAAAATTTGTTTAAATGAATAATATTTCTAGATATGTAATAATTCTTAAAAAATGTTTATGATTGTTTCTCTCATTTGATTGATAATACTAAAGAAGTGATTTAAGAATTATTTTGTTTATTTTTATGTTAACAGTGTAAAAATTTAATAATTTTTGTTTATTTTGCTGTGCAAATTATGCGTAAACAAGAATCAAGAAACTTAATTTTGTGAACAATCAAACAGCAGGACTTTCAATTATTTTTTCTATTTACCGTTTCTAAGAGAAATTGTTTTAATAATTATTGATTGCATTTGATTTTAAAATTCATGTTGAAATTCATTGAAAATTTTGAAAAATATTTAAATTAGAAATTAATATTTATATTGTATTAGTGATTTACGATGTTCTGTGGTTTCATTTAAAAATTTTGTTTACATAAAGTATTCTAAAATATAATAACATTTTTATTTTTAAATGTGGTTTGAAAATTTTGTGTGTTAACTCCCATGTTAATTTAATAATTTGGTTAGGAATTTAAAATTTTGATTTTAGGTGAATTTAAATAGTATTTCATGATGGACGATTTTTTAAGAACGAAGTAGATAAAGTTATTAAAATTTGATAGCACGAGAGAATGAAAAACTTTCAGTCCAACGAATGGAGTGTCTGTGACCTTGATTAATAGAAAAATTGGAAAGCGAAAAGCACTTGCACATTGTAAATTTTGATTGTGACCTCTAAATTATCATGACGTGGCAGTTTCGGTTCGACCTGAATTACAGGAGTTTTTAAAATGCTTTCATGTGATGTTGGGACGTAAAATGTAAGAGTTGTTTTGACTGTACAATTGCGAACGGGATTTATACAGTAGTAAACAGATGTGTTGACACTCGTGAGTTGAATTGTTGTTTTGATACTTTTGTTGAGTGTGTTTTGGGATTACGGGTTTGATTTGAAGGACTGCTCTGATGATTACGAACTTGACGATTCTAGATATCTGTGTTTTTTATATTTTATTATAGTATTCACTTTTTATATTTAGCCAATTTGCAATTCATCGTTTTTGAGTTTTGCTTTTTATTAATTGCAGTGAATCTAAAAAAATATTTGATTTAAAGTGTTCAAGTATTTTATAATTTTCATTTTCATATTCGTAGTTTCTCCTAATAACTATAAATGTGTTTTATATTCTTTGAATTCATGGAGTGTTATTTCAAAAATAGTAAGTGAATGTTTACAATACAAGGAATATCTAATTTGATTAATTAAGAGAATTTTCATAGAATAGGTAATGTTTTCATTTTAAGTATGAAAATTTGATTGAAATTTAAGAGATAATGCAGTTTTTACGTCTAAATTCCTAATGTGAATTAAATACAGGATAGTTAAAACTTACAAATGAACAATGTTTCGAAGAGTAGTTCAGTTTGATTTTCAGTGTGGAATTAAAATTTTTTCTAATATTTAACTCCGGAGAGACCCTCTGCAAAGTCAAGGGATAGCTTAGGCGAGTCCTTTGTCGTTTTGCTCTTCAGCTTCCTCTAGGTCATGAACGGTCATTCCGTCATCGCCTTCGAGGCAAGCCCCTTCCACTCTCCGAGATATTTTTGAAGTTCAATCTGATTATTTTGTTTCGGGTTTTTCACACTGAAGATGAGTAACGTTTGTAGCTGATCAAGATGTGGGAAACTGTTACCCGCATACCTCTGATCTTTGGTAGAGAAAAGAAATAAAAGGTTCAAAATGTTGTTCACAATGTCGGAGAGCCCTGTCACAAAAACAATAGGTAGTCGCCTCCCACAGAGGGATGAACCTTTTGTCGTTTTGTGTGAGCACCCTCGGGGTCACTAACAATTTTTCACGTTGGTCACCACAGAGGACAGCCATTTTCCTTCTCCAAAGTTTATTTCAGTAAAATTTTAATAAAGCATAATTTGAACATTTTGAGTTAAGTTTTGCTTAGGAAAAATATTGAATTTCATAATGATAAACTTTCTTAAATACTTGTTTACTGTAAACCTTCATTTGCGTGTATTATTATGTTTCTGTTTATATTCATTGTATATTATCTTTTCATTGTTTATATATTGATTCTGTATAGAGATTTTGTGATGGTGCAGGAGAGTCAGAGGAACGGTATAACTTGATAGTTTTAAATTTTGATGTGATGGTGTGGAATTACTTATGATGAGTTACAGACCAAGCTTCTGACTCTGTAACCCTGATGTCTCCAATTCTGACACACTAGAAAGACAGTTCTGACTCTTCTACACTAAATTTATTCGTTTAATGTTACAATTTCTTGTAAAAAATTTTGATAATCATATATTTGTACTATTATAAGTTGTGAAAATGTCACCCATCAGCGAGACGATTTTCTCTTTTTTCGGGGGGGATCTGTAATATATCAAAATTATTTAACTTTAATATTTCTTCAAAAACCTCCTCTCTTCCATTTTAATTCATCTAAAAATTTTTATCAGCCTCTAAATGGTTTAATGAACGAAGTATTTTCCACTTAACATTCCTTTCTGTCATAAAACTGTAAACTTTCTGTCTATACAGCAATTTCCCAGGTGTTTCGGAACATGTGTTCGTGTTTTGCTGATATTGCAGTCAATTCGCTTAGTAAGTTGTTTTTGTTGTGGGAAAATTCTTGTTGTCAGCGTTCTTGGGTGTACTTGTGTGAGAGCAGAGTGAACTCTGTGGCTT
This sequence comes from Pardosa pseudoannulata, assembly GCA_032207245.1. NCBI lineage: Eukaryota > Metazoa > Arthropoda > Arachnida > Araneae > Lycosidae > Pardosa > Pardosa pseudoannulata. Next base: position 107,492,309 of record CM063506.1, read on the forward strand.
TTGATTCTGTATTGTCCAGAAGGACAGATGTGTGATGTTGCCGCTCTGAAATAAAGTTTTAAATTAGACTTCTGAGTTCTCTTGAATATGAAGCCCGACTGCATTCTCATTACTTATAGCTGTTGAACTTTCTCCTTGTGAAGGAGTTTTATAAAAAATGGATTACATATACATATATATATATATGTGTGTGTGTGTGTGTGTGTGTGTGTGTGTGTGTGTGAGTGTATATAGAAAAATGTGAGAGAGAGTGAGAGGAAATATAGATATCAAAATAAAAATAAATATTTCTAATGTTATTGACTATTTTACTCAAAATCTTTTCTGAGGAAATATGTGGTTAAATTTACTTGAAGTTAATCGATGATATAAAGGTAATTGATGATAATATTATGCTGTTACATTATGGATCGTGGTTTAAATATCTCATCTAAAGATTTAGAAAATTACTCTTCAGTATTTCAGAAAGTGGCATGGATTTAGTAGCATGATTTGAAAAATTTGAATTTTTGATAAATGAAGTGTATTTAAAATTAGATTAATTATGCGCCAAGCGGAATAGTAGTATGTAGTCTGAGAGATTTTTAAATAATTAAGAAGAAAATGAAGGTTTCTCCAGCGATTGTTTTTATCTGGATAATTTTCACTCTCTGTTGGTAACAGTATTCATTCTAACATTCTGGGGAACATTACATTTATTTGGTATATATTTTATAAAGTATTTCATCCAAAATAGGAACTTAAAACAATTGTTATCATTTGCCTATTTGAAAAAGAATACGAGTTCTGTTGAAGAATCTATAAGTCACCGATAAAAGCAGCTTTCATTGATTTCAGTATTTTTTTCTATTCACCTAATGTAGATCAAATATTTAGCCGTAATAAAATATTATGAACAATTATTACAAATTCCGACATCTATACAATTTTTTAGAAGCCAGACATAATAAAATTCATTTCTATTCAACGTTTGAAATAGGCAGGATACGTGATTAGAATGAATGACAACCGAACCACCAAGAGGATCTTCGGGACCAAACCATTGGGAGCTAGTGAAAGGGGAAGACCAAGAATTCGGTGGGTTGACTGCCTTGAAATAGACTTAACCTTTTCCCTGTTTTTCCCGAGCTGAACTCGGGCAGGCGAAATGTCCTACCCTGGCTCATCCCGAGTGTAGATCGGGCACTGTGAAATTTTACACTGTGCAATCAATCTTTCCCGAATTATTTCACGTATGTTTTTTATGGTTTCGAATACCTTTGTTTACTTTTCTGTTTATTAGATTATTTGCTGCTCAAAGAGAGACGGTAGAGGGAAGAAGGTAAGTAGAGAAACAAGGTTCTACTGCCCAGATTGCGATGTTGGACTCTGTGCAGTAACGTGTTTTCGATTGTATCATACACGATCAAATTTTGATTAATAATTTCATAATCATTTATGTAAATGCAAAGGATATATAAATAAAATTTAATTCAAGATAAAAGTTAGGTATTCTAAGCTTTATATTAATAGTTAGGGTGAATTGACTCCAAAGTCTAATGATTTCTGCCGTACAGAAAGCCAACTGTACAAGTAAATTACTCCTTTATTTAAATTGATTTTTTTTTACATTAAATTTAAGGAAATTGTGTATACAAATGATGCTATTATGTTTAAAAAGCTATGTATGTATGAAAATAAGCATAAAAAATTGACATTTTTCTACCCATAATCCCAAAATAAAATAAACCTGGAAGTGGTTAATGATCCTAAAAATCATAAACTGGAAGAGTCTATCCAAGAAAAGAGAAGTCTGGAATTCGATTTTGCGAAAGGCTATGGCCCACCCTGGGCTGGCGCGTCACTGAAGAAGAAGAAAATATTATGAATCGGATTTTTAGAGAAAACCTACAATGTAATAGCACACAAGTTAATGAGTTTTGGTTCAGATGAAAATGAAACAAATAATTATAACAATGAAATAACTTATTGGGTAAGTTATTGAATCGCAATTGGTTATTTGAGTATATTTTACAGAAGATAATTAAAAAACAAAAATCTTTGAAATTACAAGAAGACGCATAGATAAAAATTGTAAGATGCAGCATTTCACTATTTAATGAAGAATGTGTATTTAAATTTAGACCTTTTATATACCATCCTGAATAGAAATATAATATCCCAAGGAATTTTTACAGTAAATAAGTAGAAATTTGAGGTTATTCAAATGTTTCTTTGGTCTGGATGTCTGGGTAATTTTAACATAACAGTACCAACAGTAAAGATTCTAAGAATCTGTTCTAAGAAGGATTTCTACGATTTTGGAATTGTTAAAATGCTGAAAGAATTCTAAGAATTTGTTTTTTGTATAAAACCTTCTATATGGAATAGTAAATAAGTAATTGATTCTTGATTAAGCTAGAGGTAATTTGGAAGGATATTGAATTGCGAATGAATAATCTTATTTGTTCTCGTTACATTTTAATAAAGTATATTATGTTGGCAAAGAATTGAAATTCTTCATTGTTGATATAAAAATTCCATTCTTGGTATTCAATTTAGACCATGTAAGTAATTATTTTAACACTTTTGCTTAATAGTACATCTATTGATATATATTTTATTATAAAGAATGCGACGATGAATATGGATTAACTAATGATTTTAGAAATTCTTGAAGGTAAAACCCATCTATTATTTAATTCTATAAAGTAAGTTACTAGACATCTTTATGTTACTCCGATTGTATTAATGAAAAGCTGTTAATTTTATTATTTCTCAATCGAATTACAATATGACATAGATTAAACGGTCGAAATATTTGTTTGGAGGTAAAATCTGCAATATAAAATTTTTCTGAATTGCTCAAGGAATAATTATCATGGATAACCTAAATTTTAACTTAGAAGGTGATAGTATTCCCACTTCATTACGGATTAGAGTCATCAAGACCTTTAAATTTATATGCATGCACATGTTTAATAATTTAAAATGTTTTAATTATAATTTCTTATCTCCTTTAACAATTTTTCAAGCCGTAGAAGGTAAAGATGAGTACATATTTGATTGTGAGTAATAAAGAAGTAAATTTCGATTTCTATATAATGATTTTTTTAATATATTAAAATGTCTATAATTTGTTATAAATCTCTTACTAGAGAATATCTTTACGCAGATATCCGGTTCTGATATACTTAATGACATCTCTTAATCTTTTCAAACTCTTTTCCAGTCTATCTTAATTTCAACTGAATTATTACGTATAAAAGTACTATATTTGGTAATTTATCTCTGTACTCAGATAATGAACACTGTACATGATTTCATATGTTTTTATGCATATATAATAGCAGTTAATTTTCTTGATGTTTTTCCGAGAAGAAAAAGACTAAATCACTAAATATACGACCCAAACCTTTGTTTAAGCAGAAGATTTAAAATAATTTCTAGAATTAAAGTATTAAAGTTTATTATTTAAGATGAAAATTAGATTGCTGCATGACTTTCCATTTAAAGAGTTGGTAATGTACGTTTCTCATTATATTATACATTAAATTTGGATTAATTTAATTTAATTTATTTATATGTTGATGATTTCAAATATTAAAATGCATTTTAAAACGTGTTGACATCACATTTACGTTTTGATATTACGTTCGTTGATAAATTGCAAATTACCCCACCATTCTTCACGTGTTAAAAGAAAACAAAGTAATTCATGAACTGCTGTCTCACTAACTGCAAATGTTGATATTATTTGTATTGATAACAGTGTTTGATCAAAATTTAAAGACATGGCATATTGTATCAATTTGTATAATGATAGGCATATTTGTATAATAATATGCATATAGATTTTGATGAGCAGGTTTGGAATTTGGAAAACGAAAATTAAGAGAATTACTACCAAAAACACATGGAACTAATTACTATTACGTCAATGGGAGTCAGCGGAAGAGTACAGAGAAAACAATAAAAAGTCGCAAGTTTATGTCGTGAAAAATACAGATTACGCAGGCAAAAGTTAGACACTTTGGTTAGTGTATCTGAGATGGAGACATCTCCACGGTGGTGTCTGTTCTAAAAGAACAAAGAATATGAAAATGATGGCGTAGCCATTGTCTTTCTCTACATAGATTCTGAAATAAAGAAATTTTGAGTGCATTGGTGTTGTGATTTCTATGACGAGCATTCAGATATTAAAAATCAGATATTAATTAAAAAGTGCCTCTCTTTCATTATTAGAAGGTGCTATTGAAAATTTCTACAGTGGTTGAACAATGTTTAAAATATTAATTTGAATTTTAAAAATTTGTAATTTTATTAGTTAAAAAGGAGCAGTTGTGTTATATTACGAAAAAGTAAAATATGTACAAAGAGTACTTCATGTACAAAGAGTTATAAAAATATCTGTTAGCTACAATTAATTACATGAAATCTGCTTTACTACCAAATTATTTTTAAATCACTTATTCTGGCTTAGTTTAGAAGAAGGAACTGAAATACAAATGTATAACCTGGATTTTGAACTATATAGTTTTCGCAATTTTCTGATATCCATCCAAGGCCTCAAAGCAACTTTTTTGAACAAGGGGGACCAATTGCCGTAGGAACGTCCTAATTTCCAGACTAAAATCTTGGTCTAGGACTGAAGCACGGTTGAAATCACTGTTTAATTGCTGCAATGTTTTAATAAAAGATTTAAAATATTTTTTTTTGCTGACTGAAGCAAAAATTTCTAAATATCAGTTGGGTAAAACGCAAATACGTGTAAAAGAAATATTTCTTACTTAAACATCATAACTTCAGTTTCCCTGTTTTTATATCTATGAGCAGTTAAAAAATAAATGATAAATATAATTTGAATATATGTGTGTGTTTATATAGTAATGCTTTCTTTTTCATGTACGTTGAAAGATCATAGCCGACAGGTAGTAGAAATACTCCAAAATTTCTAAACATAAGCTGGGTAAAATGCAAATGTCTGTAAAAGATATATTCTTACTACACTTCATAACTTCAGTTTCCCTGCTTTTATATCTATGAACATTTAAAAATAAATGCAAATATAATTTGAATATATGTGTGTGTTTATATAGTAATGCTTTATTCTCCATGTCCGTGAAAATAATAGCCAACAGGTAGTAGAAATAGTCCAAAAATTTCTAAATATAAGATGGGTAAAATGCAAACGTCTGTAAAAGAAATATTTCTTACTTACACATCATAAGTTCCCCTTTCCTATTTTATATCTCTGAACAGTTAAAAAATAAATGATAAATATAATTTGAATATATATATATATATATATATATATATATATATATATATATATATATATATATATATATATATATATATATATATATATATATATGTATGTATGTATGTATGTATATATAGTAATGCTTTCTTCTTCATGTAAGCAAAAAAAATAATAGCCGACAGGTAGTAGAAATAGTCCAAAAATTTAAATATCTTTGTGTGCAAAAGAAATATTATTCTGTCTCAAAACTTTTATTTAAAGATAACAGTGTTTTTCTTCACCATAAAATATGTTTATTCTTATAACTAAAAGTAAGTATGCTTTAACACATTATAAAAACTGGTTTTTATGTAAAAGAGTTTCTATAATAGAAACCTACTAAAATATTCTCCTCTTTGAATTGTGTGAAGAAAATGGAAATAATTTAAAAAGAGTATTTAGACTGGTATTTCTATAACGAAATAATATTAGTGGTGTCAGCGTTGAAATTTACATCTTACTTCTTACAACATGCAACATACAATATATATATATATATATATATATATATATATATATATATATATATATATATATATATATATATATATATATATATATATATATATATACATATATATATATATATATATATATATATATATATATATATATATATATATATACATATATATATATATATATATATATATATATATATATATATATATATATATATATATATATATATATATATATATATATATATATATATAAGAAGTATGTAAGAAGTAATAATTATTGTAAGAAATTGTAAGAAGTAAG
>CM063506.1:107503357-107513168 GCA_032207245.1 Pardosa pseudoannulata
TCTGAAACATATCCATAAAATGTATACTGCCAAATGCAATTTTTTAATATTATAAAAGTCTTATTTGTATACAGCATTTAATTAGCTGATTATTTAATCCAACTTCAACATTAAATCATGCAATAAAAGTATATAAACGAACATTTTATTTTAATACGATTTTTAAAGCTATAACTTCCGGTTAAAATTTGATTTGATTTTTGTTGGAGCGCTACGATACAACAAAATTATTTATTGTTACATGACGGCTAATGAGACCAAGATATTCTGCTTATAGCCGATTGCGAACTGCTACAATCATTCTATTTTAATAAAAATTCGGTTATCGTTTGGCTTCTGGTTTGAAAAAACACTTTGTCAAACAATATTAAAATAGATACAACTCATCTTCTAGGCAAACCTCCGATAGATACAAAATTCCAACAGATTTAAAAAACCAAAAGATTGAAATATTATTTAAAGTAAAATTTTAAAATTCATTTTTTAGTTATTAGTCAAAAGTTTGTTATTTTAATTATTAGTTGATAATTGGTTATTAGTCGAAAATTCTCTTGAAAGGTGTACAAAAGAGGTTCGCCTATATACAAGGTTTGATCTTTAATAGTGGCAATACTGCTGTAGAAACACTACGCAACTAAACCAAAGAATTTCATGTATACCATATGTGAGCTATATACCTACCTTACCTCTCAGCAAAAAGATTCGCCCTTCCTACGTCACGCGCGTGTTGAGTGACACGGAGAACTCATCCTCGTATTAGTTTGCGGTCTAAAGTAAGTGTAGTCAGGATATTTTCAAAACAAGAACAATGAAGTTGGATAAAAATTGAATGTCTTACAGCATGACTATGGCCTCTAGTGTTTCAAAAGGCTTGTGGGGAATCTGCATGACCTTACAGAACTGTAGCAAGATGAGTAAAAGCCTTTGATGAAGGACGCCAAATTGTGGTAGACATGCATCATCCTAGTGTCAGCAAAGCAGAAATGCATGCTGTTACAGTACTAATAGACAGTGATCGAAGTCATCTGACGTGCTTTACCACCCAACATACTCCTCAGTCTAACTTCTTCTGACTTTGACTTAATTCTTCAGATGAAGAAACCTCATGACATTCGCTTCAGAACTATTCCAGAGATTTTTGTGGCAATAGACCGGTCCGTTGGGACTATCAACTGAACGGTGCTGCTACAGGTGTTCTTCGACTTCTACATCGTTGGAAATGGCTTATATACAATGCTGGTGACTATACTGAAGGATTATAAAACATGGTGACATGAATAAATTTTGTAGTCCATGTAAATAAATAGTTGCCATTACTAAAGTTCCATTCCTTGTAAAGTTATTTGTATTTGGTCTATGCCAAAAATATTTTTCCATATTAATGAAAATGAATACTTATGGCTACGAGTATATTTTCTTTGTAAACGAAACGTAAATTTTAACGACGTTTATGATACCTTCGACTTAGGTAACATTACCTTATAATAATATACCACGGGGAAAATATAAATTTATGTGTCCTGTAATGTTGCAGTGAGTTGGTTTATTTACTATACATTTTAATGATAAGCTTTAGTATTTTAACACCTCTTACATCTTACACCTTAAGTTTATCAAATCTCTTTCTATGAAAGTACAGGATTCGTTTGTTTAATTTAAAAGCTTCACAAATTTCATGAATATATAATAATCCTTATATTCATCTCAGGTATCTTCTCGCAACAATTACACAAATATTTACTTTAGTTAGAAAGTACGTTATACAGTTTGCTGGCAGTAGGAATGGTTTTAACGAGAGAGTGAATCCCTAAATACTTTGCCGCTTGTCTAATCCAAACATTCTTTAACAATTGACAGACTCTTTGTCACTTTTACATAAAACACCTACTTTTATAGAGAGTGTGGAACAAAAGCTGAAGAATTAAATGCCGTCATTGATAAAAGCTTTAGTATTTCACATTACGTAAGTGTGTAACTCTGAAATTACTGTTTTGTGTAAAATGAATAAAGAAACCTTTTAAAATGGGATTCGTAGATTGATATTGATTTTAGTATTTGAGTATATCTATTCAGTGTCTTGAAGAATGTTGCAATATCTCTATATACAAACACTAAAGTCAAATTTAAATTGAACAATTATTATCTGTAAAAAATATTTTTATAGAATTTTACATTTGTTATTAATATTTTGAACATATCAAAAGCACTCGGAATCATAAAAAAAATTAAAGGAGTTCAGCCCAGTAATTTCAGGGATATTAATCTGCTTTAACTTTTCCATATTTCTATAAAATTTTATCTCCACTTGCATTAATTATGCTGCATATGCTTATATAATCATGAATCCAATTTTCATAAATATAATATGCATCTTTTTTCAGTTTTAATATAGTATATTTATATCACATTCACAATATTAGGGATGGCATTTTATGACTCTTTGCTGTATTAATTTAATCAACACATATAAAAGTAATTTGAATGAAATGTTTTAAATAATTTATAAATTGGACCATTTTGAGGGAACATAAGGAAAAAAATAAGTACTTGACTCCGCCAAGCGTGCAGACACAAACAAACATAATTAGATCACAAACATAATTAGATTAAAATTTCCACATAGGCTATACGAGAATTAGATACTGGGACATCGCTTACTGAAGCACGTTGCGCTGACCACTGCGCCACAAATATATTGTCAGTGAAGGGTTTCAAGCATCATTATAATAATCTCAATAAGCACGCAATTCTGCATTTTTAGTAAAAAAAATTTCTGCCGCATCAAATTGTAAATCTAAACCATTCTCGAATCAACTTAATTACATACACAAAATTTCATCAAAATCAGTCCAGCCATTTATGAGGAGTTCTGTTACAAACACACTGACAGAAGTATATTATGTATAAAGATGTGTGTGTGTGTGTGTGTGTGTGTGTGTACACAATGCTCTTTTTGTAAAACCCTAGATGATATCAAAGACATTTGGATGTTACACTGTTACAAATAAAAGTTAAAAAAACGTATTTTGAATAAAATGTTTTTAAATAAAGTATAAATTGAACCGAATTAATTATAAAGTAAGGAAAGAAAGATTTAAAAAATATTGACGCCACCACATGTGTAATAATCACAAACGTAATTAGATTAAACTAAAAATCCCACATCTCAGTATGATGATTTGATCCTGGGACTTCTTATAGTCCAGCCCGTTGCGCTGACCACTGCGCCACAGATACGTTTGCAATGACCTTGAATTTTAATAAAATACATTCTATCCGATCAAATTGTGTGTCTAAACAATTCTCAAATCCACTTAATTTCATACACAAAATTTCATCCAAAATCAGTCCAGCAGTTTATGAGGAGATATGTTACAAAAAAAAAAAACGACTAGAAGAAATTTAAATATAAGGATAGTCAATGCTTTCAATAGTTCTCAATAAGTAAGAATATGTAAAGTATAGAACTCTACATTAAATGTTTTTTATATATACATGAAATTTGTAATTTCACAAAAGATAAAACATTGTTTTATATTTAAATTCATAGCGTTTTCTTTAAATCCAATATGTACTATTTATTTATAATTTCCTCTTTGAACAAACGCAATAATTATTATCCTTATTTCTAAATCCAAACTTAAATAGCCATAATTCAATTTGCACAGTTAAGCATTATTTAAGAATGTCTTTATATAATCGCGACTCTATTAGTTGTAGTTAGATTGATGAACGAATAAAAGCAACGTATTATAGTAATTTAATGCCTCATTTCCCTGTTACTGTCATAAAGTTTATGGGTCATAAATATTTGATAGAATTTACACCGAGAAAGAAGAAATTATTTCAGGATGGAGATATATTTTCCGGTAGTATCCAAATTTAAATATTTTATTACATAGATCGTTTAAGTATCCTGGAAAAAATACTTTGAAAATTTGAAAATTATGCAAGATGAACGTAAATTTCAGTCATTTTTATATGTTTTTAAAAATTTATTATAACTGTGAACTTTATTGTTTGTAGACATTTATATTTATATATGGTTTTTTATTTGTTATTAGATCGTGAATTACATGGAAATTATTGTTTAAAGGGGGCATAAAAACTTTCGAGCTTAAAATTTGTATTTATTTAAACAGTCTGTTTTAGATACAGTATAAAGGAAAATGTTCTGTCTATAATAAAATTATCCTTATATCTTTAAGTAGGGTTCAACTGTACAAAACATATTTTGTTTGGTTTGTATAAGACAATACATTATGTAAAAATATAAAAGATTAACAATATGAAAAGAATAGGTATCTTTTATTTTTTAAATTTTCCCAATATCTGACCTTTTGCTTAAAATAAATTTTTTATATCATAATGTAAGGTCTAACTTTGTGAAATATATTTAGATTTGTTTGTATAAGGCAATACATTGCATAAAAAATACAAGGATAGATTAGAAAGAATATAATAAAATAATAGATTTCTTTTATTTTTTTAAATTTTCACCATTTTTGCACTTTCTCATTGGAATAAAATTTTCTTTTATATCATTAAGTAAGGTATAACGTTATAAAATATATTTAGCTTGGTTTGTATAAGGAAATACATTGTATAAAAAATAAAAGATTAACAATATGAAAAGAATAGATATCTTTTATTTATTTAATTTTCCCCATATTTGCACCTTTTGCTTGAAATAATTTTTTTATATCATAATGTAAGGTCTAACTTTATAAAATATATTTAGATTTGTTTGTATAAGGCAATACATTATGTAAAAATATAAAAGATTAACAATATGAAAAGAATAGATTTCTTTTATTTATTTTAATTTTCCCCATATTTGCACCTTTTGTTTGGAATAAATTTTTTTACACCATAATGTAAGGTCTAATTTTATATAATATATTTAATTTGTTTGTATAAGGCAATACATTGTGTAAAAAAATAAAAGAATAGATTAGAAAGAATAAAATAAAAATAATAGGTTTGTTTTATTTTTTAAATTTTAACCATATTTGCACTTTTTTATTGGAATAAAATTTTCCTTATATCATTATATAAGGTCTAACGTTATAAATTATATTTAGCTTGGTTTGTATAAGGAAATACATTGTGTAAAAAATAAAAGATTAACAATATGAAAAGAATAGATTTCTTTTATTTTTTTAATTTGCACCATATTTGCACTTTTTGCTTGGAATAAAATTTTCCTAATATCATTAAGATTTAACTTTATAAAATATGTTTGGTTCGGTTTGTATAAGGTAATGCATTGTGTAAAAAAATAAAAGAATAGATTAGATAGAATAAAATGAAAAAAATAAATACTTTTCATTTTTTAAATTTTCACCATATTTGCACTATTTTATTTGAATAAAATTTTAATTACATCATTAAGTATGGTCTAACTTTATAAAATACATTTAGTTTGGTTGGTATAAGGCAATATATTGTGTAAAGACATAAAAGATTAACTATATGAAAATAATATATGTTTTAAATTTTCACTATATTTGCACATTTTACTTAGAATAAAAATTTCCCTATATTATTAATTAAAATCTAATTTTTTAAAAAACTATGCTTAGTTTGGTTTGTATAAAGCAATACATGATGTAAAAATATAAAAGATGTATAAAATATGATACATTTTTTTATTTTTCAAAATTGTAGCATATTTGACATATCTTTTACAGTTATAGACATTTACTGAAAACAGAACCAACTAAATGTTCAAAAACATTTGAGATCTAAACGACTTCTAAATTTCAGATGATTTAACAAAAAATCAGATTACTAGGTCATATTCTATTTATGGCATTAATAAAATGATATAATAATTTATATAAATCCCACAATGCGTTATTTATTAACCGTTATTGTCCTTTCATCATATTTTCTAAACGTAATTTATTTGAATTTTTTAATATAATAATTTATCTTTATTTAATATTTTATACTAGTTAAATTTCACACGGTTTTCTCAGATAGTGTCATCATGTGAAAAATATCCCTATGGAAGACTTAATGTAATTTATTTTTTTAATTTTCCCCACATTTGCAATTTTTGCTTGGAATAAAATTTTCCTTATATCATTATGTAATGTCTAACACTATAAAATATATTTAGTTTGGTTTGTATAAGGTAATACATTGCGTAAAATCATAAAAGATTAACAATATAACAATAATAACAATAAAACATTTCTTTTATTTTTTAAATTTTCACCATATTTGCACATTTTATCCGGAATAAAATTTTCCCTATATTATTAACTAAAGTCTAACTTTATAAACTATATTTAGTTTGTTTTGTATAAAAGAATACATGGTGTAAATACATAGAAGATGTATAAAAATAATAGATTATCTATTTTTTAAAATTGCCCTATATTTGACATAGCTTTCACAGATTGAGACTTTTACAGACAATGTAAACAGACTAAATGATCAGAAACATTTGACAGATAACTGACAGCTAAATTTCAGATGATTTAATGAAAAATCAGATTGCTAGGGCATATGCTATTTATGGCATTAATTAACAATGGTGTAATAATTTATAAATCCCACAATGCTTTATTTGGGAACCCTCATTGTCATTTCATCATATTTCCCAACAGTAATTTATTTGAATTTTTTAATATATTATTTTATCTTTATTTAATCTTTTATACTAGTTAAATTTCCCAAGTTTTTCTACATAGTGTCATTTTGTGAAAATATCTCTATCGAAGACTTAATGCATGCATTAAACCTTAATTCTCTAAAATTTGAAACAATAGCCTTAACGAAAACTGATGTGTAAACTTTTCTTTCTTAGTATTATATCTATAATGCATTGATTATTCACTTTCTCAATAAACATCAGTACTTACATCCCATATTATAAATTTGATTTTAATCCTAATTTAATTTGCACAAGCAAAGAGTTTTCAATGTTTCTCATTAAACCTTAGTTCTCTAAAATTTGAAATAATAGCCTTAACTAAAACTGATGAGTAAACTTTTCTTTCTTAGTATTATATCTATAATGCATTGATTATTCACTTTCTGAATAAACATCAGTACTTACATCCCATATTATAAATTTGAATTTAATCCTAATTTAATTTGCCCAAGCAAAGAGTTTGCAATGTTTCTCATTAAACCTTAGTTCTCTAAAATTTGAAACAATAGCCTTAACTAAAACTGATGAGTAAACTTTTCTTTCTTAGTATTATATCTATAATGCATTGATTATTCACTTTCTGAATAAACATCAGTACTTACATCACATATTATACATTTGAATTTAATCCTAATTTAATTTGCCCAAGCAAAGAGTTTGCAATATTTCTCATTAATAATTTTAAATTAATCCATATATAACTTTATTCACTCTCTTTAAATATGTGTCAATGTGTAAAACAATATATCTATTCAAAAGACGTCTTTTAAATAAAGATTAAGTCACGTAAGCAAACTTTTTGAAAAATATCTACCACATTAAATTTATGAATATAAGTATTTGATTTCCTTCTTGTAATGGTATATTAAATGTACTTATATTTCTAACTCTTAAATCTATAATAAATAACGTAATTACAAAATTACCTATTAAGTAATAATGATCTATTTTGAACAATTAAATAATATAGATTAAGTTATTTCGATCACTGAGATGCTTTTATTGACAAATAGATTGATGAATGAATTAATACATCGTGTTATATTAATTTGATGCTTCATTACCTTGTTACTGTCATAAAGTGTAATCATTTATGAATATATAAAATAATATTACATTGCTAAAGAGATATATATTTCAGATAAGAGTTTTGGGTAGTTTGGCATTAAGTATTCAGATGCATACTTATTCACAGAAAATACAGGGCAGTAATTATCTTGAAAATTATGAAATATCAAAGATCTTTAATGTTTTAAACATAAGTTCTAAACGTTATTATTTGTTTATAAATTAAAATCAGAAGCTATATTTCAAAACTTCTTGTTCTTTATGAATAAAATATTTCTGTGTTTCATGAATACCCATTTTGTTAAATAAAAAATGGTATAAGTAATTTGTGTATAGTTTCCTAGATATTTGTTTATTAAATTGTTTTTAACATTTTAGAGCTCATGTTTAAATTTTCAAATGTGTTGTGCAAGATATATTATTTAATTCACGTAGAAAAGATCTATACACACATCTATATATATATATAGATATATTTTAGATTTTTTAAAAATTATTATGAATCTGAAAATGTCCTTTTAATAAAATCTAGATTTCAACAGAAATTAAATATATAAAAAAAGGAAAATGTTTTAGAATTGGTTAAAAATTCGGTATTAATTAATTAATTAATTACCATGTGATATACGTTTTCCCGGGTTACTTCTGCATTTATGACATATTTTTATGAAATTTAAAGTGTATGTGACTTTTTATCACTTTGATTTGTCTGATACTCTTTTATCACTGTCACTCCATTTCAAATAGTTTGGAAAAAACACTGGCTAATATTTGGGAATGTTAATTGAATTTAAGAACATTTTTAGAAATACTAATGAGTAATAGGAAGTAATAGCCTCAACTGATTTATCCCTTTAAGAATAAAAATGTAAATTATACGATGTTATTATGAACACAGATGTTCATACCTCTTTCAGAGTATAGAGTAGTTACTTTCCATTAGATATTGAAAGCAATTAACGTTAAATAATTATTTCAAAAATGATGTTTTTTCTAGCATACAGCATCTGTTTTTAAATAAGATACTCTGCTGGAGATTATTTGCAGTAAAGAGGCACTACTTAAGATAAGATATACTTGAAATTACTAATTGATATTATTTAAGTTTCAACAAAACATGGATTTAAGTTTAATAGGATTTAGTTTACTATGATATTGTGGGTGGTAAAGTAGCAAGAATCATTGTATTGCTCCCTGGATAACGTAAAATATGCTACAGCTTTGTTATCTTAGATGGTGAAATTGAAGCTATTGCAGCTATTGATTAGTAGTCACTTTTTGATATTAACAGTCATCTTTTCGGATTCTAAGACTACGTGTCATGATTTTTTGAATAATCAAAATAGTTCATAAAGAATTTTGAAATTACTAATTGATATTATTTAACGTTCAACAAAACAAGGATTTAAGTTTAATAGTCATTTACTATGATATTGTGGGCTGTAAAGCAGCAAGAATCCTCGTGGTGCTCCCTGGATAACGCAAAATCTGCTACAGCTTTGTTATCTTCGATGGTAAAATTGAAGCAATTGCAGCTATTGATTAGTAGTCACTTTTTGACATTAACAGTCATCTTTTCGGATTCTAAGACTACGTGTCATGCTTTTTTGAATAATCAAAATAGTTCATAAAGAATTTTGAAATTACTAATTGATATTATTTAACGTTCAACAAAACAAGGATTTAAGTTTAATAGTCATTTACTATGATATTGTGGGCGGTAAAGTAGCAAGAATCCTCGTGGTGCTCCCTGGATAACACAAAATCTGCTACAGCTTTGTTATCTTAGATGGTGAAATTGAAGCTATTGCAGCTATTGATTAGTAGTCACTTTTTGACATTAACAGTCATCTTTTCGGATTCTAAGACTACGTGTCATGCTTTTTTTGAATAATCAAAATAGTTCATAAAGAATTTTGAAATTACTAATTGATATTATTTAACGTTCAACAAAACAAGGATTTAAGTTTAATAGTCATTTACTATGATATTGTGGGCGGTAAAGTAGCAAGAATCCTCGTGGTGCTCCCTGGATAACGCAAAATCTGCTACAACTTTGTTTTCTTCGATGGTAAA
>CM063506.1:107513268-107538268 GCA_032207245.1 Pardosa pseudoannulata
GTCATGATGACAATGTCCTTCAAGTTCTCAAACAATACCTCTGAGGGTAGCAGGTCATGCAGAGGGTCTTTTAATTTGTCACTGCTCCTAAATTACGAGGATGCACTTAATCTAAGGCTTTCTTTTACCAAGCTTGCAGTGGTCGTCAAGCAATAGGCGCACTACCTCGCCGTAATTCGAGTAGCCCACGTGTTTGTCTTATCCAAATGACATTGGTTAACGCAACAACAGTATCACACGTAAACAAATTAGTGTAAAGTTAAGTTTATTGCTACACAAATTTATTTATCTCGATTTCAATTGTTATAACTGCCAAAAAACATATACATAACAAAGCTAAATAACCATAAAATTTCAATTCTAGAAAATTATTAAATGCTACAAATTTATACCTAAATTAAATATATATTTATATGAATAACATAAATATAATTATATAATTTTTTTCAAATGAAAATATTAATTTTGGTTTGGTTTGGTTTGGAGCGCTACGGTCTACTGTTTTGCACACGAGGGCTAATGAGACCGGGACCTACAGTTTAAAGCCGATTCCGAACGGCTACAACATCCATGCCAGCAGCGGGATTCGAACCCACGAACTCCATATTAATTTTGATTTCTTATTACAAAATTTTTCTTGCCTAGTACTAAGAAATGAAATTATATCCAAAACATTTTGAATCATATATCACAAATACGCTATTCAAATAGAATCCTAAGTATACATTATCACTAAATTTATATTTTGCATTTAAAAGAAATCTACTTTATGTTGAGATAGGAATTCTACTTTATGTTGGGACTGATAAACACTTTTCATGTTTTCTTTTGACCGTTAATGATATTATTGCAATACTTTACTGCCTTCAAACTATTTTTGATGACCTGCTGATTAATTTATGCATTCAAAAATATTTTTTTACAATGTTTTACCTTCTTGATCTGGGTTACGAAATTAAAAATAAAACCTTTCAGCGAAGATTATTAATCTAAATTTTTAAAATTTGTTTCTTGGAAACCTTAATGCTTCCTGGAAAATTAGATAGGTTCTCAGAGCAGAAAATTAGGAACACATACTACATTTTAAATGGATCAATATTCATTAGATCTGCTTTTTTCCGTGTCTCTATGAAATAAAAGTTTCGTTCTTTTGAAGAATAAAAATTGCACAATTTCTTTTATGCGACTACGAATTTACATGAAATTACCTAAATTTGTAATTTAAATTAATATATATTACTTAAAATCTAGATATATAAATCAAGTAAAATAGAATTAAATGTTTTACTCAATAAAAAAACTATACATGTTACATTCTGATTGTTTGAAGCGTATTGAAGGCTATTACGTTTTTTTAAATGTGAAACTAAAACTTTAAATTCATTTAAAAAATATATTTTATATTATGTGATGACTACATTTTTATACTATAAACTCAAACTTTAAAATCTCAATCACGGTTGGAAAATGTAGTATTCATTGATACTACAAATTTCTGTAGGATTAAAAAAAATTAAAATTTTGCAGGTAAGTTAACTGCATTTTTTCTGTTGGTTATGTTTTGTTTTCTTTTAAATATCTATTACTCGAAAGAACAAATATACTTTTTTTAAATCAGAATACTACTAAAAAATGACATTTTATTTAAAAACATATCTAAATTTTTGATTTGTTAAAGAAATATAAGTCAAAAGACTGATGTACTGAAATGCTATATATTTCCTAAATATATTTAATTATACCAAAGCTTTGAAAGGTAGAAAAGAAAATTAAAACATTAAAAACTGAAATAATTAAATGAAAAGTTAATTTATAGCCCTGTAGTTTACTTATAAAAATCAAAGAGGAAAATCGTTTTGTGAATTTTTGTACTTAAACAAATGTAGATTATTAAGTAAAAAATAATTTTTTATCCAAGATTCTTTTAAGTAAAATTTTAAAAATCCTTATCTGAGGATTGATTTGATTTGACTTGGGACACTATATTCAACAGTTTTGCAAAATGAAATAATAAGACCGATACCTACTTATTAAAGCCTATTTAGAGCGTCTATAAAAACCCATGCCAGCAGTGGGATTTGAACCCATGTAATCCGATATTGAAAAGTAACGCCTTACTTAATTGGCCATCATTCGGCAGCCCTTGCACATAAGCAGTCTTTATGTAAGTAGTTATTAAAAGTTTTCTTTCCTAATTAAATCTTTTACTTATAAAAACCGATATTATAAATATAATTTTATTATTAAACATTAAAGACATTAAAAGTTATACAAAAGACCATATAATAAGTTTTCTCGGAAGTACTTATTATAACAAGTATTTTCTTGTAATTATTAAGGGGGTGCGGTTTACAAAAATATAATTTCTTATTAAAGCATATGAATTAGAAAAATTTTTGTAATGAATTTTTGTAATGAAATTTTTGTAAATGTAGGTTTCTACAAAGAATTTTTTCATAAAAATATTTCATGAGAGCTAAGCAGTTTCATTTTTAAAAAAAATTAAACTTTTTATAGTAGGCATATTTAGATTTTAATATGTCTACAGATTGAATTTCAGATTTGACTTTACTACGCAATTTTGAAATATTTAAATATTAATTCACAACAGAAAAAATGATATTACTTGAATACATAATCACCTTAAAACTATTATATCTCAGATGTTTAATTTAAAATTTATTGTAATATTTAATTTTATATAAGTGAAAAAAAAAGAATTTCATTAAACATTTTGGCTGTCTTAACTTTGGGTATTAACTTTTAACACTCTTAATTTTTTATCTGTATATTGCTCTTTTGTCTCTCATTTATTAAATATCTTGGTCACTCTTAATTCTTTAAGTGTCAAAGCTTTGATCTTTCTCTTTGCGATCATACTATTGACAGTTGTTTTTGATTTTTAAGATATCCGTAGATCAATTAAAAGTACAGGAAATAAACTAAATTTTATTACGGTAAGTAGCAAATATCGTGTTTCGCTGCATATATATTTTCAGTGCTTTTGATATTTTTAGGTGGGCAAAATTTCTAAAATGAGTAATGACAAATAATAATTAATAAAGATTATAAATGATGTTATGAATTTCTTTATTTTTTGGATAAGAGTCCATCAGAATTTAACAGTTTTTTTTATTTACTGGAGCATATAAGAATCTTTTTATTATTTAGAAATTTATAGCTACATATATAAGAAACAGTCAAACTTAGCTTCATAAGTAAAGTGAAAAAAATTAAAATAGATCCATATAAAACATGTTAATCATGTATTTTTAGGTGAAAACTAGAGAAAATGAATATTTCTGTTAATTTCTTTAGTGGAATTATAAAATTTATATTTTATTATAATCGTGTAGAAAAATGGCCGTGTTACTTTAATGAACAATAATTTAATGGAACACCATAGTAAGATGCAATCTTAACATCCTATATACTTTTATCAGATATGAATATATTACTAAATTACATATTTAAATTTTTGCTTTTAATATTAAGTTATTAATTTGTATTGAAATATAAGTTGCATAGTATCAAATGAATAGTAAAAATTTCTATAAGAAGAGTCAGTAACGAAGAATCACACACAAATTATACAATAATAATTTGAATTGTTTAAAGCTGTTTAGAATTTTAACCAGTATCTTCTCCGATATGAAAGAAATTCAACAGGGTTAGCAGTAAAAAGGATCATTTCTAAATCATACTTCTTACCTTGTACTTTTCTTATTTAATTATAGTTTTCACTAATTTGTGTGATAATATAGTACTTAGATTGTAGTTTCGTATTTTTTAATATTTATATAAAGTAAAATTTCTGTTGAACATGCTTCCTTTTATATACGAAAACTTATAATCGGTTTTTAAAATATCCGTTATTTACTAACATTTTTCTTCTAGAACAAAAGAGAGTATTTTGATTTTCAAAATATTATACAGCAGAGAAAAGGTAAATCTTTTGTTTCAAAATATAATTAAAATATAAAGAAAACAGTATAATTAAAGCATACTTTTAAGTGCAAATTATAGCTTTTAGTTCTTATGGCTAATTAAGTTTATTTTTCTCATTACATTTTTAATCTTACACTTTACGTTGTCTCAGTTTATAGCTATTCTTTTTATCGTATTTATGTATACATAAAAAATCATGAAATTATTCCAAGAAAAAATTTCCAAGATAATTGCTGAAACAATCTTACAAAAAATATAAAAAATTTCGTATATTGTAAAACAAACTATTTAGTGTTCAATGTCAAAATATTATGATGTAAGCTCAAGGTAAAGCTTTTGTTACAGAATATGATAGCGATACAAAGACAGCGAGGTTAAAGTATAAATTTAAGCAAAAATTAGTAGCTTAAAAATTTTACTTAATTTTTTTTGTATAATCACTTGAATTTTTTCTTATGTGATTTGAATTTTATATTGTATAGTATTTCTCTACATATGTTTTCTGTTGTAAGTAGTCATAAATTCACAAAAATAGGTTCAGAAAAAATATTTCCACCGGAATAACTGAAACAATCTTACAAAAAATAAGAAACTTCATATATTATAGAATAAAGATTTTGTTACAAAAGTGCTAAGAGAACGATGTGATTAATGCATAAATGTAAGCAAAAATGAATAACTTAAAATTTGTTAACTTATATTTGTTCTATAATCATTTAATTTTCTTCCTATGGTTTTATTTTTATACAGTAGATGATTGCTTTTTATAAATATTGTGTTTAAAGTATATATAACTAAAAGCATCAATATTTAAACCTTCCGCTTTAGTATAGATAAATCTTAAAAAAATCTTACACAAAATAACAAACATATTTTATTGTAGAGTAAAATAATACATTTTCATTGTGGAAGTATTATACCGCAAACACAAGTTGAAGTTTTTGCTACAAATTATAGTAAAAATAATAAACAGGACAAAGTGATAAATTATAAATTTAAGCAAAAATTATTAGATTTTAAATTGTTAATAAAATGTTTTCCATAATCATTTAGCATTTCATGTCTGCTCTTAATCTTATACTTCATATTATTTCTCTATGTAGCTATTTTAATTAATATAATTTTAAATTTATAAAAATATCTTAGGAATAATTTTCCACGAGAATAGTTTAAACAATCTTACAAAAAATATCAAATTTATTTCATTGTAGAATAAAATAATTAATTTTCATTACTGGAGTATCACACCGCAAAACAAGATTAAACTTATGTTACAAAATGTAATAAAATTAGAAACAGAACGACATGGCTAAAATTAATAGATTTTATGTGTTACTAAAATTTGTTCCATAATCACTTGGCTTTCTGCCTGTTTTTAACTTCGTACTTCCTATTATATCTCTTTGTAGCTATTTTTAACGTAATTTTAAATTTATAAAAATATATCAGGAATAACAGTCTAATAGTAAAAACAATCTTATAAAAAACAACAAATTTGTTTTATTGTAGAATAAAATAATTAATTTTCATTACTGAAGTATCACACCGCAAACACAAGATAAAACTTATGTTATAAAAATATAATAAAATAAAAACAGAACGACGTGACTGAAATATAAATGTAAGCAAAAATTAGCAGATTTTATGTGTTACTAAAATATATTAATCACTCCCTTGGCCTTTCGCCTGTTTGTTTAATTTTATACTTCATATTGTTTATCTTTGTCGCTATTTTTAACGTAATTTTAAATTTATAAAAATATATTACGAATAACATTCTGCTGGAATAGTTAAAACAATCTTATAAAAGGAACAAATTAATTTTATTGTAGAATAAAATAATTAATTTTCATTACTGAAGTATCACACCGCAAACACAAGATAAAACTTATGCTACAAAATATAATAAAATTAGAAACAGAACGACTTGGCTAAAACATAAATGTAAGCAAAAATTAGTAGATTTTATGTGTTAATAAAATATGTTTCATAATCTCTTGGCTTTCTGCCTATTTTTAATTTCGTACTTCATATTATATCTCTTAGTAGTTATTTTTAACGTAATTCTAAATTTCTAAAAATATATTGGGAATAACATTCTGCGGGAATAGTTAAAACAATCTTATAAAAAACAACAAATTTGTTTTATTGTAAAATAAAATAATTAATTTTCATTACTGAAGTATCACACCGCAAACACAAGATAAAACTTATGTTACAAAATATAATAAAAATAGAAACAGAACGACGTGACTAAAACATAAATGTAAGCAAATATTAACAGACTATTTGTTACTAAAATTTGTTCCATAATCGCTTGGCTTTCTGCCTGTTTTTAATTTTATACTTCATATTATTTCTCTTTGTAGCTATTTTTAACGTAATTTTAAATTTATAAAAATATATTGGGAATAATATTCTGCTCGAATAGTTAAAACAATCTAAAAGCAACAAATTTATTTCATGGTAGGAATAAAATAATTAATTTTCATTATCGTAATAAAAACTACAAACACAAGCTAAAACTTTTGTTAGAAAATATAATATATATAAAAACAGAACGACGTGACTAAAATATAAATGTCAGCAAAAATTAGTAGATTTCATGTGTTACTAAAATGTGTTTCACACTTACTTGGCTTTTCGCCTATTTGTTTAATTTTATACTTCATATTCCTTATCTTTGTAGCTATTATTAACGTAATTTTAAAATGTATAAAAATTTATTAGGAATAACATTCCACATGAATAATTGACAGAAAAATTAACTGAACTTACCCCTGTGGAAGCCGATCGGAATTTCTCCTCTTTCGGAATTTTAAGAGACGTTCACCGGGCTTTGGTAAGCGCAGAAAATTTTCGAGAGCCGCAATCCGCGAATTCTCGCGCTTTTATAACCTTCGAAATCTGCACAACTTCTGCGCTCCTCCCCGCCACGGCCGATCCATTTTCCCATTGGCCTGGAGTGCTAAGACAAAGCTCCAATCGGCAGTCCCGCGGTTTTTTCACTGTTTTATTTGATTTCGATGCCCTCTTCTCACTCCACTTCTCTCTCACCTTAAGAGTCGATTGCTCTTTTGTGGGTGGCAAAATGTATGAATGAATGCCAACATTGCTTTTCTTTGGGAATAGCTTCCGTTCATATCCGGGTGGGAAGGGATGGAAGAACTTTCGTGGGAGGAAGAGAACGGGGTTCTGAATCAATTAAAGAACAGTTTTGCTTTTATTGGGAACGACAAGAAAAATGATGTGGGCTGAGAAAAATTTCCGAAAGGGGGGATATTAATATACATATGACTTAAAAGAGAATCTAAAGCTTCTTTTAAAGCTTTTACTTTCTTGTCTTACATATGCTTTTTAATAAGTCTTGCAATATTCATCCGTTTATACTGTAGTTCTTTAGACCTTCCCTTAAAAAAGGAACCATTACTTATGGAAACAAATTTTGGCCTGACAGGTAGTATAAAAATGTGTGATGGTATATTATTAAGACAAAATATGAGATTTTTAAAATAGCCTTTTTCAGATTTTATTTATCTTCTTCGACATATATCTCTATAATATATCCCTGTACCATTTTAAATGATTTATGAAGAAAACACAAATATTACAAATTTAAATTTTGAGTTACTTTAAGATATAGAATAATATTAAATTTGCTGCTGTTTAAAACCGAAACTAAAGACAAAAATCTATCAAAAATGCTAAATTGGCAGCTATGGTTGGTTAATTTATATTATCTTGATATAAATCATGATTTAATATTATGAATAATAATTCTAATAATTCAAATCACTTATTTTTAATCATTAATTTAAAATAATCCCGACACTTTATGTTCCTTCCGAACTATATTACATCTAATTTTCCGTGGCTGATGGAAGCTCTTAACTGCAGGGTAGGACTATAAAGTTCAATGTACCAGCTTCGGATCCATTGATTTAAATCAATAACGATTTTTATGAATTAACATTGAGAATTCATAAAAAGGTAAGACATTTAGATTCATAAAATTTCATCTTTTTAAATTCACTTTGTGAATTAAGTAATGCACTAAAATGAGCCTCATTAGTAGCATTAGAATGCACATTAACTAGTACTTTGGTAGCTGAAAATGAAAATTAAGGTTTAAATATCTCTTCTTTGAGTTATGTGATTTCTGTCAAAATCAGTTTCTTTTCAGGATGTTGTCCAGTGATCGAGTGAAAGATCTAGTATTTTCTGTCCCTTGCCAACTAAGTTACATTTAGTTCTTTATGCCTGACAGAAAATCTTATCTGGAGGGATAGGACTATAAAGTTCAATGTACCAGCTTGGGTTCCACTGTCGTTGATTTAAATCAATAATGATTTTTATGAATTATTTTTGAAAATTCATAAAAAGGGAAGACATTTAGATTCATAAACTTCCATTTTTTTAAATTCATTTTGTGAATTAAATAATGCATTAAAATTAAACCTCATTAGTAGCATTAGAATTAACATTTATGAATTAACATTCAGAATTCATAAGAAGTAAGACATTTAGATTCATAAAATTACAACTCTTTTTTAAATTTATTTTGTGAAATTTTAGTGCATTAAAAATATTCTCATCAGTAGCATTAGAATGCACATTAATTAGTACCTTGGCAGCTGAAAATGAAAATGAAGGTTTAAATATACTTCCTTCAGGTATGTAATTTCTGTCAAAATCAGATTCCTTTCAGGATGTTGTCCAGTGATCGAGGGTAAAGTCCAGTAATTCTTGTCCCTTTGCAACTACGTTACGTCTAGTTATTCATGCCTGACAGAAAATCTTAATTGCAGGGCTAGAACTATAAAGTTCAATGCACCATCTTGGTATACTTAGGGGGTTTGTTTGTTTTAGTTTGGAGCACTACGGTTTACTGTTTTGCACACGAGGGCTAATGAGACCGGGAGCTGCTGCTTAAAGCCGATTCCGAATGGCTACGAACATCTATGTCGTAGTGGGATTCAAACCCACGAAATCCGCTGCGACGATCAGCGCCCTAACCAATCGGCCAGCTTTCGGCTGTACCAGATTGTGTTCCACAGTCATTGATTTAAATCAATAATGCTTTTTATGCATTAAAATTGAGAATCCATAAAAGGGCAAGGCGTTTAGATTCATAAAATTCCATCTTTTTTTAATTCTCTTTGAGAACTATTAATGCATTAAAAATTAGACTCATCAGAACTATTAGATAGCACATTAACTAGTACCTTGGGATTTGAAGATGAAAATTAAGATTTAAATATCCTTCCTTGAGTTATGAAAAATTTCTGTCAAAATCAGATTCCTTTCAAGATGTTGTCTAGTGATCGGGGGTAAAGTCCAGTATTTTTTGTCCCTTGCCACTTACGTTACGCCTAGTTTTTCCAGTCTGACAGAAAATCGTAGCTGCAGGGCTAGGGCTATAACGTTCAATGTACCAGCTGGGATTCTCAGCTATTGATTTAAATCAATAATTCTTTTTATGCATTAACATTGAAAATTAATAAAAAGGTAAGACATTTAGATTCATAAACTTCTATTTTTTTTAAAATTCCCTCTGTGAATTAAATAATGCATTAAAATTAAGCTTCATCAGTAGCATTAGAATGCACATTAAATAGTACCTTGGCAGCTGAAAATGAAAACTAAGGTTTAAATATCCTTCTTTGAGTTATGTAATTTATGTCCAAATCAGATTCTTTTCATGATTTTGTCCAGTGATCGAGTGAAAAGTCCAGTAATTTTCGTCCTGTACCAACTACGTTACGTCTAGTTCTTCATGCCTGACAGAAAATCTTAACTCCAGGACCAGCACAATGAAGTTCGATGTACCATCTTCGACTGCGCAGTCATCTATTTAAATCAATAACGCTTTTAATGAATTAACTTTGGGAATTCATACAGAGATGAAACATTTAGATTATCATAAAAATCCATCTTATTATGAACTCCTTTTATGAATTTTTTATGCGCGATTTTCTTTATTGCTTGAAAATGAAACTCATCAGCAGAATTAGAATTCACAGTAACTAGTAAATTGGCATTAAGTAATGAAAATTAATTTATTGTTTAAATATCCATAGTGGATTTATGGAATTTCAAATTCATATTATTTTCAGGACATTGTCCAGTGATCCGGTAAAAAATAAAATGTATTTCCGGATTCGGATTTCTTTCCAACTACGTTACGTCTAATTCTTCGTGCCTGATAGAAACTCCTAAGTTGACTAAGATTATGGAGTTTAGAGTACCAACTTTTACATTCGCTTCATTGGTTTAACCCTTTATCTACTGACGGTACTTATAAGTACCAATCACCTTAACCGTTTATGTACTGACGGTACTTTTAAGTCCCACTTTCATTAGTTAGTTCTAACAAACTAAATTTCACATCGGGGAGATATTTTACTTGTATATTTAACTTGTATATAATTATCAATGTGACAGCTAAAAAACAATATAAAGGCATTTTCAGTATTTCATAATGCAGTAGATAAAGGGTTAAATAAATAATTCTTCGAATGAGTTCACTTTGTAAATTTTAAAGCATGACTTTTTATTGCATTAATAAAAGATCCCATCAGCATCATTATAATGCATAGCCTGTATTAAAATTAAGGTTTAATTACCCTTCCTCAAATAATATAATTTCTGACATAATGAGACTTTATTCAGGACATTATTAATGAATCGTGCATCAGATTATCAATAGTTTCACTATGTTGTGTTTATTTAAATACTGAATTATTTATAAACTGATCTCATAAATAAATAGTTTTACGTTTGTAAACAATGAAAATATGTGAACAGTTTTTAAGTGTGGAAAAAAAATCATACTTCACATATATATTACTTAATTTGTCATATATAAATAATATTGTGCACTTTACAATTGATTCTTACACACATTTCCATTTCAGCTTATTATATTTTGGAAAAATCCATTCCGAAGTCAACTAAATAAGTGAAACCTAGTGACGAAGCTTTATCACGGAATTCTACAAGCATTCTGGAGTGTATGGTCAAAAGTATCATCAGAAGTTTTGAATCAAAATTTCATCACCACTTGATTTTGATACTTGTCTACAGCAGAGAATGGAAAACCCCCAAATTCCAATATAAATGAACTACGTTTAATTAACAATGTATGGGAAAACTTTACATCAAAATGCATTAAAAATTGCTTTCGTAGGACTAGATTGGATATTTCTTCACCCATGAGTCTTCTAAGAACAATAACACAAGAAAAAGACTATAAAGTATAAATACCAACTCGTTTTGAACAGTGCAGAAAATAAATTTAATCAAGTATAAATAATATATATATATATATATATATATATATATATATATATATATATATATATATTATATATATATATATATATATATATATATATATATATATATATATATATAAATATATATATATATATAATATATATATATATATATATATATATATATGTGTGTGTGTGTGTATGTATGTATATGTATGTATATATGTACATATACAAACATATATACGCATATACATATACATATTTATATACACACACACATATATATATATATATACACATATAGATACATATATATACATATAGATATATATATGTATAAAGCAATATTTTTTATTTTTTGCAATATACAAAATAGAATTTGAACTTAAAATCTTTTTAAATTACAAAATATTTATGTAAGATAACGTTATTTATTCGTGGTGATATTAAACTATATCTTTAAGTATATTACAAAATCGCATAATTTAATAATTCCTATAAAACATTTTTTTAATACATTAAATTTTATACGTGACATAACAGTAATAAATAAAAAAAATTTAAGAATTATTTGAAAGTATTTTATCTTTTTCAGCTTTTTTCAGAAATCCTAATTTAAGAAAATCTAAAAATTTAAATTGTGTAAATACCTTTTAATTTCATAGAGTTTTCGTTCACTTTTATTTGATATTTACCTAAGTAAGAATCTTTATATACACAATTTACCTAGGCGACTAAAAATATTTTTTTTGAGATGTTGTGCTTTTTATTTTCAATGTAGTAACATCTTGATAAACACAGGTTTTATTTTCTTAAAATAAGAATGAGTTTTTTCATATTTAATAATCTGATGGCTATAAGGTTACCACACTCTAGGTGATGCTTTATTCGAATTTTGTTAGGGTACTGGAAACAAAAATTAATTTTCTCATTTTAACACATGAAAGTGACTTGATCTTAATTTTAATGTATCATAATTTATTTAAAATTAAGATAATGGATTCTATGCTCTTAAATTTTTGACGTCATAATTAATTATTTATCTCCTATGAGTAACCTTTTTTTATCGTTACTTTTGCTATCTTTAATTGATCTGTCAAAAACTTAAGTGTTTTTCCGTTACCTTAAAAAATCTCTATGTGTTGCCAGACATAATTACTTTATTCCTTTAGGTTATAATTTTTAAGTTTGTTATAAATACTAAATTTAAATTACTTCGTTGTGCATTTTATGATAATGAGTTGTTTTATTTTAGAAATTGTTTATACTTTTAGTCTAATATAATCTAAAACCTAATTTGAATTTAAAATTAAAAATAACAATTACTTGGGATTATTTTAGTTACCCGTGCGGAAAGCTGGTCGCAAAGAGGGTTGTTTATATAAATGAATGTGCTTGTTTATATAAATTAATATATAAATTTATTTGTGTGTGCATGTATATGTCTTTTGCATGGAAAATTCAGAAAACCTTACAGATTTCATGCATGTAGTTTAACATGTGTACAGTTTGTACGATTATTCGTTAGACACAGTGAAATATTTATCAAAGCTCTAATTTCGAAAGAAGTATTTTTTGTTTTATTTAGTTTTTAAAATATTTTTAATGAGTATTTTAAGTATTATAGGTATAAAATCCATATACTTGAAGCAATTGCTATAAAATTTGATACATGTATGAGATTGAAAGAATTTGATTTGATTTTGAACTTCCATGTTTCAGATTTTCATGATAAACAAAATAAAAACAGTTTATTTATGTCATGCATCCATTGTTTGCTGGTCAGCCTCTTTTATCATTGGCTGTAATGACCCAACCTGGTGTCCTTATGGCTAATATTTTCATTTTCAAATTGAGTTATATTCATTTTTAAATTCATTTTATATTGCGGATATTGTGGTATATTCTAAACACTAAACTGCATTCTTTGAAGTAAATATAATTTTTTATTTGTGTTCATGAAAGACCCAGACAAAAATTTAGCTGCAAAGTGTCTAGTTTATAGAGTGATAGTGATCTACACTTTAAAAAAAATGTTATTTATAGAAAGAAATATTTTATTATAGTGTTTATTTTTGTCATTTTTGTCATCAATATTTACAAAATCCAGTGCGCATGCAGTTAATTTTATAAAAAATAATTTACTAATCTCTCTCTCTCTCTATATATATATATATATATATATATATATATATAGATATATATATATATATATATATATATATATATATATATATATATATATGTAATATATCAAAATTATTTAACTTTAATATTTCTTCAAAAACTAATCTCTCAAATTTTAATTCATCCAACTCTCTTTCCCAGCCTCTAAATGGTTTGGTCAACGAAGTATTTTCCACTTAACATTCCTTTCTGTCATAAAACTGTAAACTTTCTGTCTATACAGCAGTTTCCCAGGTGTTGGCGGAACATGTTTTCGTGTTTTGCTGATATTGCATTTAATTCGCCTATTAAGCTGTTTTTGTTGTGGGAAAATTCTTGTTGTCAGCGTTCTTGGGTGTACTTGTGTGAGAGCAGAGTGAACTCTGTGGCTTTTGATTGTGTATTGTCCAGAAGGACAGATGTCCGTGTTGCCGCTCTGAAATAAAGTTTTAAATTAGACTTCTGAGTTCTCTTGAATATGAGACCCGACTGCATCTTTGTACTTTATGAATGCTAGCTGTTGAACTTTCTCCTTGTGAAGGAGTTTTATAAAAAATGGATTACATTTTAAGCCGGCAGGATTTTATCTGCGCTGAAACCCAATGGATTTCGAATCCATTACTATGGCAGAGAAAGTTTTCTTGATGGAATTTACTTCGTGAACTTTTGCGAACTTTGTTTTTACATCTGTGGATAATGTTTTAAAATTACGGTGAAACGACAATGGATTTCGAGTCCATACGGACAAAGTCTTTCGAAGTTTTAGTGACTGTGAATATCGAAAATGACACAAGTATTTCTTACCAAGATAACTCAGACCTGTACTACGTTTGATAAACATGAAGACCATGGCAGCCTCCCGTCGACTGCAGAGAGAGTTACAAGAACTCCAAAAAGCCAATTTGATTTGTTTTCTTGGCCACCGCATCCAGTTCCCTACAATGCGCCTTCCGCATCGAGATCGCCGAGTTCGTGCCGTGTTCCGTTTCAAGCCTCCAAACGAACTCTTCGGACAAGGATATATCAACCCACCAATTTTCCAGGACATGCTTCAAAATTAAAATTCTTATTCTCGGTAAAATTTTCAGTGACATTTAAAAATAATGTTTGGGAAATTTGAAAATTTAAAAGTTATTAAAGTACAAGCTGGATAAAATATGCAATGTTATTGGATAGGAAAAACTACTGCTTGCACTAATTCTCGTCATTGAAGGTAAAATTTTGAAATTAAAATTTAATTGTATTTCTAGAACTTATAGTTCGAAATTTCTGTTCTTTAAAAAATATCAAAATTTGTTTAAATGAATAATATTTCTAGATATGTAATAATTCTTAAAAAAATGTTTATGATTGTTTCTCTCATTTGATTGATAATACTAAAGAAGTGATTTAAGAATTATTTTGTTTATTTTTATGTTAACAGTGTAAAAATTTAATAATTTTTGTTTATTTTGCTGTGCAAATTATGCGTAAACAAGAATCAAGAAACTTAATTTTGTGAACAATCAAACAGCAGGACTTTCAATTATTTTTCTATTTACCGTTTCTAAGAGAAATTGTTTTAATAATTATTGATTGCATTTGATTTTAAAATTCATGTTGAAATTCATTGAAAATTTTGAAAATATTTAAATTAGAAATTGATATTTATATTGTATTAGTGATTTACGATGTTCGGTGGTTTCATTTAAAAATTTTGTTTACATAAATTATTCTAAAATATAATAACATTTTTATTTTTAAATGTGGTTTGAAAATTTTGTGTGTTAACTCCCAGGTTAATTTAATAATTTGGTTAGGAATTTAAAATTTTGATTTTAGGTGAATTTAAATAGTATTTTGTGATGTGCGATTTTTTAAGAACGAAGTAAATAAAGTTATTAAAATTCGATAGCACGAGAGAATGAAAAACTTTCAGTCCAACGAATGGAGTGTCTGTGACCTTGGTCAATAGAGACATTGGAAAGCGAAAAAGCACTTGCACATTGAAAATTTTGATTGTGACCTCTAAATTATCATGACGTGGCAGTTTCGGTTCGACCTGAATTACAGGAGTTTTTAAAATGCTTTCATGTGATGTTCGAACAGAGTTGTTTTGACTGTACAATTGTGAACGGGATTTATACAGTAGTAAACAGATGTGTCGACACTCGTGAGTTGAATTGTTGTTTTGATACTTTTGTTGAGTGTGTTTTGGGATTACGGGTTTGATTTGAAGGACTGCTCTGATGATTACGAACTTGACGATTCTAGATATCTGTGTTTTTTATATTTTATTATAGTATTCACTTTTTATATTTAGCCAATTTGCAATTCATCGTTTTTGAGTTTTGCTTGTTATTAATTGCAGTGAATCTAAAAAATTATTTGATTTAAAGTGTTCAAGTATTTTATATTTTTACATTTTTATATTCGTAGTTTCTCATAATAACTATAAATGTGTTTTTTATTCTTTGAATTCATGGTGTGTTATTTCAAAAATAGTAAGTGAATGTTTACAATACAAGGAATATCTAATTTGATTAATTAAGAGAATTTTCATAGAATAGGTAATGTTTTCATTTTAAGTATGAAAATTTGATTGAAATTTAAGAGATAATGCAGTTTTTACGTCTAAATTCCTAATGTGAATTAAATACAGGATAGTTAAAACTTACAAATGAACAATGTTTCGAAGAGTAGTTCAGTTTGATTTTCAGTGTGGAATTAAATTTTTTCTAATATTTAACTCCGGAGAGACCCTCTGCAAAGTCAAGGGATAGCTTAGGCGAGTCCTTTGTCGTTTTTGCTCTTCAGCTTCCTCTAGGTCATGAACGGTCATTCCGTCATCGCCTTCGAGGCAAGCCCCTTCCACTCTCCGAGATGTTTTGAAGTTCAATCTGATTATTGTGTTTCGGTTTTTTCACACTGAAGATGAGTAACGTTTGTAGCTGATCAAGATGTGGGAAACTGTTACCCGCATACCTCTGATCTTTGGTAGAGAAAAAAAAAAAGGTTTCAAAATGTTGTTCACAAATGTCATAACGTTGGAGAGCCCTGTCACAAAACAATAGGTAGTCCGCCTCCCACAGAGGGATGAACCTTTTGTCGTTTTGTGTGAGCACCCTCGGGGTCACTAACAATTTTCACGTTGGTCACCACAGAGGACAGCCATTTTCCTTCTCCAAAGTTTATTTCAGTAAAATTTTAATAAAGCATAATTTGAACATTTTGAGTTAAGTTTTGCTTAGGAAAAATATTGAATTTCATAATGATAAACTTTCTTAAATACTTGTTTACTGTAAACCTTCATTTGCGTGTATTATTATGTTTCTGTTTATATTCATTGTATATTATCTTTTCATTGTTTAGTTGTTTATATATTGATTCTGTATAGAGATTTTGTGATGGTGCAGGAGAGTCAGAGGAACGGTATAACTTGATAGTTTTAAATTTTGATGTGATGGTGTGGAATTACTTATGATGAGTTACAGACCAAGCTTCTGACTCTGTAACCCTGATGTCTCCAATTCTGACACACTAGAAAGACAGTTCTGACTCTTCTACACTAAATTTATTCGTTTAATGTTACAATTTCTTGTAAAAAATTTTGATAATCATATATTTGTACTATTATAAGTTGTGAAAATGTCACCCATCAGCGAGACGATTTTCTCTTTTTTCGGGGGGGATCTGTAATATATCAAAATTATTTAACTTTAATATTTCTTCAAAAACCTCCTCTCTTCCATTTTAATTCATCTAAATATCTTTATCAGCCTCTAAATGGTTTAATCAACGAAGTATTTTCCACTTAACATTCCTTTCTGTCATAAAACTGTAAACTTTCTGTCTATACAGCAATTTCCCAGGTGTTGGCGGAACATGTTTTCGCGTTTTGCTGATATTGCAGTTAATTCGCTTAGTAAGTTGTTTTTGTTGTGGGAAAATTCTTGTTGTCAGCGTTCTTGGGTGTACTTGTGTGAGAGCAGAGTGAACTCTGTGGCTTTTGATTCTTTATTGTCCAGAAGGACAGATGTGCCGTGTTGCTGCTCTGAAATAAAGTTTTAAATTAGACTTCTGAGTTCTCTTGAATATGAGACCCGACTGCATCTTTGTACTTTATGAATGCTAGCTGTTGAACTTTCTCCTTGTGAAGGAGTTTTATAAAAAATGGATTACATATATATATATTTAATATATAAAATATATATATATTATATATATATATTATATAAATCTATATATATATTATTATATATATATATATATATATATATTTATAGATATATATATTTATATATATACATATATATACATATATATATATTATATAATATACATATATATATATATATATATTATATTTATATATATATATATATATATATATATATATAAAATATATTCTAAATATACATTAATGTATTTAAATACTATATAGTTTCTAGAGATAATATAAGTAAAAAGGCAAATTATATTGGAAGTCTTTATTTCTTTTTAAATCTATTTTAAATCATGTAACGCGAAGTTTTGATATCAGTTATTGCAAAACAACAATTCAGTAGCTAATGTAACATTATATTAAAAAAATCTATTATTATCACATTACTTGATAAAAAAATATAAAATTTTTATATGATATTGAATTATAAATGTTTTTTTTTCTAAATGTGTGTGTTAAACTTCGAAAGCATGTGAATTATACGATATTTTTGTTTTCATAAAAATATTTGGTACACTAGAATATAGATAAAAAAAATATAAACAATTTACATATGTTATTTTTTAGTGGTTTTTCTATTTTTCAATATGTGATATTCTATTTTCATATTTAATTCGTAATACGAAAAAAACAAAATAATGCTATTGATTAAAAACCATAAAAAGTTCGTAAACCAAAAAAAACATATAAAAAAAGGAAATGTCAATTCATGATATATTAGTTATGTTAATAATAGTTTAGGAGAATAAAAGAAATATGAAAATATGTCATCTAAAGTGATATATTAAAAGGAAGCTTTTCATCTGCTCTATCTGTTGATACAACAAAAAGCAATACTGACACATTTATAAAGCAATAATAATATTTGATTGCAGGATATCGGTAACGAGATCGATAAATGGGATTTAAAAGAGGCAAGTTAAAGTTCTTTTTTTGTTTTTTCTACAGAATGTCTCTTTTCAGATATTTTATAAATAATTATTCTGATATTGGCATATTTCTTTTATGGTGCTGTTCAGAGTTATTTTCATACACAATAATTATTAATTTAAAAAAAATTCTGCAGAAAATGTTTATTTTCTTTTATAAAATTTTTTATATATTTTAATACAATAGCAAAAAAAAAAATAAATATTCTATTCTTTTTAAAATTTATTTTTTGTATTTGTGTATTATTTTTAGATTTTTATGTATAAAACATATATATATTTTATATAATATATATTATATATAGATATATATATATATATATATAGATATATATATATCAAATAAAAGTACAGTTTGTTTTATATTTTATCGCCTTTAAATATATTATATAAATATAAACACACATACATATACATGTATAAATTTAGTTTCAGTGTCAACTTTGACCTATATAATACAGTAATTTATAATGATACACTAAAATATTTTTTTTTTTATATATGCAATGGACAATTATTAAGCAATTACAAAATATTTCTTTGACTCATATTACTTTAGCGAAATTAATATATTTTATATACAACTTCATAAATGTATATATAGCAGGAAAATATATTATATTGCAAAACTGGTGTTATAGACCTAGTTCAGTAAAGTCAAAGCTTGTATACATCAACAATCTATTTAAATGATGTGGCATTCGAATTTGATGGGTATCGGATAATTATACTACATCTACTGAAACGACTGAAATGCAGCTACTTTATACTTCTACAAATTCATTGTACAGCTTAGATTTGAAGGCATATGTTATTGACATAAATTCATGCGTTGGGATTTTGACATATATTTCAATTAAAAACCATTTGTAGGAAATTTTATTATAAGTATAGAAGACAACTAAAGCAATGAAAGTTACTAATTCGGGTATTAACCCATTAAAGGTCACTATAATAAATTATTCGGGATTTAGTGAAATTAGTTCATAAAGGGTATCTATGACCTTTATAAATGTAAATGCATAATTTTTTTTTGCATTTTTTGAGGGGGTGGAATTTCAGGGGGGTTAAAGAGCAAAATCCAGCTTGTACGGAGTGAAAATGGTTTTTTAAAGGTTTAATTATGCTAAACAATGATTATTATCTAAAGGTATGATAAAGAAAAATTAAATTACAGCCGAACGATGGCCATATAGTATGCTTTTATACCGAAATTCATGGGTTAAAATCCCACTGCAGGTATGAATGTTCGTAGCCATTCGGAATCGATTTAAGCTGTATCTCGGTCTTATTCACCTTCGTGTTGAAAGACAGTAGACAGTACCAACATAAAGAATTTATAAGTGTTGTTTGTTAGACATTTATTTGTGTTATAAGTGAAAAAATCATATTAATACTTTTCCAGGTAAAGTAAGTACAACCACGTATATTTCAAATGAAGTATAGATCTCTTATATATTCTCTGTTGCGAGTTGGAAATGTCATAAACATAGTATATGTCTATCAAAAGAAGAGAAAGTATTTAATAGGTGGTTTCGCTCCGAAACCACTGTCCGTTAAAGGGTTAAGATTGTATAGAGCAGTGATTCTCAACATTTTTTTGTCTATCTCCCCGATATGGAACAAATA
Organism: Pardosa pseudoannulata; assembly: GCA_032207245.1. Taxonomy (NCBI): domain Eukaryota; kingdom Metazoa; phylum Arthropoda; class Arachnida; order Araneae; family Lycosidae; genus Pardosa; species Pardosa pseudoannulata. The sequence goes on from CM063506.1 coordinate 107,533,425, forward strand.
TATGTCCAATTCTTGTAAAAAAACCCTAATTTGAAATTCAGGGTAGGAGAAGTACTCAGTTATAAGAGGCAAAATGTTTTAAATAATATTTTTCAATAGACTTACAAATAAATTTTTGTTACTGAAATACGCTGAAGCAACGCTCAAACGAATGTTGTTGAATATTGGGTAGCTGAACTTCGGTTCCGGAGTTCGTGGGTTCGAATCCCACCGGGGAGTAGATGATAGTATCCGTTCAGTATCGGCTTTAAGTAGTAGGTCCTGGTCTCAAAGGCCGAACGATGGCCGAATGGTACAGCGTTGCTCTTCGGAACCAGAGTTCGCGGTTTCGAATCCCACAGCTGGCATATGTTTGCAGCAGTTCAGAATCGACTTTAACTGTAGGTCTTATCATTAGCCCTCGTGTTGCAAAAAGTAGACCGTAGCGCTCCAAACCAAACCAAACCAAACTTGGTCTCAATAGCCCTCTTGTTGAAAAAGAGAATAGAGACTTGTCGCTCCAAACCGAACGAATGCTGTTGATTAGTTTGGTGTGTAGTGCCACAGTCTATTTTTATGTAACACGAGGGCTAATGAGACCTGGACCTACAGCTTAAAGCCGATTCATGCATGCCACAGTGGGATTCGAACTCACGAACTCCGGTACCGAAGGCCAGCACCCAAAGCAATCGGCCATCATTCGGCAAACGATATTGATTAAATATATTTTTATGAATGTCGGCTCAATTTCACGCAGAACTTAGGGAATGAAAATAACTGATTCTAAAAGGTACCGCGTAAGTTTGTTTTATCACTGGTAAAATCATATAAATTAGATAACACAGGCCTGCGATGAAAAAAATACAAGGGATGTGACATCTAAACTTAACATATTTTTTAGTACTGATTTTGAAAAGAATCATTAAAAATGTCTATCACGTCACAGTTTATTGAAAATTGAATTTTATGTGGTTTTTTATGAATATTTCTCACGTATTTTGCTTTCATACTTTCCTTCGTGTTTTGACATTTTACCGTGATGAAACCCTCAAAATTACCCTCCTGTGGTAAACTACAACAGCGCAGTTAGTATTTTAGGTCTTTTATAGCTTCAATGTTGATCCAGATCACCAATTAGACAGATTCCTGGAAGCGCGCGAGCCTAGGAACGCGCAATATCCCTCTTCATCATCCCTCCCTCCCGTCGCAATCGCTGTTAACCTATAGCGACGCTCGAATCCTTATCAGTGACCTCATGTAAGCACCAGTACTTAGTCTGTAAAAGAGGCAACTCATTTATTAGGCTCCAGATTGAAAGAAAAAAACTTATTGGCCAAAGGAACCACTTTTTATTGGTACAGGAATCGTGAAAAGGAATTTATTCAGTATTTTGACGAAGACGAGAACCTCATTTATTGCTCAGATGTTCCTGGATTGATGAGAAAATTTAAGATTCCCTACAATAAAGATGAATGGAGGCTTTTTATAGATTCGTGAAAAAGGAACCTTAAAGCTGTTCTACTTCATCAAGGAAACCAATGGGCGCCTGTGCCAGTTGAATACTCGGTGCATTTAAAAGAAAGGTATGAAAACCTAGCTCTCGTTCTCAACAAAATAAAATATGAAAACCACGGCTGGATCATTTGCAGTGATTTAAAAATCATCACCATGCTTCTCGATCAACAAAACGGGTATACAAAATTTCCGTGTTTTATTTGTGAGTGAGACAGCCGTGACAAAACACAATATTGGGTCAGAAAAGATTGGCTCAAAAGGCAGAATCTTGCGCCAGGCACCAAAAATGTAATTCGAGAAAGCTTAGTTGATCAAAAAAAAAAAAAAAATATTACTACCCCCCTGCACATAAAATTAGGTGTTATGAAGCAGTTTGTTAAGGCTCTTCCAAAAGATGGTGAGTGCTTAAAATATATGTGTAAAAAGTTTCCTGGATTTTCTGAAGCCAAATTGAAAGAGGGAGTCTTCGTAGGACCAGACATCCGAAAACTTATTAGGAATAACAAATTTGAGACAACTATGACTTTAAAGAAAAGAGAAGCTTGGGTTGCCTTCAAAAATGTTGTGGAAAAATTTCTGGGCAATCACAAAGATCCTAAATTTAAAAGAATTGTTGACAACGTGCTAGACAAATTTCAAGTGTTGGGCTGATCCATGTGTGTAAAATTGAATTTCCTCCAATCACATTTGGACTTTTTTCTTGAAAATTTAGGATCCGTCAGCGAAGAACAGGGAGAAGGTTCCACCAAGACATGAAGGATATGGAGAGAAAATATCAAGGTAGGTGGAATAAGAATATGCTTGCCGACTATTGTTGGATGTTAGCAAGAGATGAAGATAAGAATGAACATAAAAGAAGAACGTCAAAAAGAAATTTTAAATGAAAAAAAATGTACGTAACTAAATTTAAATGTCTTTGTTTCGTATTGAGTTTCAAATATATTTCAAACTTACATTTATTATATATAAACCTTAATAAAACGTAAAAACAGGTAGTTGGGGTTTTTCCAGGACTGTTTTTCTTATAAAATTAATGTAAAAAATTTAATAAAGAGAAACTTTTTGTCTCGCCCTGGTGCAGCTCATGCGTTCTGGTTGCGATGGTTTTCATTCTTTATATACAAAATGTATACATTTTTAATTTTAATTGTTGTTTAAAAATTAATATGCCTAATCATAAACAGATTAAATAAACTCACATGAATAGATAAAACCCACTGTTGCCAGTCAGTACAAGCTAACAGTTCGAGAGCATTTTTTCCATATAGGATATTACCAGTATATGTACATCAATTTTACAAAAAATCCTGACGTGATGGAAAAAAATGGAGGTCATTTTCGAAATCAGCATACCAAATAACTTAAAAATAAGAAAAAACTTCTCTTGTATTTTTCAAAAATTTCAATTTCGCAGGCCTGTGTAATTAATTAATAATACGGTAAAATTATGTACAAAAATGTAAAATCATTTTGCAAGCCAAAATCTGCTCACATAGAAGCCCTACATATAAACAATTTCATTCCAGCATCTACAGCCTCCTTTGCGAACCACTGGCATAAAGGAAGGAAATCGTTGCAATATATGTTTTGTACAATTTGATAATAATAGCTTGCTTGCGGTATTTGAAAAAAGATTAATTTTTTTTTCAGGATTCTAGTATTTATAGTAGTGTTATTTATTGAATCTAAAAATTATTTCTAAATATTTTAATTTGACCCACCATAGAAAAGCTTTAAAAGCAATAGAAAAAAATAGTATACACAATTAAACAAAAGTTTCGTAGGGTAGGAAAAAAATATACAGTAAAAAAAAAAGTGCAAAGATTTGTAGAATGTTTTCTACAGCTCATTGATTTTAGAAAATATGAAATACAGCTATAGCAAATTTGTTATTTAGTGGATTTTTAATATTGCAAATATATAACAACCATTTATATTTATATATTATATATATATATTTATATATATATATATATTTATATATATATATATTTATTATATATGTTATATATATTATATATATATTTTTATATATATATATAATTATTATATATATATATGTATGTATATATGTATCTCTCTCTCTCTCTCTCTTCTCTATATATATATATATATATATATATAATATATATTATATCTGACACGTTCCGAGTGATTAAGGCATGAAAGACACATTTTATTTCGTCTATAAAAACTTCTTTATTGTAATCCTTCTGTCAGTGTCTATGCCATTTAGATATCCTTTGTTCGCATTTTGCGATGACAAACGTGAAGGTTGATAATTGAGCCCAATTTCCGACTCAGAATTGTCTTTTTTGCGTTGCTAGCTAAATAAATTCGTATTGTCTACTTCCGCCTCAGCTTCTTTACTCTTTATAGTTCCGCCCAAGGACGTGTCTTTCTCCTATTACATTATCATTAATGAGTTCGAACTATTTTTATTTATAACTTGCTTAATTCATAACCCCCATTTTAAAACCTGACACCCCCATATATATATTATATATATATATATAATATAATATATATATATATATATATATTTATATATATTGAGAGAGAGAGAGAGAGAGAGAGAGAGCAGGGAACATTAGAAAAATAGAACGTGGATTGAGCTAAATGTAAAGAACTTTAGGAGTAATACTTTTGGTATATTATTGTCACACAAAAACACACACACACATTTATATATATCAGTGGCATGCGCTGGCAAAATTATGTGGGACAATAATTTTCTGCACCTGTGTCTACCTATCTTTATATGGTATATAATAAATATTATTTATAATATATTCAAATATTATGTTGATTTGCTTGCTTGTATTCCCGCAGAGCGTGCGGTACTAGATGCTGCACCACGTATCGCGCAAACGAACATAGGAAGTTCTGATGCGTATGCACGGAGCACTAAATTGAAAATCCATCTTTATATGTACGGTCTACTGGAGAAGAACAGCATACTACGATAATGAGGCAAGTGCAGCTATTTTTCCTGCACTTGGCATTCAGAATCATCCAAAGGTACGGTTTATTAAGCTTTGTATTAGAGTGGGGACTTACGTGCTGAAGCGATTTTGGTTTTTTAACTGATTAATTGACCATACGATTTTGCAGACGGTTAATGTTTAAATTTATATATTGTAAGATTTTGTTTTCATGGAAATATAAAAAAAGTATTTCATCAATATAAAGTGAAATGTTTTAGTGAATTAAATTAAATAGGTGTATTATATTTATTGAAATAATTAGCTGAAAAACAATGTTTTGTTTTAAAGAAACGAATTTTAACAGAACAGTCCAAATTTTACCATTCATTGTGTCTTACAGACAGTATATAAGTTATATCTGTA
>CM063506.1:107540768-107580768 GCA_032207245.1 Pardosa pseudoannulata
TATATATATATATATATATATATTATATATGAATATAAAAATTTAAATATTTCATCTTTGATTTAAAATTACTAACTCCTATATTGAAAAGCACAAAGTCCGCGAATTTTCTGTCTTTCATGTAGCCTCTTGGCGTTAAACTCGTTGTCAGAAATAAAATCTCCTTTTTTCTTGGACTCTTTTTTTAACTCAGTTTATTTAATAGTTTTTACTTAATAGTTAAAATAGTTTTTACTTAACATTAATGATGTACACATTTTTATAGAAAAAAAATTTTTTAATGGTGTAAAAACTGAAGTAAATTTTTTTATAGTTTATATTGTTCTCCTAAAAAGATTATTTAGGTCAGTTTTATTTACTGTTCATCATATTTTACACTTATTTATCAGAAAATAAACAGTTTTTTACCAAATAAGTTACTTTTTCTGGTATCGTATTATGTTGGAATTTATAGAAATTAATTATTTCTACTCAACGGTTTTTGTTGAATTTTAGTACATTTTAGCTAATAGTATAGATGATTTCTTAGGCCGGCAAATATTCTACCGGAGAATTTTAAGATACCTTAAAAGAAGTCGTCTCATTATAATCTATTTCTATTTCTAAAGTAAAAAACCTATTTCTAAAAGAGTACCATTTGATTCTAAAATAATTCTAATTGTAAACACATTTTTAGTTATTTTTCTTTTGGAAAAATGTTTTGTGTAAATCAGAGCTTTTAATATAATAAAAAACCATTCATGTTTTAAAACAGATCATTGTTATTGGCTGTATTAGTAAAAAAAAATTACAAACTATATTTGGGTTTTTCAAACAAGCGTTGTTTTGCTTGAGTTCCTTTTTTCTACTAAGAAATATTATTTAAAATGAGTTCTCTCAAATGTATCCGCTTTTTTAACGAAAGAAAAAAGAAATACTTTTATATAAAGAAAATATTTCTGCATTATTTTAATAAAGCTTAATAAAAGGATAATTTTTGTTGCTAAGGGAAAATTTTTCTTAGTCTCTAAGGCAAAACTTTTCCTTTTGTAACAGGAAATTTTCTTTTGAACGTTAGGCTTTATTAAACTTTTCTATTATTTAGCCTTGGGATGTTTTTTTTTTCATCTTTACATAAATTAATAAAAAATAAATATCTAGCAGCTTTCTGTCTTTTTTGTCCTCTAAGAATAATTGTTTGTAATAAACATTCCAAGTCTACTGTTTGATGACTACTCTCTGATACTGTCACTGCTGTCTATTGACTCTTTATACGTTTCCTACAATTGTAAATTTCTTTTCTGAAGACGTCTACAAAATTCTATTAATGTTGTTTATTTTTACTCATATATGTAGTATAGGAAAAATATTGTAATCTTTCGAAACCTAGATCCCAATATTTTGAATATATGGATCTTCGCATTTAAAACCTCCCTGAGTCAAAAAATAACTGTTTTTTCATTATGTTTATAGGTCTGTTTGTGTGGTGCAGAACCGAAAAACTCAAGGATGGTGTGACTTAAAGAAGATAGAACTGAAATATAAATATTATAGCAAAATTGTAGTTTTCTACAAGTTTTGGGGATCTGGAAGTTGCAGTTTACCTGCAAATTTCGTTTTACTGAGGCGTCATTGAAGAAGATACAATTTATGCTAATCCGGCCTTTGAAGAAGCTGCGAGGCGTATGGTAATTACATTCTGCCATCAGAGGCGGCGCGTGCGCCTATGATACCGGCCGCCCTATTTAGGCCCACCGTAGCTGGGATAGAGCAAGTAGTTCCAGCCAGCCGACCCAGCTGCGGCAGCTCCAGCCACGGCCTTGTTTTGCTTCTGGGTAGCATCCTCAGTGTGCTTAATTCAGGACCCAGCTGAATACAGTTTACTTTTGTTCAGCCAGCTTGCTGATTGTTTTCCATTAAGATTTTTCTGGTGACTATCTCGCTTTGTTTCTAAAATCTTAATAAATGCCTTTTAAGTTTTTCTGGTAGTTATTTCTTCTTACTCTAGCCACACCTTCGAAGACACTTTATGTGTTTCCTTTACTTAAAATTACAAAAAGGTTAAAATCTAATTGTGTCTAATGGATCTAGAAAAGTCCCTGATGATCGAAGAATATTTTAGATGGCTATACACAATCTCGAAACATTCTTTTCACCAAACAGATAAACAATTTTTCCAGTTCTACAAAATTCAACAAACAGAAATAAAGACAAACCACACCGAAATTTGCCGATGTTTGATACATGAAAATGAAAAATCCAAGAATGACGAATGCGGGAAATATACCGTTCAATTAGGAAATTTAGGAACCAAATGAGCTTAAAGATCAATTCGGGAAAATAAATGGTAGATAAATAGAGAGATATGACATTGTATTAAGATATATTTTATGAAAAGGATTCTCTTTCTTGGGTATAACATATACATTCTGTTCCATAAGAGCGTGTCTCTCATAACTTCGTCAATAGATAGCGTGCAGATATCGGCTTAATTGCACGTGGTCTTCAAATATTAGAGAAGAATGCTTTATGGTTATATTCTTTATTCGATTTGTTTTGCTGTGTGTGGCATAGCCACATTCTATGTAAAAGGGAATGCCAGGAATTGCCGGCTTCCTGACCCCTTATTTTATGGAATGGGGCTTGTCCATGTCCAAGTCACCTTAAATCTTCCCGCGCTGACCATCCGTGGGTTGCCGTTGTGCTCTCTCCATCTTTCACCTTTTGTCCAGCTTGAGCGTCGCTTGGCGCCCTAAGATTTCTAGGCTGTTCTTCCTACTCACCCTACGTTTTGGCGATCATCTTGGGTTCCCGCTGGCGGGATTTTTCCACTGACCTCGCCATGCTCGGTGTTGAGGGAGCATCATTTTGGCCGAAATTGGGGGAGAGATCACAATGGCAACCCTCGGATGGTCAGCGCGGGAAGATTCAAGGTGACTTGCACATGGACAAGCCCCATTCCATAAAATAAGGGGTCAGGAAGCTGGCAGTTTCTGGCATTCCCTTTTACATAGAATGTGGCTATACCACACTGTGTATCAAGAATTCCAAAATAAGTGCCGCGTATGCTAGCCGTTTTAAGGCAGTGTTTCTGTGCAACCATATCCAAAAGGACCAAAAATGCAGCTGCAGCCGGGTACATGAGAAAGTCGGAGTCGTTCGTCAAGAAGTGGGTAGCAAGTTATAAAGTGAAACGAAATGTTGACGACCTGCCGGAACGAGGTAAACGCTGCTCAACGTCAGAATCGAATGATAAAGTGATTCTTGCATAATCGATAACAATAGGGACTGGACAACTTTTTTTTGGGGGGAGGGGTGAAATGACTTCAGTTTAATATATATACTACATGGTACAAATGTCTTTTTAACTAATTCGTTTGTATTTTCAGAGAAATAGACGACACGCTCTTCTGAAACAGACTGTATTTGTTATACAAAGAAAGCATAGTTAAATATAACTGAGTAAGTCACAGTTCGTTCTCTTCACAATATCCGAAAAATACTGCTTTAGAAATAAATAAAAGCCCCATGTTCAGGTCTTAGAAAAAAAAATAATTTTAAGTTCATTCCAAATAAGTCACTGAAGATTAAGATAATGAGGGAAGATCCCTTAATTTGTGTTTCTTCAATGATTTATGCCATCAATCATATCTGGATCAAAAAATCATTAACTATGTAAGACGTGATCAGATCTCTTTTTTTGTGTCAAACAATGAATCAGCTGCCAAAGCGTAGCACCTGACGTTGACATATGTATGCACCGTCTGTTTCTGATAGAAATCAGGTTTGGAAGCTAAAATGTTATTTATATTCGTTAATTTATGGTCTAGCTTTTAGTCACCTACATTTTGTTTTTTACTAAGGTGATTTTTCTTCCTTGTTATCCCTGATATATCGCACCATTAATTCTCTCTTTAATTCCAGGAGAAATGTATTTTAGTAAAAGGTCTGAGGAAATACATAGGACGCATTACATTTATTACTTATCCTGAAATTTTTTTTAACCTTTTGAAAGTATATTTTTTATGGATAGCTATCTCTACGCTTTACGAGAACCAAGAATGTCACTGTTTGATTAGATATTGTAGAAATTGTGTATTCCGATTACTGCAGTAACACACACACACACACACACACACACACACACACACATATATATATATATATATATATATATATATATATATATATATATATATATATATATATATATATATATATATATATATATATATATATATGTAAAATATCAAAATTATTTCACTTTAATATTTCCTTAAAAATCTCCTCTCTTCCATTCTAATTCCTTAAAATCTTTTTCCCAGCCTCTAAATGTCTTAATCAAAGGAGTGTCCTCGACTTAAATTCTTTCGATATATTTCCCAAAGCTTTCTGCCCTATAGATGTAAATTTTCAGTCTATTCAACACGTTTTTCAGCTGTTGCCGGAAAATGGCTCCGCGTTTTTCCTGATCTTAACAGTTTAATTTGCTGATTAAGTTTCTTGTCCCTTGGGAAAATTCTTTGTCTTCGCTCTTGGCTGCAGAGTCTAGGTTCGAGCAGAGGGAATTTTGCGTCTTTCTCTTGTCTGTCGTTGACTAGTAAACATGTCCTCTTTTAACAAATCTTAAATAAAGTTTTAATTAGACCTGTGTCGTTCTCTTCAATGAGAGCTGACTGCATTTTTATTACTACTGAGCTGATTAGGTTTCTACTTGACCAGTAGCCCAGGAAAGTAAAACAACAGGGGCTACAAAATTGTGAATTGAAGAAATAATATTTACACACCCATATATACATATATAGTAATAAGTTTGCTATATTTGTATACTCGTAAACTAATAATCCAAAATGAATCTATTGGACGTTTGTTTACTCATTGGACCTTTGAAATATTTGCCACGTTTTTCTAAAATGCCACAAGTCAATAATGGATGTTTTAAAGTATTGAAAGATTATATAGTGATATTAACTAAAAATTAGTTACATAAATGATAATTTTAACAAATATGCAGACGCTAAGAAAATAATATGTAGTAATATTAATAGTAATAGGTTGCTAAGTCTGTATACTCGTATACAAAAAAAATGAAAAAATCAGTTTTTTACGTTTATATATCTGCAATTTATTTATTAAACGACACAATTTCACAATGGATTTTTAAAAGTATTGAAAGAATATCTAATGGCCTTAATTAAAACAATTACATACCTAACAATTTTACCACATTTGCAGCTACTAAGGGAATAATACGCAATAAGATTAATAGTGATAAGTTGTTAAATTTGTATATTGATATACGAAAAATTAAAAACAAAAAATGTTTTACTCATTGTACGATTTTCACATCTGCAAAGTATTTTAAAGTGACACAATTTAATCATGAATTTTTTAAAGTATCGAAAGACAGGCTTGTGATCTTAACTAAAAACAACTTCAAAACTTATGTGTTTACCAAATTTGCTCACGCTAAGAAAATAATGTCCAAAAAAATTAGTAGTGATAGGCTACTACGCTTGTATTCTCATATACGAAAAAGAAATTAGTTTTATACTCATTGTACGTTTTACATATCTGCAATGTTCTAAAGTGACACGAATCTCTAAAGAAATTTTAAAAATATTAAAATATCATATTGTGATCTTAACTAAAACAATTACAAAAATAATATGTTTTCTAAATTTACACGCGCTAAAAAAATAATATGCAGTAAAATTATTAGCAGGCTTCTACGTTTGTATTCTTGTATACGAAAAAGAAATCAGTATTATACTCTTTACGCTTTTTACATATCTGCAATGTGTTTCTAAAGTGACACAAACCCACAATGAACTTTTTAAAAATATTGAAATATTATCGTGTGATCTTAAATAAAAACAATTACGTAACTAATATGTTTTCCAATTTTGCACACGCTAAGAAAATAATGTACAATAAATTAATTGTGAAATCTAAAGTGACACAAATTCACAATGAACTTTTAAAAATATCGAAATATTGTCTCGTGATCTTAACTAAAAACAATTACATAACTAATAATTTTACAGAATTTTTCAGCACTAAAAAATAATATGCAGTAAAGTTGAAAGTGATAAGCTGATACGATTCTAGATTCGAATAAAAAATTTAAAAAAATCTGTACTTCCTTGCACGTTTGACATATCAGCAATATGTTTCTAAAGTGACACAATTCCATAATGAATTTTTAAAAATATCGAGAGACTATCTTGAGATCTTACCTAAAATCAATCATAAAACTAAATATTTTACCGAATTTGTAGACGCTAAAAAAGGATATGCAGTAAAAGTATTGCCAATAATGTGCAATAAAATTAGTAGTAATAGCTGCTACGTTTGTATTCAAAAGTAAATTAGTTTTATACTCAATGGACATTTTACATATCTGCAATGTGTTTCTAAAGTGACACAAATTCATAATGAACTTTAAAAATATCGAAATATTATTTTGTGACCTTAGTTAAAAACAATTAAATAACTAATAATTTTACAAAATTTTGCTGTGGCTAAGAAAATGTTATGCAGCAAAATTGAAAGTGATTTGTTGCTGCATTTGTAGACTCGAACACAAAAATTAAAAAATCTATACTCATTGCACGTTTGGCATACCATCAATATGTTTCTTAAGTGACACAATTCCACAATGAATTTTTAAAAATATCGAGAGACTATCTTGGGATGTTAACTAAAAACAATCATAAAACTAAATATTTTGTTAAATTTATTGACTCTAAGAAAATAATATGCAGTAAAATAAGTAGTGAATGATTGATACGTTTGTATAGTTGTACACGAAAAATTAAAAGGGGATTGAAATCAAATAGGAGGATTTTGTATTCTAAACTATTCTAATAACTAAAGGATAAAATAGACCAGAATACAAAATTTTCAACGTACAAGTAAAAAGGCACAAATAAAAAGCAAATATGTATCTTTTGTCTTCGATTTGTGTATTTTAAAGTACGGTTTTGTATATATATTATTTTAACACAAAAGTTTCTTATATAATTTATATTTCACCTTATACTAGTAAGTAAGAATATTATTTTTCATGTTTACATACATTATATGAAATAGTTAAAGATCTTTTTATAATTTTATGCAGTGCTCTTGTCATACATATTCAAACTGTTTTTCTACAACGGTGTTAATTCAAAAGTAAAGGATTCTGGATCTTTAAATTTTGTAAATTTAAAATTAACATGTGTGGCATGGACACTGCGATAGCAAATTTTTATGTACTGCTAATGTAACTAGCATTTAAAACATATCTTCAGACAACGTAGCCTGTTTTCTGTTATCTAGAAATTAATCTCTGCATATGTAGTCAGATACGTGACTGTTATATACTGCATTAAGTTATTTCATCATTAGGTTAAACAAACATGCTGCTACATAACTATAATATAGCACACACATTTCAATTCAACAGTCCAATAACATAAAAATGGAGTTCCCGAAAGAAATATCTCTTATATAAATGAAGGAATATCTCTTTTAAAAATGAATCTTTACTGAATGTAAACACATTAATCATGGTGACACCAAAATTTAAAGTAAAATATTCCAAGAAAAATATTTCGAAACTAATTTTTCTCCGAAGAAGTAATTAATGTTTTATTTCGAGAAGAATAATCGAAAATCCCCCTTTTTTTACCGTCGTAAATTCTTAGTACAAAAGCTTTTAGAAAACACTTAAAACCTGAATCTTACATGAGCGTTTCTGCTTTTCAACGAATTCAAGCGAATAAAAAATGTCATTTTTTTCAATCTATAGAATTTTTTAATGGCAACTTCGTTTAAGAGTGTCCTTTACTAATATTTTTTTTACATCTGTACTGCGAATAATAGCTGAACAATTTATTTTATTGGTGATAATTTTAGATAGCTTGATGTAAAATGCTTTGCTTCTGTTATATTTACTGTTATATTTATAAGTACTCTACTTGTAGTAGCATAAAATAAGCAAAAAATTCATAAATAAAAAGTAAGTTGCTTTGCCGATTTGCTTTTTCTCTTTGTCTATTTTTTTGTGCTTTTTTGACTTAGTTCTCATTTACAGTTTATGCTAAAAAATGTCTCATTTAATCAATATTTTCCTTGCTGTGGTAAGTAAGAATATTAAGAGACTATTATATATCTATATAATATTATATATCTATTGTACATCTATTCCCTAGGCTGTAATTTTATATTGCTTCCAGTAGTTATTAACTATATTCTTTCTTTTATATTGTTGCAAATTGTGTATTTTCATCACACCCTAAATATTAATCTGTTTGGTGGCAAAAGAGAGGACCGCAATATGGTAGCACACTTTGTTTTTTTCTATAAATTAAGGACTTTACAGTAGTATATCAGAGATATTAACGTAAAAATACACAAATAAAAGTCAACTATATTTTTTATTTACTTTCATATGCTTCTTTTTCAATTTGGTCTCTCTATTTTAATATTTTTGTACAAAATTCTCGAATTTAATCTGCTTAATTTATATTTAACTGGTAATACAGTAGAACCTCGGTATAACGACATCCTATGGGACCAACATCTTATGGTCTTTGCAACGAATTGAAAAAATAATAAAAAAATTGAGAAAAGAAATGATGCAGCAGTACATACACTTCTATTTATTTGTATTTCCATTACTGAACATTTGATGAAAAGTCTTTGATTGACGCCTGTTTCAAGTTCATTTGGGAATTTTTTATTATCATTGATTTCATATCCGTTAAATTTTGAAGGAAATCATTGATTGCATTAAAGGCTTTTTTTCATTCATTTTTTCAAAAGCTTAGACAATTTCTTCTCAGTCATCGGAATCGCAGATTTCATCATTTCCGGTAGTACAGGCAATATAATCATCCTCATTCAAATTTTCTTCGCAGCACTGTAAAGTGTCGTCTACTACAACTAACTCATCAAATGATAATTGAAGATCCGGAAATTGAATACTGAGGAGCTGCATCATTTCATTAGTTTCTGTATATCTATCTAGGACATCAATGTCATACGTGATGAAAGGATCTTTTAAGCAAACACAAAAAGAGGAGTACAGGTTTCTTGAAGTTGCACCACAGTACAATAATTTTAAAATAGTCCACTTGCTCATAAGTTCTGCCGTCTTAAAATGGCGGTCGCTCTAATGAAAAACAATACGCTTGGAGTCGTTGTAGTGATTCAAAATTAACATTATTCCTAAGGTAAGATAATTTTGACTTTTTAAGATGGTCGTTCTAACGAAGGGGTCGTTGTATCGTGGGATCGTTAAAAAGATGTTCTACTCTAAATAATTTGAGAATTGCATGCAATTAATCAATAATATACTTTTGATACAGGTATTTAGCAAATGGTACTTATAAATTTCAGAATTCAAGGTATTTTTGATGTTATTGAGATTGTTAAAAGAAATGAAGCAGCAGTACATACTCTTCTATTTATTTGCATTTCCGTTACTGAACTTTCGAAAAAAAGTCTTTGATTGACGCCTGTTTCAAGTTCATTTGGGAATTTTTCATTATCATTAATTTCATATCCGTTAGATTTTGAAGGAAATCTTCAGAATTAAATTGTCCTTCAAAATATTGACTGAAAGGCATTGATTGCATTGAAGGCTTCTTTTTCATTCACTTTTTCAAAAGCTTGGACGATTTCTTCTCCGTCGTCGGAATCGCAGATTTCTTCATTTTCGGTAATACGGGCAATAAAATCGTCCTCATTTAAATTTTCTTCACATCACTGTAAAGTTTCGTCTACCGCAACAAACTCATCAAAAGATAATTGAAGATCAGGAAATTTGAGGGGGCTCTCTTTAAGCAAACACAAAGAGAGGAGTACAGGTTTCTTGAAGTTGCACCACAGTACAATAATTTTGAAATAGCCCACTTGCTCATGAGTTCTGCGGACTAAAATTGGCGGTCGCTCTAACGAAAAATAATAAGCTTGGGGTCGTTGTAATGATTCAAAATTAACATTATTCCTATGGTAAAATAATTGGGACTTTTTAAGATGGTCGTTCTAACGAAGGGGTCGTTGTATCGTGGGGTCGTTAAAAAGAGGTTCTACTGTAATAAGTTAACCCTTAGCGCTCCGCACGTTTTTGCATCACTGCCTACCAGCAACTCCGGCACATTTTCCAAGCGGAACGAGTGTGAAGAAGGAACCTTATTTTAAGTGAGAAGAATTACACTTGCTTGTGAATGTTTTTGATTTTATTTATTTTATACATATGCACCTTCTTCTTGTAAATGAAAAGTAAATTTTAAATATTGTAATTCACCATGGTGTGATATCTTTGGAAACAACATCCCATGTGCATTCTGGGTTTTTTTAAGCCCTCGGTGGCAAACAACTGGATTAGGCTTTCAAATATTTACCACGCAACAGTAAAACAAACAAAAAAAAGAGAGAATATAGTCATGAGTTATCATTTAAAAATGTCCATAGTTTAAATACCTAAAACGAAACCCTGGAAGAAGCCACTATTATGCTTGCCGTTAATGTTAAAGTAAGAGAAAAGGATTAAAACTAACGAAAAATTTTTTAAAAAGTAAACCAAAACTAAAACAAAGCCCTTAGTTTGGTGATGTTAATTGGGTTCCAAGATAATATTAAGAACAAGTTGCTTTTACATAATTAAACTTGAGAGGGGGGGGGGGTCTCCAAGCATGAGTCCAGCCCCGGAAGAGATATGAAACAAACAAGTGTCTATACAGATATTTGAATTTGTGCTATTATGTACTAATGTGCGTTACAAATATCTCGAATAATTTATGCATTAAAAAGTAACAAGAGAAAGGAACATAAATGGTCAACAAAATGAAGACTTTGTTACCATGAGAAATCATTTATAGAAAGTCAATCTGTTATTACTTGAGCTTTAAAAACAAAATTAATATTTAATAATTTCATAAAAATTATCTACAGTTGCATTCTGGGTTTATTTGGGCAAGTGTTACAGTACCCATGTTGATAATAACTCCAATAAAAGCCCAAAACTCATCTTCTTTCAACGCTCGCCACGTTTGCCAAATAGAATTACTAGATATTTCTTTATTCTTTAGAACATTTTCTGTGTAATTGTTGGTTTCTTTTATAATTTCATTTACCAGTTCGTTTGTGAAAAATAATTTGAAATATTGTGTCGGCTGTACAATATTTGTAGGAATTTGTGGTCCAATCACCTTTGCTGATACACTAAAATGTATTTTATCCG
Organism: Pardosa pseudoannulata; assembly: GCA_032207245.1. Taxonomy (NCBI): domain Eukaryota; kingdom Metazoa; phylum Arthropoda; class Arachnida; order Araneae; family Lycosidae; genus Pardosa; species Pardosa pseudoannulata. The sequence goes on from CM063506.1 coordinate 107,551,981, forward strand.
GAATATCTAATTCTTCCGTGACATCGCGCCATTCATCTAAGTCTTCCGGCGACTCTTCGCTTTCACTTTCAATAACTACCATTCGTCGTCTCTTTGGTAGTATAATTTCGGAACCACTACTTGAAGTGTCAGAATTATAATCAACATTGTCTTCCACAATATCTTCTAACAATGAAAAATCAAACACATCTTCACTATCACTCAACTCTATATTCTCATCACAATAATTATTTTTCTCCATGTTGCTAACCATAAAATGGGTCAAATAATGTTTCAATCGTAACAGTAGCGAGACTGAGCACGTTTTAACTACAGATAACAATTGCCAACGCCGACGATTCCGTAACATCTTAAGCCTAATCATGCTAAAAACATTGGGCTACGGAGTTATGGAACAAATGAATTCCGTAAGCCAACGAATAAGGATAATATCTTTTTAATGCTGTATAAAGCTGAGTCTATTTGATTTAAGCTGAATGATTGCATCTTTTTCTTTGTAAAACATAAATATTTTGAAAGGATTTCATGCTTCTCGTAATTTTAAAGACCAAGAAATTAAATATGTAGATAATTTTATGTATTTTTATGATAATTTAGATCGTACTTTTATGCCGAAAACATAAATGAATATAATGAATATTATGTTAGTACAAATGTGCAATATTATTTTACTTTAATTAGACTCTTAATTTTATTTCACTCTTAATTAAGAAATGTTTAAAATGATTAATTTATACTTAATTATGACTTCACTAATTTAAAAAATTTATTTCTTGGTTTATATAAGTAATTATCAAATATTTAGTTGGATTTTATTAGCTTTAAAACTCTAGGCTTTTCTAATACAATATGATAGTATGAAAATCATTTGTTTTTATATCACTCTGATTTCTTTATAGCTCTTTATAATGCTTTTCTTTCAATATAATAATTATTATATATAATACAGCTTGTCCTACTAATATTAATTTTCAAATATTGTTGTCTATATTTATAGTGTACGAATTTTTATATCGTTTTTTATATAATATATACAGAATTTTTAGCTTCCTTGGAATGATAATAAAATTCCCAAATATTCTCTTTTTGGATGCTTAATATTGATTATGAGAGTTGATTACAAATTCATTTTTGGATGAAAAAACAAGATCACAATATGTTTGATAAGAATTTTTATCATCTATTGAAATGGTCACAATATTATCGTATTCTAATATGAATTTATTCCCTGAAAAAAAAGTTTAACAATTTCGGATTTTATGTTGTATACATCTGTGTAATCGCTGTCTTTCTAGTCCACTCGTAATTTGCTCTTAGTTTTTCTCTTCTTTTGCGATCTTTCAAGAAACTTGGTTGTTAATACAATTGTCTTCTAAATGATGTTGTTTTTATTGTATATTTTTTTCAAAATCAACGGTATTCTCTTGGGTATCGGGAGTTCTCTTCTCTTTGGCTGCCAGCACTTTTGTATTTTTCGTGCTCTGCGTCGGATAATTCTCTGAATTAGCAGACTTATTCTATCGCTCGACTATTTTGTCGGTAGGAGGTAAGGGTCTTCATTGCTCACAGGTTTCTTTTCTAAGTTATCGTGTATATTTTGTATATAGTCAAGATAATAAAGTATGATTAAGCGATTGTTTTTTGCTACAAAAAATTTATGTATGTTACGTTATAATCTCTTATGGGAATTTTTTTTGCTGTACACACATAACTTAATTTTATGGATTAATTTGTTTTTATTTTATATTTTGTAAGATAATATATGTTATGTGATCAGTTTAGACACCGCGATTTTGATAACAATAAATGATATCAAAACTTAAATTTAGATTTAATTGTACTAATTTATAAATGACTACACCTTTATTTATGTACTTTATTACTTTGAAAAAATAAGAATTGTAATATTTAAAAAATTGGTTGTTACTGTCATTTTATATAAGCTCTTGATAAATTATTTTCTATTCAATGTCATAAAAATTAAATTTCTTTTGTTTTAATGTTAACATTTCTTTTTATATCACAAATCTAAGCAGCAAATAAAATTAATAGTTTCTCAGTTGATAATAATGTGTTGTTTTTTATCTGACAATTACAAATGAGTATTTTTATTAATAATACTTTCTTTTTTGTTTAATAGAATAAAATTCAATAATAATTCTTTATATTGAGAATTTTATTTTTAAAATGAAAAACAGAAACATTGCTTACACTACAATTTATTACACATTTTTCTTTCTTTTTTTATTTAACAATTTTATTATTTTTTATTAATTTCTTTTTTATTCTTTATCTTCTAACTTAGACACACCAACTAAATATTTCTGAAATTTTTTAAAACTTTATCCATAACATTAATATGGTGTAACTAAGCATATAAAACCAAAATTTTAACAATAAATTTTAATTTTTTAAGTAATTAGCTGTCCTATAATTAGGCCAACACTACTAAAATTTAACAAGTATTACTTAGATTGCATTAGGCTGATTGATATGTGAAATTTGGGAAAACATTCAAAGCAAAGTTCATCATTTCATTTTAAGCACACTGTTGTTGTTTTTCTTTTGCAGTTCTCGAACTGGCATTTTTGGTAAGGGGTAATAGAAAAAGGATATCCGTTGTAGGATGCTAATACCCAAAATTTATTTAAAAATTTTACAGGTTTATTTTTCCTTAACATCTTGCAAATGTGCCTTCCAAAATATTTTACCATTATTTCATCGATGGTGAGATTTTCAGAAAATATACCAAACTGCTTCAAGGTTCTGCTGATTTTGTCATAAAAAGGTCAATTTTTATAATAACGATCTTGTGGATCAATTGAAGAATCATCGTTAAAATGGATAAAGTATTTGGTGTCATAATACCGTTTTCTGGACCTAGCGTTACTCAATAATGTAATGTCAATGTCTGTAGTACTACAAGTAACCTCCTCTATGCTTGAAAAAAAATGATAAATATAAAATTAAAGAGTAAAAAATGACAATTTTTAAGGGGTTTCTAAAAATAAATTTTACAATACAATATATTTTGATTTCTCAGTTTTTTTGTAACTATGATAAAGTGTGTCTATTTTAAAGGTCTTAAAATAAAATCCACTCAGAAAATATTTATAACTTTATTATTAAATGGAATTCTATTTGCTGTCCTGTTTATAGGACAGCGGTCCAATATGAGTTAACACTATGGTCGGTTAAGAAGATACTAATATTAAACTAATAATAACACAACTTTCTACAGGTTGTTATAAAAATAAATTTTATAAATTTTAAAATATTGGTATCTCAACAAGATCCAATGATAATATTTGCTTTAGTGAACTATTCTAGCTAAGAAAGGAAAATGAGTAGTAATAACTTTTGAAATATTCCCCGAAATGAAGAATTGGGAGAGTTAGCGAAACTCTTACTTAAAATCCTAATCTTTCGTGTAATATTATTATAAGGTATTAAACTTACCTTCTTAATACCCCTAGTGAGTTTGTTAAACCCTTCTTAAAATTTATCCAGAGAATTTTCAACATTGCTACATTTCGATATGACCGATTCTTCGTATTTGCTTCGTCGTTTCTCGTAAATAAATTCGATGCAATTTTCATTTTTTTTCTTTCGAAGAGAAATATTTAACTTAAATTTCGTAAGTATTTTATAGAATTAAGGGTACAAGAGACCTTGAATCTAGGAATATGGATGAATTTTCGAGTGAAAAAATCCAATCTTTAAATGCTTTCTAATAATGACCATAAATAGTTTTGTTACATAAAAGATACAGGACATTAACCGTTTGAGCGCTGAAGAGTTTTCTTATATATATATGCTAATAGTGCGGAATGAAATGTGTAGTAATTTTTTGGAGAACAATAAAAATGGTTGTAATTAACACTAATTAGTATGAAACAAGTAATTCTTACCAACAAAAATATTCTTCATTATCACTTATTACAAGAATGTTTTGCTGCACAAATTCCAGAATTCCTTTTTTTGCATATAGCGCAAATTAAGTTGGATCGTGTAATTCCATTACCATTTTTTTACTGCGTACGTCACATTGTCTCAAGTTTCGCCCAGACAATTTTTCTAAAGAAATCTTTGTACTTTTTGGTTGTCTTCCTATGGCATTTTTGCTTGCTAACCCTTCCTCCTGTATAGCATCAATATGATCAGTATAACACTTGTCGAGAAAGTGAAAACAGTTTCTAATTTCTATACAACGAAAAGTTTTTTTTACTACAAATAAATAAATAAATAAAACATGCTCATTTTTTCTACCGTTCCACAATCCATGAATCTGTTGCATTACTACTCACCACTCTATTTTATTTTAATTTTTATATTATTAACTATTCTAATTGAGTAAAATTAATAAAAACTGCGATTGATATGAATTCAACTACTCTCAATAGATGCGAAAATTATACTAACCAACAGCAGCGTCTCTACATTTTCGGTACAAAACAAGAGAAGCGCTATCGCGCTCCTTCGCATTTTTGGCACATAACAAGCGAAGCTCAATAGCGCTTCGCCTCACTCAAACGGGTAATATCTATTAGAAAACGTTATTATCGTGAAAGATTTTATAAAAACAGTTTAGTTCTTCAAAAATATTTATTAAAAGTTCTAATTCACAGTTTCCTGATTGATATAGTTGTTAGAACATCCTATAAAGCTGAAGTATGTGGCTTCGAATGCAGCTTATGGCTTGGATGTGATTTGTGCTGTTCTTTGAAACAGAGCCAATTTAACTTATATAGTGTCCCCACAATAAATTAGTCAACAAACATTTATGGTTTGTAAGTGGTGAGTGCTAATAATAAAGACAAGTTCCATGGTGTTGAAATTGAAAAGATATGTTTAGCATTTATATAAATAAAATAAAACTAGGTATCGATTTTCACTGACATTAATCCATCATAATCATCATCATTTGTTTTCATGCCGAGAGGCATATAAGACCTTTATTTAAGCATACCCCCTGTCTCCTGCAGTTATCTTTGACTAAGCTCAGCTTTATTATCCCGCCTCGTTTCTTGAGATTTTGCTGAAGATATACTTTTATCGTCCATCTTTGACGACTTGCAGAAAACAGATAATCTGGCAAAAATGCTAAGAAAATGGATTACATATCAGTGAGTCTAAAACTAAAACCCTAAGAATAAATGGCAGAACAAGTAATGAATTACACCTATAAAATGATGAGATTGAAGACATAAATTCTTTTCTGAATCTTGACGCATATTTAAGATTCCATGATGGTACAGACCATGAGATATATGGCAGAATATCAAAAGCTCGTAATTGTATCAGAAGTTTAGTAAAATTTGGAAATCTGGTAATATGGAATTAAGAGTTAAATAATTCTTTTTAAAAATAGTTATTTAAAACAGTACATTTTATATGGATTTGAAATCTGTAAATTAACCATATCCAAAACAAGAAAACTAAGTACCTTTCAAAATAAGTATTAAAGGATAAACATGACAGTTTTTGGTCGCCAGTAATGAATGAAGAGCTGTTACAGATAATTAACTTAGGAAGCATAGATCATGACATCAAATTAAAATGATGCCATTCTGCTGGAAATGTCCTACAAATGGACTCTGATGAAGTGCATTCTAAGCTGGGCAACTAAAAGCTATGGACTAAAATGCAACGAATGATGGAGAAAGAGACACGTTACAGTATATATAAGGCATTTATTTCTAATGCATGTTTTTAGCACTCTACTAAAAGCAACGAATGATGGACAAATAGACGTAATTTCAGTATATTAAGGCATTTATTTCAAATTTTGCATGTTTTTAGCACTCTACTAAAATGGCAACGAATGATGGACAAATAGACACGTTAATTTCAGTATATATAAGGCATTTATTTCAAATTTTGCATGATTTTAGCATTCTACTAAAATGGCAACGAATGATGGACAAATATACACTTATGTTAATTTCAGTATATATAAGGCATTTATTTCAAATTTTGCATGTTTTAGCACTCTACTAAAATAGCAACGAATGATGGACAAAGATACACTTGTGTTAATTTCAGTATATATAAGGCATTTATTTCAAATTTTGCATGTTTTTAGCACTCTATCATGTTTTTAGCACTCTATTATAATGGCAATGACTGATGGAGAAAGAGACACTTACATTAATTTCAATATATATAAGGCATTTATTTCAAATTTTGCATATTTTTAGCACTCTACTAAAATGGCAAAGAATGATGGAGAAAGAGACACGTTAATTTCATGTATATATAAGGCATTTATTTCAAATTTTGCATGTTTTTAGCACTCTATATTCATTGTTTTGTTTAAACCTTTGTAACTCGAGAAAATACTTTACGTTTTCAAAAATCATACACAATTTTATGAAAAAAAACATTTATAGGTAATATCCAAAGATGTGTAATGCATCTGGAATGTTCTAAAGTCCCTAATTTGATCCATACGTCCAGCTGGAAAACTGGTTTTTCAAGTATAATCCGCTTTAAAACATCATACTCAGTTTAGAAAAATTATATTTTCAGATATCCAAACATTTGATAGAGGAAAAAATAGTAATGTACAAAAATATTTAGAAATTATTAATTATTTCATAAACATCAAACTGGAAAATATGATTTTTAAGGTTTTAGTACATTTTACATAAATATTACCGCTTTATAAAAAGGACAGCAAATAAAATTCCATTTAAAATATAAACATTTTCTGAGTGGATTTATTTTAACACCTATAAAATAAACATGTAGCATAGTAAAAAGAAAAAACAACTGTAAATCAATTATATTGTATTGTAAAATTTATTGAAACCTCTTAAATGTCATTTTTAACCAATTTTATATTTTTTATTATTTTTTAAAATTGTGGAGGTTATTTTTAGTTTAAAAACAGAACTAATAATGTAGCTAATTTTTGAAAAATATATTTTGCATGTGTATTTTGTAATTTAGAATACCCTAAAATTAAACGACGGTTAATCCCGATTATTTTTACGAATTCGATATTGCATTGATAGCTCAATTCTTTTCTTATCTTCAAATGAAAACCATTCAAACATGTTCACACATGACACACAAGTGTAAATAGATGTCTACTTCAGAAAATGATTGAAAGATAAATTTACTCTCTAACTGCCAGTTCAATAACTGCAAAGAAATCCAACCACAGTATGCTTAAAATGTAATGTTGGACTTTGTTTTGACTGTTTTAAATTTCATCTATGACTAGCCGACTGCAATGTAAGTGTTATTTGTTAAGTGTTAGTAGTGTATTGGATGTATATTAGAACAGCCAATTACATAAAAAAAATTAAAAATATTTTTTCTAACTTTGGTGTTATATACTTAGTTACACCATATTAATGATATGATTTAGTTTTAAAACTTACAGATATATTTTTTTTACAATATTTAAAAAAACATTCTCAGTTTTTTAACATATTTTTTATAGATAGATCCAAAACATTTGACACAATTAAGAAAAAATAATACAATGCAAAATGTTGAGTCACTCACTAAATATTATACACGTAATGAAAAAAGAATTTTAATTAAAATTTAAAGATAATCCGTTTTATGACAAATGCATTTATAGACAATATTTAATCATTAAAAAGACTAAGAAAATAGTATTTTGAAACATTTTAATTCATTAATTTCATAATACGTCATTGGTAAACATGATTTTTAGGTTTTAGTGTCTACATTTAAAAAAAATCTTCTAACTTTATAAGAAGATATTTATTTAAAATAAACTTCACAGACTATAAAAAAATAATCAACAAGATTTTGAAAATTACTAATTAGATACTATAAACGTCAAACTGGAAAATGATTTATTTTAATTCATTTAATAAAAATGCTTATTTTATAACAAATTATATTATAGATAATATCCAAATTTCGTAGAGACTTTGAACAAAAGTAATGTACTTAAATGTTGAAATCATTAATCGATACCATATGCATAAAATAAAACATGATTTCTAAGATTTAGTTCATTTATAGTTTAAAAAAAAATATACTTAATTTCCACAAATACATTTATAGACTGTATAAAACATTTGATAGAAACTAAGAAAAATTAGTGTATCCGAATTATTTGAAGTTATTACTCGATAAACGGTAAACTAGAAAATATGATTTCTATATTTGAGTGAAGTAAATAAATATTAATTACAAATTTTTTTTAATTATGAGGCATATCCAATTTGACTTTTGTCTGACAGAACACATTTCACATTTGCCATCATTGTGATGTTTTGAAAGTCTTTCGTTCCTTCAAGTGCTTATTGCATTTAAATTTGATGAAATTCTTAACTTTTAAGCATATATGAAAACTTGGTTATTTTTGTACAATATAAAATTTTCAAATTGTGCATAAATTTTCCTTTTAAATGATCAAGTTAAAGTGGAGCTCTGTAGATTAAAAAAGATTTTTACATTTAAAATAAAACTTCGAAGAATATTTGTCGATTCCAGAAATTTATTCATTTATCAGTAAAACCATAATCCTCAGATAATTAATACAATGAAACGTAAACAAACATATAGTAAAAATTCTGTTTTTTGTTTTTCGCAGTAATTGGGTACTCAAAAAGTTTTTATATAATTAGGTAGGTGACACAAGGAAATTTCATGCATCTGAAGTAAGAATATTTTTAGGAAAAATAAATTATTCTATAGATCAATTTAACTCTTTTATAAATGATAATAATTTTCATTCATCACTTCATTAAATGCGTTTTATTTTAGAATTTCAAGTAGTTTCATTCAATTTTATTAAACATTTGTATAATAAATATAAAGAATAAAAAATAACTCGATTAAATAATGCTCACTTTTGTGTTAAATATAATAAATGGTTTAATAAAGAATGTTTTGATACAGCCTATAACTATTAATTTATGTACTATTAATAGTTATAGATTACTAAGTAGTATATCACTATTTATTATGCATTTTATAAATTTTATAGAACTTAAATTTTTCTATTGCAGAAGATTATAATAGTGCTATAGAAAAAAATTAGAAAATAAATTAATTAGAGATTTTTAAAAACATTTAAATTTGTAGATTAAAATTTATGTCATAATCTCAGTTATATTCAATAATTTTGAGAAATATATAAAAGATATTTTTCTGCCTTATGTAAAATAGATTTAATCTTTATTTGTAAGATTATTTTGTATTAAATTTTTTATAGGTAGACTAGCAAGTTTGCTCGTGCTTCGCTACGGTGACTTAATATATTACTTTTAAACAAAGATTTATTTTTCGTGAATAACTCTCTAAATTCGTCACAGTTCAGTTCGAGTCATTGGCATGTTTATATATTTCTATCATAAGCGTATTATAACATTATTCAGTTTTTATAATCGAATTTGTCTTATATTAAATTTGCTCAAACTTTTTTTATTGTAAAATATAAGCTTAACCCTAAATTGCATTACTGTATTACTACTGTACGTTGATTAGCAAAGTTAACAGATCTTGCCATATTACGTGATAGAATAGGAAGCACAGGTTTTGACAGCAACAGTGCTAATTTTGTTGGTAGTAATAAATGTTTTCCAAAATTAAGGAAATTTATGACAAACCACATAGTTTTGTATGAAACAGAAACACACATTCATATCGACAACCATATGAATATGAAGATAACTATATAAAATGATAGGTTTTATTTGGCCATGAGAGTCACTGAAATTTGTACTTTTTGTACTTAGAATATTGTTGATATGCATTTCATTGTAACATAAAAATGAACCAAGAATTAAATTTAAAATTAGTTCTCATATAAAAATGCTATAATTTGCGTCACATAGAAATGAAAGTGAATCACTTTATATCTCAAATTTCAGTTCAAATCGAATAGATACTAAGCAGACGATTTTAAATAATATAAAATAAGAAATGAATAAATGAAATATTTAAATGAATGACGTCATAATGATAGAAAAATATCATTTTCGCCTATTTATTATGTGATGAATTGAACATTTTAATCTCCTGCTTTTAACCGTGGAAAACTGCGTTTAAAACAATTACTTGGGATGACGTCACATTGCTAGAAATATTGCTTCTTTCCCTTAGATATGATGCGATAAATTAAAAACTTAATCGTTTGCGTTTAACCGGGGAAAATAATGCTTGGAATAATGACATAAAATGCTCGAAAAAGGGGGAAGGAATGAATTTCGAACGTTGAAAATTTACAAAAACCTTCCCAGGGATATACCTAAACATTTCCCAAATTTTCACGGCGATTGGATGCATAGTTTTTGAGTCTATTGAGTACAGACAGACAGACAGACACACACACAAATTCATTTATATATATAGATAAATATTTATATATAATATTATATTTATAAATATATATATACATATATATATAGAAAATTTTAATTTATATAATTTTATATATAAATATATATTTTTTATTATTTTATAAATAATCTAAATTAATAATTTATCAATATATAAATTATAATTCTAAATTTCCCTAGAAACAATTTGAAATTTCTTAATATATATATATATTAATATACAGATTTTTCTCACAGATTTTATAGATTAATTGTTAATCTTCTAGATATATTTATATAATATTTATATTATATATATATATATATGATATAATAAATTATTAATTATCTTAACAAATTCTTTATAAACATGTTATTTTTATATATATAAAATATCTCGATATTTATTATACAAATAATAAACAAATATATACATACATACATATATACATACATTATATATATATATATATATATATATATATATATATATATACATATATTATATACATATATATATATATACAATATATATATATACATGTATATATATAATATATATATAATATTATATATATATATAATATACATATATATATTTATATTTATATACATATATATATATATATATATATATATATATATCTATATATAATTTACATATATATTTAAACATATATATATATATATATATACATATATATATATATAATATATATATATATATATATATATTAATGTATATTTATATGTATATATATATATATACATATTATATACATATATATATTATAATATATATATATTATATATATATATATATATACATATATATAATATATTATATACATATATATATATATATATTTATATATATTTATATATACATTATATATATATATATATACATATATATATATATGTATATATATATATATATATACATATATATATATATATTTATATATATATATATATATATATATATATATTTATATATTATATATATATTATATATATATACATATATATATACATATATATATATTACATATATATATACATATATATATATACATATATTTATATATATATATATATTATATATATTTATATATTTATATATATATATAATATATATATATATATATACATATATATAAATATATAGTATATTTATATATATATATATATATATATATATATATATATATATTATCTATATATATATATATACATATATATATATATATATATATTATAATATATATATACATATATATATAAATACATATATATATATATATATATATATATATATATATACATATATATATATATATATATTTATATTTTATATTACATATATATATACATATATATATATATATTACATACATATATATATTATATATATATATATATATATATTATATATACATATATATATATATAATTTATATATATATATATATATATATATATATATATATAATATATTTATATATATATATATATATATATATTTATTATATAATATATATATATATTTATATGATTAATTATTTTTCTTTACTAAGTTGAATTAATAATTAATTAACTGATAGAAAAAGGCAACGGCAAAGAAAGAATATTTCATATATTTGGTTAAAAATTTATATGTATTTAACCTTTAGACGTAGGAATTTAATAAATTGATTATTGCAGAGAATACAGTTAATTAAACTCAAACAGTCATTAATTTTTCCTAATGCGAAATTCAGTTTTTTAATATATAACTTTAAAAATTAATTGTATCCATGTAAAATTCTACCATTAGCTAATTAATCTGTCTCTGTCTTTAGAAATCTGATGAAAGTTTTTTTTTTACTTTGAAAAAAATTAAAAGAAATGTTAAACTAATACTCTCAAATCGCATACATCATTAAAGACGTGAAAAAACTTTGTTTTATTTTAGGACAAACAGCTGCTCTGTTAGATTGTAATCCTTCTAAAGGAACTATTTTTTAAATTAATTTATCAAGACGATAGACACTTCGTTTTTTGTCAATGTTTTTTTTGTCAATATTTCTCTCTTTAATTCAATAAAGACTTTTTCGAGTTAATATTTGTTTTAATATATTTTAACAAGGAAATTTGAAGTTAATACTTAAAATTATTTATAATTTGATCCAGGAATATTGACAATATATTCAATATAGAAAGTTTGTAAACAGTTATCTGCAAGTATATCATCTTAGTAAAAGTATTAAAGATTATGTTACAAATAATACGTCGACTCCTTGGCTTGTATTACTTGCTACCATAAAGGAATTATAGAATGATTTTCAATTATTTTTAACAATGAGACCTACTACAGCGCCACCTCGGAGTAAATACTGAAATGAAAGTTAATACTTAAAATTATTTATAGGAAAAATGAGTCCAGGAATATTGACAATATATTCAATATAGAAAGTTTGTAAACAGTTATCTGCAAGTATATCATTTAGTAAAAGTATTAAAGATATGTTACAAATAATGTCGACTCCTTGGCTTGTATTACTTGATGCCATAAATGAATATTATAGAATGATTTTAAAATTATTTTTAACAATGAGATACTACAGCGCCACCTAGGAGTAAATACTGAAATGAAAGTTAATACTTAAATTATTTATAGGAAAAATAAGTCCAGGGATATTGACAATATATCCAATATAGAAAGTTTGTAAACAGTTATCTGTAAGTATATCATCTTAGAAAAAGTATTAAACATATGTCACAAATAATACGTCAACTCTTTGATTTGTATTACTTGAAGCCATAAAGGGATGCGATAGAATGAGTTTTCAATTATTTTTAACAATGAGGCCTACTACAGCGGCACCTCAGAGTAAATACTGAAAATGAAAGTTAATACTTAAAATTATTTATAGGAAAAATGAGTCCAGGAATATTGACAATATATCCAATATAGAAAGTTTGTAAACAGTTATCTGCAAGTATATCATCTTAGTAAAAGTATTAAAGATATGTTACAAATAATACGTCGACTCCTTGGCTTGTATTACTTGCTACCATAAATGATTATTATAGAATGAGTTTGCAATTATGTTTAACAATGAGACCTACTACAGCGCCACCTCGGAGTAAATACTGAAAATGAAATTTAATGCTTAAAATTATTTATAGGAAAAATGAGTCCAGGGATATTTTGTTCTGAAAGGGAAATTTCAGAGACTTTAATGTGAGATAATCATTTTATAAAGGTTATATAAAATTAATTTATAATGAGGAAAATAGAACTGGTATTGACTCTGAGTTCAAATTAGAAGTAATTTTATATACGGAGAGAAATGAAGTATATTAGATTCTATTAATATTTGTAAAAATGTAAGCAAAGTTTTATAAGGCTAATAAGAAAATTTTAAAATTGAAAGGATTTCATTCCAACTATTAGGAATATATAAATTTTATAAGACGATTTTTTGCCATGAAACAATATTTGCTCGTTTACTTTATTATTATTAAAAAATTCTTGTACACTTAGTTATTCACTAGTCATTTTATGGCTTTTGTAAACTTGAAATTGTATTATTAGAAAATATTTTATTTTAATGAGGCTGTAGACAAAAATTAATAACATTTAATTAAAGATTTCTAAAAATTCATCTAAATTAATTTTGTTTTCAGGTATTTTCTTAAAATTCATATCATGTGTCGAAACGGGAAGAAACTCTACGATACTTTATAATTAAGTCAAGACTCTTTACAGTGATTTCTTATTAAGCAGCTTCTTGGTCAGGTTTTCGGCTAGGGTTGTTTACTTACAAGCACTCTCATGGTACTATAAATCCTCCATTTATGTGAAGTAAATGCTCGATATTTAAAAAAAATAAGAATTTATTACAATTAATTTTTAGTAAAGATAAAAGGAGATATATAAACTATGTATGATATATAAATTAATGGTGATATATATAACGTTTAAAATATCGTTTATAAATATGTTATATATCTATATATATATATATTATATATATTTTTGTATTATATATATATATATATATATATATATATTGTATATATATATATAATATATATATATATATATATATATATATTATATATATATATATATATATATATATATATATATATATATATATATATATATATATATATATATATATATATATATATATATATATATATATATATATATATATATATATATATATATATATATATATATATATATATATATATATATATATATATATTTTTATTATATATATAAATATATATTATATATATACATATATATATACATATATATATATGTATATATATTATATATATTATATATATTATATATATTATATATATTATATATATTATATATTATATATATATTATATTATATATATATATTATATAATATAATATATATAATATATTATAATATATATTATATATATATATATTATATATATATATATATTTATATATATATATATATATATATATATGTAATATATAAATTATATATATCTAATATTTCTTTAAAAAATATATATAATATATAATTCTTTTATACTTATATATATATAAAAAATATTAATAAAATGTATATATATATATTTATTATATAATAATATATATATATATATATATATAATATATATATATATATATAAATTATTTTGATTATATATATTTAATATATATATATATATATTTATATATATATAATTTTTTTATATATATATATATATATATATGTATATATATAATATATTATATATATATATATATATCGTAATAGAATATTATTATATAGCATTATAATATATATATATATAATTATATTATAATATATATATAATGTTAATTTATATATATGCTATCTTTATATATGTAATTTTATAAAAAAATATTATAAACACAATATATATATATATATAATATATATATAATATATATTTATATATTATAATATTATATTGTAAACAAATACGATCTTGCACATATTTTAAAATATTCGTTTACAGAAATAACAAATAGTGTTAAAATATATAAAATAAATATATAAAATGTTGTATATTATACAGAAAATATATATTAAATAATTATCTTAAATAGTAATTCTTTAATCAATTATTTAATTACATATATTAATTAAGCTTAAACCTGTTATTATCTATGTTCGCCTTAAATATAAAAGTTTTTAATAGTGGTATCACATTAAAAATTCCCTTTATCCAATTAAAAATTATCTATAGCTATTTAATTTCTCTTGTGGTGTTCGCTCTGATAACTGAGATTCATTTTTTTTTCTTTTTACTTTGACAAAATTATAAAGAAATTTTAAACTTATATACACTCTAAATCGCATAATATTTCATTTTAATACGTGCAAGCTATAGTTTTACTTACAAACAACTATTTATAGATTGTATGCTTTTAAAGGGAATCTATTTTTTGTCACATTAATTTATCAAGAACAAAAATTTGTTTTTTACATTTTTTACGGTCAATACTCTCTAATTCAAAATTCGTTCAAAGACGTATAGTCAACCAAAAAAATTTGATATTCATATTTGTATAATTATATTTACTTTAATCGATATATGATTATATTACTAGAGGGAAGTTAATTAGCTTAAACAAGCTGTTAAATCTATTTCCAATAAAATACAAAGAAAAATTTTTATTATGCGATATTTAAATTAACCTATTATTAAAAATTATGCCTAAGTTGTCTCTCTGTTATTATTTTATGCGGTTGATAATATACATATATTTTTTTTTTTTATTAGAAAAATTAAAAGAAATCTAATAACTCATCCTCCTCGAGCGTTAATGCTATTATTTCAAGATTATTTTATTTATCTATAAGATTATCTTTTAAGAGGAAGCTAATTTAAATTACTTGACTGTGTTTATCAAACTTCAATTTAACTCTATTTTTACACGTGTAGGCACGTTCGGCAATTGATATGTACTTTTTTTTTCTTTTTCGTCAAATTCTAAATGTCTGTTAAAAGACGCTTTTTCTTTTATTCTTATTCTAAAGTTGTTTTATTATTTTTAAAAATTTGACTATTTTTTCACTATGATTTTATGATTTTTATTTATTAAACACGTATTGTTGATGGAATAGCCAAAAAGTAAATACTTCATGTTTTCTTTTTAAGCTTTTAGATATCCCTATATAATAATAGCCTAAGTTGTCTCTCCGTCTGTCTGTGAATTGATGAAGTACCTGGAATGGATAGAGGCATCCATATTGTATTTTTTTATCAGTGTCAGGGTTAGAAAAATTCAAAGCGAATAAATTTTATCTTTTTTTTAAATTATAAAGATTCCATTTTAAGTTAATTGGTATAATAACTGTATACAGCGAAACATACTTCTAAACGTTCATAATCATCCGTTCCCCATCGAGCGTTTATGTCATTATATAAAGCATTTTTAATCTTTAAATTTTATCTTTTATCCATTATTAAATTTAAAAATAAAATTTTTCTATTATGATATTTTTTTTATTTTTATTTATTAAATCACATCGAGGATAAAGTCTCCATACTATGTTTTACTGCTATCTAAAATTTTTATTTTTTTATCCTTTTTCGTAACGAATATAAACACACATTGTCATTAATGTCCGTTTATAAATAGATATAAAATAGATATTTAGATTTTAATTTTTAATGATAAAGCTCGTCAAGTTGAAGATCTAGAAAAATGGATTCAAAAGTACATAAAAAGTTTTTTTTTTTAACTATGTCCAATAAATATATTTTAATAAATTTCTATTACCGCAAAAAAATACTTAAAAAAGATTTAAAGCATGAAAATTCACGTCTCCCTCGACATTCCCATTTTAGAAAGCAAGTGCAATTAATATCATATTAGAAAAATCCATAAGAGCAGGCGATTTATTTATCCATTTTCAGAATATATAAAAATCGTATTCAATTGACGTCAACCACTCTCAATTAAGCATTTCTTATTTTAAATTATTTAAATATCGTTTGCACTGTTTTTATACGTTTTATCACTAATCTTAGATATTACGTAAATAACTTTTTTTTTATAATTGGCTTAAATAATAGATTATGTACATATGGGATATTTTTAGTCTATTATTTTTGTTGAAAGATAATTATCAGCCAAAAAACAAACCATTTTTTTACCTGCCTCATAGACTTTACAATGCTGGAAAATTAAAAGTTTTGCTGATCCCGTCATATGACGGGCTATGTGCTAGTTAATTAGATAAGGTTAAACAGATCTAAATATCTAAGAAATTTTTTCTTTTTGTTGAAAGCTTTTGCTAAAGTGGACTGAATTCGTTTGGTTAATCTAATACATGGACTTTAATAACTGACAGTTCTGCAGAAATTATGCTTTTTTATTGAATTTTTGAGACATTGATTAAGGGTTTGGTTTGATTTGTAGCTCTACGGTCTACAGTTGGCTCATGTGTGCTAATGAAACGGGGGCCCACTGTTTAAAACTGATTCCAAGCGGCTACAAACAATCATGTCAGCAGCGGTATTCGAACCAACGCACTCCAGTACTGAAGAACAGAGATCTAAAATTCGGCTATCATGCAGCGGATTGATCAGGAGACAAGATACCTTCAAAAAGACATAATTTATCCAAAAATATGAAATTATTTACTGTTCTGGACAAAGTTATGTATATTCTTTAATATCATGAAACATGTTTTGAATAACATGGTTGTTTTACTGCTCTAAAACTTTTGTCATACATCCTTATTGTTAACTTTATAAAAATATTTTTTTCAGTTTAATAATTTTTGAATTGGATTAGTAATTTCAAAATATTTCAGGTGCATTTCTTTTATGTATTTCTTATTCAAAGATTTCGAGATTGTCTTTTAATGCGCTTTTCGTAAAAAGGGATATGCTTTTTTTGCAAATTAATTTTTCAAGTAAAAAAACCTTAATACTATTAGTAGGCTAAAAACAGCAGGCAAAATATTGCACAACTTGTGTTACATAAATAATATTTAATGTAAATAAAAATAAATACCATCTTTGTTTCTATATATACTTAAAGATAAAATAAAAAATAGAAACAATTGGTTTGTATACTAAGCTTTAGGAGCATTTAAAAATAATATTTTTATGACTAAAAATAATCTCGTAATATAATCGAAACTTATATTTAAAAAATATTTTAGTGTCTTGTATGCTTCATATGACAGCATTATGTATTGTCATTATACGAATACTATCATATAGCCCGTCATATGACGGTATCAGTAAGGCAGGTAAAAAAAAAATGGTTTGTTTTTTGACTGAGAATTGTCTGGTACATGCTCAATAATTTGTTTATCTTTACTAACCGTATGTTAGTTGCCAACTTTAATTTATCTTGTAATATTACGTGATAGGATGGAGAGCAGAAGTTTGAATATTGGCAGTGATTATTTGGCGGTATATATGAATGACGTCCAAAATTGAGGGAATCTGTTGCAAACCGTGTGGTTATGTATAAAAAACAAACACACAAATGAACTTCTTAATTTTCAAAGATATATAACTTAATCACTAGATATTTATTAGTCCGCGAAATAGACTCCTAGACATTTATGAAAAGAAATTGTTGTTAATACCGGTGATAAAATTTTCATTTCAACAAAACATAATCGCCGATTAAATTTAAAATTAGCACATATGTATCTAATCTACTGTTTAATACAAATATAAAAGAAAATTATTTACGTTATATCTAAGTTCAGTGATAAAACGTTTGAAAATAATGCAGACGATATTTAAATAATTTAAAATAAGAAATGATTAAAGGAGATGGTTAAAGGAATGACGTCATAAAACAATGTTACTTTTACCTATATACTATGTGAAAAATTCATAAATTTAATGTTCTGCTTTTAACCGGGAACAAAAGAGCTTGAAATAAATGGCATTAAACACTCGAAAAGGGGGGAAGGGGTGGATTTCGAACGTTTTCGAACTTTCTTTGAATTTTGCTAACCCTAACTCATCAAAAACACAATATGGATGCTTCTATCCGTTCCAGGAACAACCGCTTCATAAATTCTCGAACAGATGGACAGACAACTTAGGCTATTATTCTATAGCGGATATTTTAAAGCATACAAATTTAAAATCTAAAATTAATCTTCCCTTAAATTGTACTTGTTTCAATATTCCACCACGTTCAACTGCCCCCAACTTAACCGATTATATTTCAATGAAAACATAAAAATACAAACATAATTCCAACATGACCAAGCATGTGTGAGCTAATAAATAATTAGAAAAACTATATAAACTTGTGACTAACTTGGTATGAACTTAAGGATGAAAATGAAAAAGAAATTTTTGCTTGTAGAATTATTAAATATCTTTTAAACTATCGAAAACCAATGTTCTGTGAAAAGTAAAATTCGGGCACGATCACCTAATCTCGTTGCTTACCAATCGAATATGATAATCTCCATTTTGAACGCTTTTTTACACCAAACTGGATTTCCATTTTTATGCTTTTTCTAGAGAATCGATTTAGGAGAATTCAAAGTTCAGACTCAAAGTACTCTTTCTGAAAGGAACACTAGGACGAAATTATGAGTTTTGTTTGCTAAAGCATTTTTTGGTTTTAAAAATATAATTTAGCACCTACTTTTGCTGAGAAATATGATCTCTGATTGCACATTATTGATATCTTGCTCTGTTATGGATAAAATTTCCTTTTCATAGATAAAGTGTTTTAATAAAATAATCTTATCTAAATCACTTTCATTTGAAATTACTGTAAGATGAATATACGGTTATTTTTAAAAATGTTGGACAACCGTAGCTCGAAATTGTATGATTAATCGAGTGATTACTTAATGATTAATTTCTTTTTTAAAGCTACATAATGTTTAAAAGAATATCGGATAGAATATATATATATATATATATATATATATATATATATATATATATATATATATATATATATATATGTATATATATATATATATATAATATATATGTATATATATATGTATGTATATATATGTATATATATGTATATATAATATGTATATATATGTATGTATATATATATGTATATATATATATAATATATATATATATATATATATATAATGTATATAATATGTATATATATATATTATATATATATATATATGTATATATATGTATATATATATATATATGTATATATATATATATATATATATATATATATATATATATATATATATATATAATATATATATATATATATATATATATATATATATATATATATATATATATATATATATGTAATCCATCAAAACAATACCTGCTGGTCACAATGATTATGTAGCCCCTATTCTTTCTACTTGCCCGGGCTACTGAGCAAGGAGAAAGCTAAACAGGTAGCAGTAATAAAATGCAGCCGGGCCATATGAAAGAGACCGGCACAAGTCTAATTAAAACTTTATTTTAGAGCTGCTAATATGGACATCTTTACTAGTCAACGACAGAAAAAAGAAAGACACAAAAATCCATCTGCTCGAACAGAGGGGCACCCAAGAGCGAAGACAAAAAGAATTTCCCCAAGGTAGAAAAAACTTTCTCAGTGAATTAAGTGTTTAGATCAGGAAAAAAAGCGGAGCCATTGACCGGCGACAGCTGGAAAACGTGTTGAATAGGCAGAAAAATTACATCTATAGGATAGAAAGCTTTAGGAATTGTATCAAAAGAATTTCAAGCCGAAGACACTCCTTTGATTAAGATATTTAGAGGCTTGGAAAAAGATTTTAAGGAATTAGAATGGGAGGAGGTTTTAAGGAAATATTAAAGTTAAATAATTTTGATATATTACATATACCTCTTCGGAGATATTTTTAGACTAAGCTAATTGCAGTCGAATTCCTTGGTTTGAAGAATAATTTAAAGAAAAAAAATCAAAGATGCAACAGAACATAATATTTTGAATTTTTTCTAATAAGAGTTGCAACATTTTCATAGCTGAATTAAACAATATACAGCATTAGCTTTTTTCTGCTTCTCCACAGCTTAGTGTGTTCATATTTATGTACTACTTAAATAATCATAATTAGCCGTCTATCGACGGGAGGCCAACACTTCAATAAAGTAAGTTTTAGGCAAACGAGCAAAAGCAAGACCCACTCTTCAGTTATCATACTGAGTGGGTCACAGCCATCCTAATCACTTCTTTCTGTTATCAGCCCTGTTTGATTGGGTGGTTGTTTGTTTCTGTATTGCACTTAATACACCAGGGAGATATTGGGCCCAAAAGAAGGCAAAAATACTCTCATACAGTTTTAAAAAAGAAAAGAAATAAAACCAACAATAAAGCACAACAAAATGAACTGAACAAAACCAATATTGAGGACAGCATAAAACAAAGAGTTGTAGGCAGTAAGAGACAAAGGTGTAGGAACGATAGAAAAATGTTGCACTTATTGCAAAAAAATGACGGAAAACATAAAAAGTCCAACAAAAAGGATGTAGAGCAAAATCAAATATGAGGGTAGAAACCAATATGCTTTTTACCGTTAGAGTGCTGAAGAGTTTTTCTTATATATATGCTAGTAGTGTGGAATGAAATGGCTAGTAATTGTTTTTCGTTTGGTTTGGTTTGGAGCTCTACGGTGTACTGTTTTGTACACGAGGGCTAATGAGACCGGGACCTAATGCTTAAAGCCGATTCCGAACGGCTACGAGCATCCATGCCATAGTGGGATTCGAGCAAACGAACTCGGGTACCGAAGGCCAGCACCCTAACCATTAGGCCATCTTTCAGCTGTTTTGGGAGAACAATTGAAGTGGTTATAATTATTATGTAACAAGTAATTTTTACCAACAAAAATAATCTTTATTCTTATTACAAGAATGTTTTGTTGCACAAATTCCATGAATGCATTTTTTACATAAAGTGAAAATAAAGTTGGATCGTCCATTTTTTTACTGCATACATCACATTGTCGTAAGATTCGCCCAGGCAATTTTTCTAAAGAAAACTTTGTACGGATTGGTAGTCTTCCTGTGCCATTTTTGCTTTCTATCCATTCCTCCTCTATAGCATCCATAATGATCAGTATAACACTTGATGAGAAAGTGAAAACAGTTTCTAATTTCTATACAACAGCGAAAAGTGTTTCTTTACTACAAATAAATAAATAAATAAAACGTAAATAAATAAAACATTAAAAGAATATGTGATAGAATATATATATATGTAATCCATCAAAATAATACCTGCTGGTCACAATAATTCTGTAGCCCCTATTCTTTCTACTTGACTGGGCTACTCAACAAAGAGAACGCTAAACAGCTAGCAGTAATAAAATGCAGTTGGGCCATATGAAAAAGACCGCACAGGTCTAATTAAAACTTTATTTTAGAGCTGCTAAAACGGACATCTTTACTAATCAACGACAGACAAGAGAAAAGCAAAAAAATCACTCTCCTCGAACAGACCAACGTCACAGGGCTTCATATACATACATACATACATACACAGACACATATATATGTGTGTATATATATATGTACCTATATATATGTATATATATATATATATATATATATATATATATATGTATATATGTATGTATATATGATTAATATATCTATATAATATATAAATATATATATATGTATATAGTGTAATATGTATGTATATATATATATATATATATATATATATGTATATATATATTATATATATATTATATATATATATATATATATATATCATATATTTATATATATATGTATATATATATATATATATATATATATACATATATATATATATATGTATATATGTATGTATGTATATATATATATATATATATATATATATATATATGTATATATATGTATATATATATATATATATGTATATATATATATATATATATATATATATATATATATATATATATATATATATATATATATATATATATATATATATATATATATATATATATATATATATATATATATATATATATATATATATATATATATATATATATATATATATATATATATATATATATATATATATATATATAATTTTGTATACCTTACCACAATCCACGGCTCTACTGCATTACTACTTACCATTGTATTTTATTTTAATTCTTATATTATTAAAAATCATAATTGAGTAAAATGAATAGAAACTGCGATTGATATGAATTCAACTGATCTCAATAAATGTTAAAATTATACTAACCAATAGCAGCGTCTCCGTATTTTCGGTACAAAACAAGAGAAGCGCTATCTCGCTTCTCCGCATTTTTTCAAACAAGAGAAGCGCGATAGAGCTCCGCCACGCTCAAACGATTAAAATCGAAGAAGTAGAGAGGAGTTGCATTAACAAAGGTATTTTATAATTATAGGAATGAAATTGATAAAAACTGTGATTATTATAAATAGGAAACTTGAAAAAAAATCTATTTCACTGTCCCAGCAATGTTATCATCCCCGTTTTCATAGGTTTACATTACATTCCATTCTAAAATTTTCATATATTCCTTCCCTGCTTCTTATTGTTGAATATAGTGTCAATGTCACGAAAAAATTTCTCAAAAGTGAAAAAGCTTTTAACATAAGAATCCTGTCTTTGTTTACACGAATATGAAAAAAAAACCTTCTTCTCAAAAAGTTAATGCTGAAAACAATTCGACATAGTTTTCAATTTCGATCTTATTTTTGGGCTTTTATATCTTTGGCTTTTTCATATTTTCGTAAAGTTTTAAGCATATATACTCTTACTTTACATCTTGCAAAATTTTTATTTCATTAAGAAATATCTAACTGGGAATTTATAATTTTGTTACTTTTGACTTTTTTAGGATTTACATTTAATCAAATCTTTTCTTTCTACATAACTTATTCATTTGAAATCCAAACCACTGGAACTCATTTTTAAAGTAAAAAGAACACAACCTTTACAAAATATTAGATAAAGCAAATTTATTTATTCCCGAGGTTTGTCTTACCAAAAGATTTGGTTGAATTAATCTAAACTTAAAAGCTGAAAGGTATATGGAACACTTATTTATGAGTTTTATCCCAAATTGAATCTCTTCACAAACCAGTAAGTGAAGATGAAGTAAGTTTTATTTGATACTCCAATAAATAAAACCAAATGTTTTGTCGTTTAATAATTTATTTACTTGCATTCAGGTTTTCTTTGGTATCTTTTAAAATATATTTCAGATGAAGATATTTAAGGTAGAAATTTTAAATATAAGCTTTACGCATATGATGTGCATTATATACAAGTTAAACATAGTCTTCTAAAATTAATTTTCTTAAAAATATATTTTGGGGACTTGAAGTATATTTATGGGAAAATATCAAAATTTTAAAAGTGTAATATTAATTATTCTTGCAGCTATTAGTTTTTAATTGCTTAAAAATTTGTTTACCTTAGAGGAACTATATGTATTTTCAAATGAACTCATAAGGGTAAACTCAATCTACTCAATCTAAGGGCAATCATAAAGACTATACCATACATATAATATTATGTAGACTATAACTGCTATTATAACATATATTTCAGATTAGAAAATAAAACTTATTTCTTATCTGAAGCATTCGAGGGAAGGCACTTAGAAAAGAACAAGGCTTAATATGTTTCTTTTGTACTGTATATTATGTCTATATCAGTTCTTTTCAGAATAGAATGAACAAATTATGTGCTTCAAAACACTTTAATTGTATAAGATACTCGGTAACTTTAATAGTATCAGCTACAAGTTATGTAACTCATAAATTTCAAGATCTAGGGTGGTTCGAAATATACACAAGATTCAGAAGAAGTAAATTGGTTGAAAGAACAACTAAAATCACTAGTGATATTAGTACTCTGTGCCGTGGTAATAACAATACTTACTATAGGATGAGGAAATATTAAATTAAACAGTTTTGCACTATATTTTCAGTTATATTTCTTAATACAATAACATTGATGTATTGAATTTTCCAATGCATTCTGTTGAAACCCCAATTCTATCCTGTTGAAGAGTTTATAAAAATAACAGTCTTTTTCCTTCAAGTGGAACACGATTAGGAATTTTTTTTTAAATTTCTGAAATATATTTATGAACAAGGATATATATATATATATATATATATATATATATATATATATATATATATATATACATATATATGTATATATTTATATATATATATATATATATATATATATATATATATATATATAAATATATATATGAAATGATCTGCCAGATACGTGTTGATAATATATTTATAATTTTGATTTAGAAATCTTCATCTTGTTCTCACGACTTTTATTACTTACTATAGGATGATGAAATGTTAAAGGAAACACTTTTACATTATATTTTCAATTATAGTTCTTAATACAATAACATTGATATATTGAATTCTCCGATGCATTCTGTTGAAACCCCAATTCTATCCCGTTGAAGAGTTTGTAAAAGTAACAGTTTTTTTCCCTTCAAGTGGAAAATGATTAGGAATTATTTTTTTGGATTTCTGAAATATTTTTATGAACAAGGAAGAAGATATATATGAAATGATCTTACAGATACACGCGTGTTTTTAATATGTTTATTATTTTCATTTAGAAACCTTCATGACCTTATAAATATATGCTCACCTGGTCACCTTCTCCTCTGTAATGCTGTAACTATCAGTACAGTTGTAACAATATGTTACATTCGGTTCTTCAACATTTTTTTACCACTTCTCGTAAGCCATCGTCAAAGACATGCAGAACAGGACCGGTCTGAACTAGGAAGAAACTTTGGACTTCTCCCAACCAGTAGAAGGACCCGTTGGTTTAGCGGGATTCTGACCCCTCCTTTCTTATGTGGACCCCTCTTTTTTCTCCGCGGGGGAGTCTGATTGTTTTTTAGATGAGGCTGTTACCATAGGAAAGAAGAGGGTGGATGCTACTGGCATCCGCTGCTTACGGGATAGACATTTTCGAGCGACACGAGACAGAGGAAAAGCGACACCATTTTTTTGCGAGTCCAGGAGTCTTCCATATCTACAAGTGATAAATCGTATTCCTGATGTCTTCCTTAGGCATTTAGTTGCATAAAATCATTTAATTAAGACATGTTAGGTGTGTTTTTTAATGAGTTTTAATTTCTTATTCTTAAACACTAAATCAACGTAACATTATTCCCATAACAGTTTAGGAATATTTCATATTTTTCAAATTATTTATATCTCTAAGGTACAAATGAATCTCTGAGATTTATAACATAAAAATTCTAAAATAATCAGAAATCATGAAACAAAAGGCTGTTATAACGAATATTTTTAGTTTCGAAATATATCTATTTCCCTACATAAATTTAGTTATTCGTTTCCAGATTTTTCTTTTGTATGTGTTAATATCCAATTGATATAAGACATTTAAAAATAGAAAATGAAATGATATATTGTTCATGTTAGTCACATCCCGTACCTATACATTTTAAGGAATTTAAAAAAAATATAATTTGTAAGAAAATTTTTTTTATAAGTGAAGAAAATTGAGAATGTTTGACACTAGTGAAAACATTTTATGAAAAAGTATATTGTTAAGAAAATATGCACAACATCTTAATAATTTTTAAAATGAAACGGAAGATATTTATTTTAAAAATAAAGTGCACAATTTTTATAAAATATTTAATGTAAAGCTTTATTTATTCTTAAATGTTTCCTGTCCAGATTGTCTGGTTAAGTCGTGCCATGCTAATACTAACTGCAGCAAAGTACATGGGATATTTATTTAACAGTTTTATCATAATTTGAATCTGTTCACAAACCAAAAAGTGAGGATGAAATAGATTTTCTTTTGATACAAAGTCCACAATAAATAAATCCGAAGCTTTCATCTTACTTCTCTCTTGAAAATGGAACAAACTGTTAAATCGGAATTCGAAGGAAGAATCAAATAATAGGAAGAGTTCCATGGGAATCGAGTTGTAAAATAAAAATAAACAGAACTATTCCATAATCTGAAGTGAAATTTCGAGAGAAATCCAGAGAACTTGTTATTTTGGAATGTGGTTGGAAACGATTGAAACGAAGTTTATATATTTAACCTATACTACACATTGATTGAAAAAAAATGGAATATGCAAGTGAATCTGCGTTTTTGTCACTTCTTAATTATTAATGCATTTAACAATGTATGCTTAGAAAATGAATTTTAATTTAAACTTTTATCTCAGATTAGTTTTTTTCTGTTGGTTTTAAGCTTATTTTGTCATACTCTCTTTTTCCTCAAATTCAGTTTTATACTGTTAGTTATGTGCCTATTTTGACGTAGTTGTATGGTTCCCATAAGGTTAAAGGTCTTTTATTTCAGTCCTCAGATAATTTTTCTTTGATATTAGATCTATTCTCTCTGATAGCATTCTGTAGATTGTATGACACGATTAAAATGTTTATATATTTAGCATAAACCTTAAATTAATTATAAACTTTGGAGAAAGAAGCAAACCTATGTTTTTATAACTTTTTTTAATATCAATAAATTAAAGAATATACGTTTAGAAAATGAATTTTAATTTAAACTTTTATATCGAATTAATTTTTTTTCTTTCGGTTTTATGCATATTTTGTCATACTCGTGTGGTTCCCATAAGTTTAAAAGTCTTCATTTTCAGTCCTCAGATTATTTCTCTTTGAGACTAGTTCTGTTCTCTCTGATAGCAACCTGTGGATTGCAGGAAACTATTGAAACGTCTATATGTTTAATATACACTTTACATTAATTGGAAAAAACGGGAGAAGCAAGCGAAACCATGTTTTTATAACTTCCTTAATACTTATAAATTAAAGACTATGTATTTAGTAAATTAATTTTAATTTAAGCTGTTTTCTCAAATTAAGTTTTATACTATTAGCTATGTGCATATTTTGGCATACTTGTATGGTTCCCATAAGGTTAAAGGTCTTCCTTTTTCAGTCCTCAGTTCATTTCTCTTTGAGACTAGTTCTGTTCTGTTTGACACCAATCTGTGGATTGCATGAAAAGATTGAAACGTCTATATATTTAATATACACTTTACATTTATGGAAATAAAACGGGATATGCAAGCGATATGTTTTTATAACTTAATTTTTCTTGATAAGTTAAAGAATATATATTTAGCTAATTAATTTTAATTTAAACTTTTCTCTCAAATTCAGTTTTATACTGTTAGTCAGAGGTGGGGAAATACTTTTAAGCACGGACTAAAATGAAATTTTCAAAATGTGTCCCGGTCTGGAGTATTATAGCGCGTATGCTGTGCACACGCGAATGTTTTGGGTGGAGTTTTTTCCCTGTCCAAGAAATTTTTTTTGACAAAACACTAGAAGTATCATTTTAAAGCATATGTACAGAGGAATTTGACAGTTAATAAAAGATAATAGTAATAAAAAATTGTCTTACTTAGGTGTATATGCGA
>CM063506.1:107588268-107605768 GCA_032207245.1 Pardosa pseudoannulata
GCTGATCGCATGGGTGTTCATAGCCGTTCGGAATTAAATTTAAATAGTAGATCTCGATTTCATTAGCCCCCGTGAGTAAAATAGTAGACCGTAGAGCTCCAAAACAAACTAAAGAAGCCAAACTGATTGGGTTATGGAAATTAACATTTGGCTCTCCATGCTTAGCTTTTGAAAGTAAATTTAGAAAATATAATTTTTTTTTACAGGAATGAATATCTGAAATTTTTTTAAAAGTTTTTATCTTCATGTTACCTAGATTGTTTTCTTTCAGAAGATGGTTCAATTGATCGGAATGTAATCCAAAACAAACTAAACAAGTCAAACTGATTGGGCTACGGAAATTAACATTTGGATCTTCACGCTTAGCTTTTGAAAGTAAATTTAGAAAATATAATTTTCCTTACAGTGATGAAAATCAGAAAAAAATTTTAACATTTGGCTCTCCATGCTTAGCTTTTGAAAGTAAATTTAGAAAATATAATTTTTTTTTACAGGAATGAATATCTGAAATTTTTTTAAAAGTTTTTATCTTCATGTTACCTAGATTGTTTTCTTTCAGAAGATGGTTCAATGTGATCGGAATGTAATCCAAAACAAACTAAACAAGTCAAACTGATTGGGCTACGGAAATTAACATTTGGATCTTCACGCTTAGCTTTTGAAAGTAAATTTAGAAAATATAATTTTCCTTACAGTGATGAAAATCAGAAAAAATTTTAACATTTGGCTCTCCATGCTTAGCTTTTGAAAGTAAATTTAGAAAATATAATTTTTTTTACAGGAATGAATATCTGAAATTTTTTTAAAAGTTTTTATCTTCATGTTACCTAGATTGTTTTCTTTCAGAAGATGGTTCAATGTGATCGGAATGTAATCCAAAACAAACCAAACAAGTCAAACTGATTGGGCTACGGAAATTAACATTTGGATCTTCACGCTTAGCTTTTGAAAGTAAATTTAGAAAATATAATTTTCCTTACATTGATGAAAATCAGAAAATTTTTTTAAAAGTTTTTATCTTCATGTTATCTAGAATGTTTGCATCGGAAGATGGTTCAATGTAATCGTTTACACATTCGACGGACAGGAAATTTTGTAGCTGTTTTGCCCTTTTATTTAATAGGTAGGTCGTAAACTACTATCAATCTTCAAAAATTTAATTTAATATCTCAGAACAAACATTACAAGTTTATTCTATTTAGAAATTTGGATATTTTTTATCTGCCTGTATTTAAAGCTTTTAATTTGGAAATGCTATTTCAGGGAAATGTAGGAAATATAATTTTCTTTTACAGACACAAAAGAATTCGCCAATATTTTATAAAAGTTTTTATCTAGATACAGAGTTTAAAGACCCGAAATTAATTATTCAGGAAAATGAGTTTTCTAATATTAGAATCTTCGGGAACAGAACTCATTTATAAGTTCCCTGGGTAAGTTAATGGCTGATACATCAGTTAATTAGTTTGCAAACCCTTCAAAGTACTAGTCATTACTCATGATTCTTATCTTTCATTTTGTTCTTAATAATATTCCTCTTTTTGAAAAGGATTTTTTATTAGATATCCCATCTATTTCGGAAACTCCAGCTTGTGAACCATATGAAAATAGAATGTTACAACTTTTTGATATCTTGAAAGATAACCAGGGAGGAACTAAAAATATTTAAAAATACCTTCCACAGCTGTAATAGCAAACACTTTAATTGCTGGAATTCCTCTCTTATCTTCCAGATCAGATATTAATATTTTTGCAGAAAGAATTTAAAAGTTATTAATATCCAAGGTTCTTGTAAGAAAATGTAATACCATTCAATCTCAAAAGCGGAAGTGATTTTAAAACATGAAATCTATAAGCATCTAAAAATACTTACTGAGTTCCTGACGGATTAAATAGCTTTTCAGAGAGAGAGAAAAAAAAACTTTTCGTGAAGATAGTAATTTTGAATCTCCATGTGAGAGGTTTTGTCTGCTTGAAATTGCGTTTAGATTTTTTCTTTGAATATATT
The DNA here is from genome assembly GCA_032207245.1 of Pardosa pseudoannulata. Taxonomy (NCBI): domain Eukaryota; kingdom Metazoa; phylum Arthropoda; class Arachnida; order Araneae; family Lycosidae; genus Pardosa; species Pardosa pseudoannulata. The sequence continues at coordinate 107,590,277 of CM063506.1, forward strand.
TTTTTATATGTTTGTCATTTTTTAAGTGTTATTATGAACAAGGAAGGACATATGTATGAAAGTACAGTTAAAGAATAATTCTTACAAACTGCTTGGCGACAATCTAAAAGCTTTCTAGAAAAATATTGAAATTATTTTTATCATTTAATAATTTTAGTTATTTGTACAGAGATTAATTTTTATTTTTATGAAAGTCTAATTGGCAAATATTGAAATTTCAATTTGAAATTATATTATTGTTTATGCATATAAGTTTCACTTGATAGGATGCTTTTATGATTATATTTTATAATATTTCTTTATATTTCACGGTATGAAATAAAATACGTATAGTAACCACGAAAACTTGAAATGTTTCTATTTCATTTTAAATATCCCTTTTGAATATAAATGAATCCATTTTGACCAGTTTCGTCTTCACGTCTCTACATACGCACACGGAAGTATTAATTTTGAAACTTTAAGTTTAAAAGATGTCAGACGATATTTCTTTTAATTAGCTCTCTGAAGGCTAATATAATAGCAGTGGTGAATGCATGGTATGTGACTTGGGCCTATTAAAGTTCAAAACGTCTTAAAAATAAAAAAATACATTTTATTTCTTCAAATACCTACTACGCACTTACAAACAGCAGCAATTAAAAAAAAGAGAGAGAGAGAGCAAGCACGTGCTTTCGTGCTTATATCCACATTTGCTTTTTACACATTTGCATAAATGCTGGAAACTTGTGATAAGTCAGATTGCGAACGGGCTTATTCAGCTCGCAGTGTTCGCAATCTGATTACACTCTTAATCAACGGTTTATGCACGTGCATTCGGATGGAAAGAATATAACCCTTAAATAAGGTGAGCATACTATTTTGCTGACAAAAGAGATGTATAATTTTTCACAGTACTAATTAGTATTATTTAGATAGAACTTAATTCTTTAATAATTTGCCCGTACGACGTGCGGGCAATCTTATTTCTTTGTCATTCTCACTGTTTTAACGTAGTCGTATAGATATCCACATAATGTTAATTTTCAAAGTGTATTCTGTTTGGTTCAAAAGCACAGATTTTCTGATAGGTTTTGCATTACTCCGTGAGTTTTTATCTTTTGGTTTTTGGCTTGAGTTTTTGGAGACAGACCGAGAACGACTTTTTAGAGATAATTACACCTGAAAACCAGCGTTACGTTTGTTCACGGAAGAAAAATGACATTTACAAAAGAATTAGAAAAGAGACTAGGTATTTTTGTCCCGACTGTGACTTTGGACTATGACTCTTGCCCTCTTTCAAGATTTGTCAAACTAAATCTGTTCTTTGAAAAAAAAAAGTTAATTAAATTTATTTGCAGTACTGGTATTCGAAAATAACTGTGTAGCAATTGTAATCTAAAATATATGTATTTTTCATATGCACTACTGTAAGCGTAACTGTTCTGACTATCGCACTTTAGAGAGAAAACACAACACCCAGTAAAACATTTCCAGTAAAAAAGGTGTTATGCATACTTCAAATAATTAGAAATACAGTGGAGCCCACTTAATGTGATCAATCTAGGACACCGTGATTTTGACAACAATAACCGATTGGAAAGAGTAAACAATATACAAAATTAGATAAATTACCCCCCTCCTCCTTTAATTCACACTTACTAAATTTCAAAATAAAATGAAAAAAAATCACCTTATATTTATGTACTGTATAATATCCTTTAAAACATAAGAATTGTATACATAATTTAAAAAAAAATCTTCCATTGTTGACTGTTCACAATTTTTTTAAGAAGCTCATTGATGAATTGTTCGTAATCACAATGTTTTTTAACCCTCTAAGCGGTTCGCACGTACAATTCCGGCAAACCGATGATGTCTTAAAAGCGGTTGTCACGTACAATTTTCAACCTCTTAAAACTCTCCAAAAATGGATGTAGTCTACATTTCTGCCAGTGCTTTCCCCCATAGAGTTTTGTGGTAGGAGAATTAGGTCGTTTGTTTAGGAACTGCACCCCTCTTTGACTGACATTTATTGATAGATGCACCCTTACCTCCTGAGGCACACAGACGCTGGTAGCTTTTCATGCTTTGTAAATCTCTATTCTGAAGTATTTCTTTTGCGGTAACAGATGTATCTCTAATTCCACCACTTAAATATCTTGGATGACATTCCTAAAAAATATGAATAAGTCTCTCAAAGAATATTTTTATTCGTACTTTTAGAATCTATTAATTCTTATGGAATGATCTTCGAGACTTGACGAGCTTTATGTGTATTAAAAATTAACAACTATAATATCTATTTATATTTCTATTTATAACCGGAAGTAAAGTAACAGTAACGAGGGTGGATTTCCCGTATTCCATTCTACTGAACTAAGGATGAAGTAAAATATCATAGAATGATTTGACCACTGAAACAGTAAACCTTTAGCGTAGGTTTGGAGAATTTTTTTCCTCGATGTGTTCCGCTCGGAGGATAAAAGTCATCGGAGAGGTCTTGTACAACACGTTTAAACACTTTCAATGCAATTCTGAGGCTGAATAATTATAATAAGAATTGCGGTGACTCATTTTTGGTAACCTGTTATAAACATTTAAAATTTCGATCTTTTGTTTGAATGTTGAATCATTTCACTGTCTGGCTTCCATATCAACAAGCTGTATGTAAGCGATCAAGGCATAAAATGTGAATATTTTTCTTCCCAGTTCCTATAAGAATGTGTTGCCTTCTGCTTATCTGACAAACATTGACCACCAGCAGGATGTCCGTATTTCTGAAAAAAAAATACTGAAACGAATAATACCCTCCCCCCTCCATTGATCATTCCATAATTCCCTTGGTGAAAGAGGGAGAATTCTCGGAAATTCAAACAGATGAGGGAAAGAAAATAATGGACTCCTGAATTGATAATGAATATTCCTTGACAGTTAATATGAGGTTTGGAAACTGATAATATTAACCGATGTAACGATCACATCAAGAGATAATTTTAACATACAAATGAATAGAGAAAATCGGGACTAAGTGATTTCGATAACAGTAAGCAATTGATAACATTAACCGAGTCCACTGTATTACTTTTAATATCATTCCAATATCATTCCATATTTTAATATCATTTTCCAACGTACAAATGTAACATGAACAAAAATATGCAATAAAATAATGTGATTTTGTATAGTTCGCATTTGTAAAAAAAAAAAAGAGAAATTGTTAAGGGGTTGCCTGTTATCCTCATCTATAGACAAGGTATCATAAAAAAAGTCTATGTAATGTTAATGCTAAGCAAGTAATTTCAATTAAAATACCAAAGTAATTAAATTTATCCAATTAAATCGAAGCCAAAGAAAACAACTTTTACCAAAATTTTTGAGCTTAATGAAAATATCTTTTTTACTTTTTTATTCTTTGAGTATTTACTCCAGAATATCTATTTCTTTTTAAAATGGAAAGGGATACGTTTGCACAGTTTCTGATGATGATTTTACCTAAAAGTAATTTATTTTGCTTTAAAGATTTGTAATTTATATTTAAGGAGAGAAAGAAAGAGAAATAAATTGGATCATTGCATGCTTTGTTCATAGGTGTTTTTTAACAGAAACTCATTACATCCAAATGAAGCAAAAAAATTGTACGGTAATTTTAAAATGCGAATTTTAACTTCTTTGTACAAAGTAAAGAAATTATTAGGATCATGAAAATCTATAGTACTCATATTTCTAAGGAAATAATTATTTTGGTCATGTCTAAATCAATTTTAATAAGTTTAAGCATTATATTTGTACATATGTACAGTGAAACTTTAATTTTGAAACTTTAAATGTTTAGTTTGACCATCCTTGATTCAAATTTTTAGTTTTCAATTCTAGTTTTTTCTTAAAGTCTGTAGATGGGATCTTATGTAAATAACATAATTCGAAAGCAATTAGAAGACGGATGTTTAAAATTTTAATTTAGAATTGTTGCAAAAATTGTGTCTCTCCCTTTTTCAATTCTACTATCAATTCTCTCTCTATATATTATATATCTAGTTCAAACTTTTAATTGTTAACAAAATACTTTTTATTCATACACTCAAGTTCAAATACATTTTTTAAACTTGTGGTGGATAACACTTGATGTTAATACAGGTTTTTTTAAATACTGATTCATTAATTTCATTTAATTAATTAATTTTCTTCAGCCACTATGAACGTTGTCAATGATGATGTTCACAGAATCGAGCCAATATCACTGCAATTCTCCGCCAAACTCAGCTACGGTACTGCTCAACGAAGAATGCTACCATTAATACTATCAACACTATATAAGATGCAAGGTAGCACTGTAGATTATGCAGTATTATATCTAGGACAAACTCTTCGCAGCAGGTCAAGCCTATGTCGCCTTGAGTCGTGTGAAATCATTAGATAGACTATTAATTGTAGAACTAGACTGCTTGAAACTACTCACTGGAAAGGTTCCTTGCAATAATGAAGCCTTACGAGAGATGGACAGAGTGAGAAATTATAGACCTCCGTCAGCTTTATAAATTAGAAACGAAAACAAGTAGGAAGCGAATATATGGTAACAAACAAAAATAATAGTTGAATATCATATATAGAAAGGAAAAAGGAAAATTGCAAGGAAATTAGCTTTCTATTTTGCCATTTTATATTGTGATTCTGTTATATGTATATGCATATTTATATTAAATGTAATTATGTAGTAAAAAGTAACTAAAATAATTTTTTCTTTCTAGATTTAAGTAGGAATTGTCTGTAACTACCGTACAAATTCTATCCCTTCGATATCTTGATTTGGACGATCTCTTTGTTGATTTTTTCAAAACCCAAATTGAGCAGAGGACTGATAATTCAACAAGTAGGTAGTTTCATTTCAACACGGCTATCTGTGGGTTAAAACTACGCTGCTAGCATGGATATTTGTAACCGCTTGGAATAAGTTTCAGAAAGGAGATTCAAGTTTCGTAACATCCCATGTAGCCAAAAAGGTGTCCACAGCACTCTCAACAAGCCAAATTAATTGTCTGAAAAATGATGGGAGTTTCAAATTTTTATCAGTATTATACTTGGGGTGAAAAAAGTAGCACACAATATTTCAAGATGATGACATAAGCCAACAGAAAATTTTAAAGACATTTTAACATTAATAGTTGATTCTAATTATGTTTTTAATCCTGAATACTTTTGTTAATCCGTTTTTCATATCATCCCGTTTTCGTCACAATGTGACTTAGTTCTGAGAAAGAGAACCCAAGAAACATAGTTTAGAAATAAAAAATAAATTAGAGTTGCAATTAAAATAAATATTTTAATTAGGTATAACAAGAAATAGACTTCTTTATTACATAAGTTTTATGTGTTCATTGATTTGTGTTTACATTTCTTGGGATTTCATACCTTCCGATGAAGCTTTTTGTCTCTAATTCTCCATTATAGCTTTAGGGGAAATCTCCTATTATATTGGTTTATAAGAGGCTTTGGTAACATGATATTATTTATTTGATATACCGAGAATTTTCCTAATATTAATCCCTATTAATATTACTTAAATGTTCTTGGAAATAAACTCAAAGTTACCGTTTAAGAAGAGGTCATAGAATATCCTCCTTTTTTGAGGATTTATAGGATGTTGGCTAGTACAGATATATAATTTTAGTTACTTTTGTTAACTAAGATGTTCCAAATAGCCTGCGTGAATGATATCAGGCTTATCTGTTACTAAAACTGTTTTGCGTTTTGATTACAAGTTGTAATTTTCATATTTCGGATGCCAACAAATACATTTTCTTTCAGTTTTGATTCTGACAGAGAAAAACATCTCTGTAGATATTTATAACTGTCCAACTAAATTTACGGTTTTTACACTTTAATACCTGCTTTATATTTTACTTATACGTGTAGATATTTTTAACTTTTAATTTTCAGCGTGATCCATTAAATAAATTCTTACCACAGGCATGACAGTAAATTATATTCATTTACAGAAACTACAATAATAGGCAAACACAAAAAAAAACACTAAAAGTCTAAAAAAGGGAATATTTTGTGTAAAGTGATAAAAACATTTATTTAAAAAGCACTGAAGGTTAATATTTAAACACCTTGAAAATACACTTCATATTATGATATAACATATAAGATTATGATATATCTTAACATGAAGTGTATTTTATTAACGAAAAGAATTTTAAGTAGGATTGAAAAACAGTATATATATCACATCTGCATCTCCAGACTGTGAGGGAAAGAAAAATGATTAAAACGTGTTATGTTTAGATCTTCTAGTGTTTAAATTTAGAGTTGATTTCATTAAAATTAAGTTAAAATGGAATGTTGAACATTATAAATGTGATAGGTGATACGACTAATTGTAATATTTGAACTTAGCGCTTGAACTTAAGAAACACAAGAAAAAACAATTTTCTGCCGAAAAGTTTTCATTGTCGGACTTTGTAATTAATCACAGCAGAATATATTGAACGTGAAATCTTTTAAAACATATTGGGAATACAAATACAATGCAAGAGAAAGAATATCCAATATTTTTGACAAATATCTCTTAAAGCCTATAGCGTTAACCTTCTAGTGCTTAAATTTAGATCTCCTAAATTTAAGCACTAGAAGATCTAAAAATAACCAGTTTTAATCATGTTTCTTTACATGAAAAGCAGAGTGTGGAATACACACTGTTTTTCAATCCTATTAAAAAGGTTGAGAATCACAGTGCTAGATCATACAAGCGGATTTTCCCTCCTATCTTCCATATCCAATTTATCCATAAACCCTTCTGTAACGGATGCATATGGGATGGAAGTAAGTAAGTGTATTAATAACATTTACACATGTTTACAATACAGACTCAACAATACTGCGCTTAGGGCTTTTGAAACGGAAACAGCTGAGAACCATCTTTGAGGGGTAAGGGATATAGTACTTTATGTTTACGGACAATAAAATATTCTTTACCAATAATACAAGATCCACTCCTTAGACAAATCATTTATATCTCTATCGAAAGAAAATAAACTTTCCAGTCATCAATCACGAGGTAAGCCATGTTTTGATTTATGCCTGCCAGATCACGTAGAAAAATTAAATATCAGAAGCTAATTTTATGACAATGTGACCACATTTGCCCATATTTATCATAATAAAGGAGCTACCATAGATTCGAATTTATTTGTGTTTATACGTTGAGCCCTCACGTGGGAGAAAAGTGATAAATTACGACATGAGTGTAACATTTTTACACTTGATAGGGTCATAGATTTGAGAGCGTGTCAAGAATCTTTCTAGATATGCACTAAGGAAAATGACATTGAGATGACAGAAATGATTAAGTTTATTTTATGTTGTAAGTTTATTTATCATAATTTTCCATCGGTAATGAAATTATTAATGTACTTATAACAGAGCGTAGAGAACTTGAGAATGTCGAAATAATGTTTAGATCATTAAAATTTTTTTAAAAATGCATAAAAATAGGCAAACAAACACAAAAAAGAGACTAGAAATCTAAAAAAGGGAATATTTTGTGTAAAGCGATGAGAATATTTATTTAAAAAGCACTGAAGGTTAATATTTAAACACCTTGAAAATACACTTTATATTAAGATATAACATATAAGATTATAACGAAAAGAATTTTAAATAGGATTGAAAAACAGTATGTATTCCACACTCTGAATCTCCTGACAGTATGGGAAAGAAACATTAAAACCTTGTATGTTTAAATCTTCTAGTGCTTAAATTTAGTGTTGGTTTCGTCAAAATTAAATTAAAATGGATCTGTTGAACATTATAAATGTGATAGGTGATAAGACTGATTGTAATGTTTGAACTCAACGTTTGAACTTAAGAAACACAAGAAAAAACAATATTCTGTCAAAAAGTTTTTCATTGTTGGCCTGTGTAATTAATCACAGCAGAATATATTGGACATGAAATCTTTTAAAACATATTGGGGACAAATACAGTGCAAGAGAAAGAATATTAATATTTTTTGACAAAAATCTCTTATATTCAAGTAAACATTTTTTTTCTTTTTTGACTTTAGGAGGATTGGAAAAACATTAGCCTGCTTCAAAATATACTGAAGTTTACGAAAATGTAAGTTAAAAGTAGTTCTATATTCAAACTCGTTATGGTTTGCTTTAAAAATACATTTTAGGGAATTCTGCTTTTATAGATACAGCGAAGTTATCTGGTAAACGGAGGAATTGTAAAATGCCAAGAAGAATATTTTTTGTTCAACGCAAAAAATATTTGAAAAATAGTTAATTTCAAATATCTATTCTGTAACTAAAATTTTAAACCTTGTACTTTTTTTTTAAATCTAAACCTATTAGGAAATGTATAAAGCAAATGTATTGAACTGTTAGAGAAATTTCGAAAGACAAGTCAAATGCAACTAATATTGTCGGAGAAAATTTTTAATTTATAATAATCTTTATTTAAACAGCAAACTTGTTGAAGATATAAATTAAAGAGCACAAAACAATAATGAGATACTGGACTAACGAACAAAATAAAATTTAATAGTATGTGACAGACAGTGATAACACATTGTGTGCGGGTACATTTCGCAGCGGAATTGTACCGGGAGCTGGAGTTTTGCTCGTAAATTTAGCTATTCAGTTAAATCTCAATAGATCAGAAATTATTTAATTTTTTAACCAACTTTTTGTATTTTATATTGAAATGTATAAACAAATATATAAATAGAAATATATAAATAACAACCATAAGAATTTTGTAAACAAAAAATATATTTTTTAGTGGATAAATTTATAATAGTATCTTAAATATGAAAAATCAAATAGAAATAGTAATATACAGTATTAAATTTTTCTAATTATGGTATATTGTTACATTATAAAAAATGAAAAGAGCAATCATAAATCTAGATGTAAAAACTAGTTTTTATTTGTCTACATTTTTCCAGAATCTATGTAGTAGGCAAGAACATTCGGCTTCGTTTTCCTGTATATACCGTAATTTAAATACCCACAAACAAACAACATTGTTATACTAACCTGTAGTAGTACATGACCCACGCTCAAGTATCAATAGTCAAAAAACGTATTAGTACGTGTACCGTGCTCAAGTATCAATCATCAGAAAACGTACTAGTATGTATCCTGCATACAATATGTTAACATTAATCTTGTTTCATCGGAATAAATAAATGTACTATGATATTAAAAGCAATTAACGTTTAGCGTGTGTTAGAAAAGAAATTTTAAATGGGATCTGATAGAATAAAAGAAAAAAATCTTTTTAAACTGGAAGTTTTTTTTAAACAAATATTAAAAATATCACTCTTTATACCATCAGCCTTTTAGACAATATATAGAAAAGACATATATAGTAAATTATACAGTAAAGACAATTAGCGTTTAGTGTCCATTAGAAAAGAAATTTTAAATGGGATCTGATAGAATAAAAGAAAAAATCTTTTTTAAACTGAAAGTTTTTTAACAAACATTAAAAATGTCACTCTTCATGCAGTCAGAAACTATTATAATTAACTAATTTGCCATTGTCTGTAGTTATTGTGTAAATATATGTGATGATAGATTCTAAATAAATTATTTAAAATATTTAATAATTCATGGATGATTTATCATTAATATGCATTAACTAAAAAATTAATTACAGTAACATATTTCAAAAATGAAATATATATAAAAAAGTCTTCAGAAACATAAAACATAAAAGAAATAAAATCACCATTTCTGACACATATCTTTTATCTTAAAGTGAACAAAAAATTCTTCATATGGTGTTAGGAATATCGAAAATGTTAGACCTCCTTCGAAATGTATCAGAGATCAAGAAAGTCAAAGAAAATTCATAAAAGTAGATCAGCACTCAAAATTTTTAGAGATTTTATATTTTAACTTTTATTAGAAAATATTCTAACTTTCTAATAAATTAGTATAAAGATGAATGATAAAAATCTAACAAATTTTTGGTTTGATTAAAAATTGTTTTGACTGTCTAAAATACCAATATATTAAAACAATAATAAATTATCGAGCAACCTTTCTAGATGTTTCGCCGATAGAGAAAACATGCAAATTTTCATGCATTATGATTTTTCTATTTAACAAATGAAATCTCTAAAATAGTTAATGAAATTACCCATAAAATTATTCCAAAACTAGACTAATGTATTAAATATCATTTTAAAGCTTTACAAACAGTTTCAATGTAGCTTGCATTTTATTCCTATATAAATATACCCCATGTATTGTAAGATATTTATTGAGGCTTCATTAGATGAGATATTTAAAATATGATCAGGTCAGAATAAAAATGTAATTTTTAGTGTTAAATAGGAAAGAAAATTACTAAACCTTAATTGTATTCACATTTTTACAACATTTATAGAGTTAATAAAGTATAAAAATATTGATTTATTTTATCGTCCGATAGCTGATATATATTATCATCCATATCTATTATTAGTGGAATATTAGTTTAACAAAAATTCTCTATATAAATTGCTTTAGTTGTATAGTAAAAAATATAAGAATTATCACCAAAAAGGATTAAAATAGTTATCACTGCAGAATATACTAAACCACATAAAACATTTGACACGAATAAAATGCTAGAAAATGGAACAAATATTTCTATATAATATTTCAAAAAAATTTTATAAAAGTAGTTCAATATTCAAATTTGTTAGCGGTTTTATATTTTAACTTTTATTAAAAAATATTCTAACTTTCTAATAAATTGGTATAAAGATGAATGATAAAAATCTAACAGATTTTTGGTTCGATGAAAAATTGTTTTGACTTTCTAAAAGACCAAAATATTAAAACATTAATAAATTATCGAGAAACCCTTCCAAATGTTTCATGAATAGAGAAAACATGTAAATTTTCATGCATTATTATTTTTTTATATAAAAAATGAAATATCTAAATTAGTTAATGAAATTGTCCATAAAATTAACCCAAAACTAGACTAATCTATAAGATATAATTTTAAAGCATTACAAACAGTTCAAATGTAATTTGCTTTTTATTCCTATATAAATATACACGATGTAACGTAAGATTTTCATTTAGGTTTCATGAGATGAGACATTTAAAATTTGATCTGGTCAATATAAAAAGGCAATTTTTAATGTTAAATAAGAAAGAAAATTACTAAACCTTAACTGTATTCAAGGTTTTACAACATTTATTCAATTAATAAAATATAAGAATATTGTTAGCTGAAATATATTAGCGTCCATAGCTATTATTAGTGGAATATTAGTTTAAAATTTCTCCATATAAATTGCTTTAGTTATATAGTAAAAAAATATAAGAGTAACCACCAAAAAGCATTACAATTGGTATCATTGTAATATATTAAATCCCATAAAATATTTCACACGAATAAAATGCAAGAAAATGGAAAAAATATTTCTGATACTGATCTTTTATCCTCAAATAAACAAAACTTGTGACATCACAATTCAATGTAAACCACTTTCACCATGGTTGCATCTTATGCTCTGTGATATGCAAATTTCACCATGTGGGAAATGCAAATTTCCGGAATGTAAACCACTTTCATCATGGCTGCATCTTCTGCTCTGGGATATGAAAATTTCAACATGTGGGAAATGCAAATTTCCCGATTGTAAACCACTTTCACCATGGTTGCATTTTCTGCTCTGTGATATGCAAATTTCACCATGTGGGAAATGCAAATTTACGGAATGTAAACCAATTTTACCATGGTTGCATCTTCTGATCTGTGATATGCAAATTTCACCATGTGGGAAATGCAAATTTCCGGAATGTAAACCACTTTCACCATGGTTGCATCTTCTGCTCTGTGATATGAAAATTTCACCATGTGGGAAATGCAAATTTCCGGAATGTAAACCACTTTCACCATGGTTGCATCTTCTGCTCTGTGATATGCAAATTTCACTATGTGGGAAATGCAAATTTCTGGAATGTAAACCACTTTTACCATAGTTGCATCTTCTGATCTGTGATATGCAAATTACATCATGTGGGAAATGCAGATTTCCGGAATGTAAACCACTTTTACCATGGTTGCATCTTCTGCTCTGTGATATGAAAATTTCACTATGTGGGAAATGAAAATTTCCAGAGCGAAGAAGACGTCAAGCACTTTCCCGAAGGGTATAAATACCCAGCACCAACAGCTAGTAGCGGGGTGGTTAGAAGTGGTTATGCCGTTTTGCTACCGCTAATGTATATGTTGTAAATACCTTGTAAATAAATAGTGGTAGATAAGTCTTATGGTCTTTTTCCACTTTAAACTAAAAAAAAATCCATTCATATTATTTCCTAATGTAGTGTGACTCAATGGGGAAGTGAACCTGTTGGTACAATGTACTGTATAATGAATAACATACCAAGCCCGATCAGACAAACAACAGTAATTTTCCAGAATTTCTTTTATGTAAAATCAAAATAAGTAGTCAATTGAAAGCAGACAGAAAGAAATTTTACGTTACCAAACATTTATTTGCATTTTTCACAACTATACAATTTATTTTTAAAATAAATCTAGTTTCATTATTAAGTAAGTAATAAAATTTGTAGACTACAGATATAGCGATAGTTGGAAAGGAATCATAATATTTTAAGACATTATTGTACAACTTCTAAGAAGCACAATCGGTTGTATTATACATTGATTAAAATAATTATATTAAAACTGTTCCTAAAAAATTGAATAGTTGATAATATTAATTTATTAATATTTTAAATAATATTTACTTTTATTTTAAAATAATTTATTACTGCGTAAAAGATATGTACAATATTTGATAAAAAACGGTCACAAAATTAACTAGAAACTGCACTAAAAATACTAATTTAATATTGTATAACAAACTGCAATTTTTTTCTATAAATTATTGAAATATAGTATTTAACGAATTATTTAAAATGACACTTGATTGAAAGATAAATTTAAATTAGGATCTTGTATAGGAAAATATAATTTTTGTCTTTTAAAAATAGAAGTTTTTAAACATAAAGAAGTCTACAGTTTCCAAAAAGCTTTTCCAGTTTACTTTCTCTAAAAAATATAAAATTTCAGTTAACTAAAACCCATTTTATCTAACTATTACAGTATCCAACAAAATAATTAATCACAGAAGTATATATGAAAGATAAAATACGTACAGTAATTTTGGAGTCAAATAATGTATTAGAGAGGAAAACCAATCTTTCTAAGATAGAGCTGTTGAATGAAGTAAACAACAAATTTTCCTTGTGGTTTTAGGAGGAATCGAAACGCGAGGCCAGATTTAAAATGTACCAGCGTTCACGAAAGTCAAACAAAATGTATAAGAGTTGTTCAATATTCAAATTGTTTTGAGTTTGATTTATATTTATCTTTTAGAAATTCCTGTGATTCTTAAATTGTCAGCATATATATGACACATGGATATGAGATAAAAAGCTAACAGGTTAACATTTTGCTTTAATATTCAAATAATAAAGAAGTAACCTAATTTAACCCCTTCCGGTATGATTTAATAATGAAAAACTGTGCATGAAATAACCATTTAATTTTTATTTAAAAAACTTGTTTCATTTTACAATTCTTACATATTCTTAATTAAAATCCACTTTTTACATAGTGTTAAATAATATCAGAAACAGTAAAATTAAGAGAATATCAAAGCAAAACATTAATAAGGTATACAGATAATAGTCTTCAAGCTAGTGGTACTTTTCAAAACAAAGTGCAAAGAAATTCTTAATTGTTTACACCGCCAAGTAGTCTCACTTTTAATTTGATTCTTGTAACACACACGGCATTTCTTAGTAGGTTTTCTTTTATTCTGACTCATTAATTTGGCAATGACTTGTACCAAGAAATTCTAAGTAAACAATATGCAATAGTGACTTGTGATTTTCACAAGTGATAAAAGTGTTACCAAATTCAGTACACTAGAAATTTTAAACTAAATTAATTATCATATTTAACAGTAACTTTAATCGCATGACGAGTGTAGCTCGTCATTGTGCGGTATGGAATGAAAAACTAATGACGAGCTAGACTCGTCATTTTACCGGAAGGGGTTAATTCTTTAATAAGTGGCAATACATTTTTCCCTATACACTAAAAATTGATAAATATTGTTTAAAAATAAATAAAATTCATATTTTAAAATTTATTCCATGCAGCTTATATAAGAATATAAGATTATGTATCTGGTCACTAATAACTATTCTTATATCTAAAATACATAATAAATTGGTTTCTCATTATAGCTTAAAAATGCAATGTTACTGTAAATATTGTGCAACCACATTGAATTTTTGTATATCTTAAAATATAAAAATGTTTATCAAAAGATGATGTATGTAAAAATTTTAATTACAGTGAAGGAGAAGATTGTAAATTGTTTAATTACTTTTCAATAAATATAAGATCTCATCTGTTATCTCGGGGTTATTCCTAGGATTGTGTTATGTTAGATCATTGTTTCTCAACGAGGGAGATACAGCCCCCGGGGGGCGGTGGAAGCTGCTGATGGACAATGAATATGTTTCAGGTAGTAGAGGGTGGGAACGATGGGATGTTTTGTCTTTCAAACTTACCAAAATAAATACCAAATAATTTATTACATTACTTATGTAATTTACACAATTTTTATAAGTACTAAAACAAACTTACGGACGGAACCAGAACCAGTTATTTTCCTCCCTCCCATGTTCTCTGGTGTAAAATTGGGACGAAAAGATTCAGAATAACATATTTAATCAACAACATTCTATTGGAACATTACTTGAGCATATCTCAGTAATACAATTTGGGGTTGGGGACACTACTGAAGGAAAATTGCTTAAACTTTTTGTCTCTAATAATTGAATACTTCTCCTTCCATATACTTTCAATTAATGGATGCTTAAAAGAGTGATAGGGTGGGGGCCTTGAACTCACATTGCGTGCTGTAAGGGAGCGGCAGCTTAAAAAAGCTTGAGAATCATTGTGCTAGATCGTACAAGAGGATTTTCCATCCTACCTTGGATTTTATCCATAAACCCTTCTATAGGGATGGATGTGGGATGAGAGTAAGTAAACATGTAAGGGCATTAATAACATTTGTACTTATTTACAATGTAGACTCAACAGCATTGGGCTTAGGGCTTTTGAAAAGGAAACAGCTAAGAACCATCTTTGAGCTCTAAGTGATTGAGTATTTTATGTTTACGGACAATAAAATATTCTTTACGAAAAATAAAAGATTCGCTCCTTAGACAAATTATTTATATCTCTATCGAGAGAAAAATAAACTCACCAGTCATTAATCACCAGGTAAGCCCTGTTTTGATTTATGCCTGCCAGATCATGTAGAAAAATTATATATCAGAAGCTAATTTTTTTGACAATGTGACCACATTTGTGAGTATTTATCATAATAAAAGAGCTACCCCAGATTGGAATTTATTTGTGTTTATAAGTTGAGCCCTCACGCGGGATAAAAGTGATAAATTA
>CM063506.1:107620768-107633268 GCA_032207245.1 Pardosa pseudoannulata
ACGAGTTGGTGATGGTGAGCGGGGCGGTGTCGGTCCGGGCGCACGGGACGAGCTGGTGCTAGTGGATCCTTTTCCCACTTCTCTTGACTGCCCACTTCTTCCAACTTTTCGCTCTCACTACGTTTCCAAACTTCTCACCTCGGTCCCAAAGCCCCTTTTTTCTTCTTATCCAATCCCTTGTCTTCGGGAAATTTTCCCACATCTGCATGCCCTTCGGGAGTGCAGGTGGGCTCATTAAAGTAGCCCCTTTTTGTTCAAGCTGACATTACTTTTTAGCCCCTGCTCCCATAACTCACGCTTACAGCTCTGTGCGAGCTTGACCGTTATGCTGCCATTCCGTGATCTATCCTCTCTGCAGGGGTCCCTAAACTTGACGTAAATAATTGGGGTCCCAAATTCCTCAAGGAAAATCCTCCCACGGCTATGCATGCACGTGCAACTCACCGTGAGAAAGTACCTCGGTACAATCATAATTTTTTTTTATTTCTCTGTTGTAAAATTTCAAGTTTTATTCTTCTAAATCTGTTTTTGTTTTGTCTCTACGGCATTTTAAAGAAAAGTTACAGCTATTTAAATATCAGTGACAGCTGTCAAACAAACCGGAAGTAACGACTTCGGAAACGGAAGTTGTGAATTTAAAGCTTTTTAAAGAGCATTTTTTGTACAAAACTTAGATTTATTAACTTTATTAGTTAAAAAATTATTCTAGTATTTTTAATAATGAGCATCTTGGAATTAGAAAGTTTTGAAGCAAGAAAGTGTGGAGAATTTTTAACATGTATTTTAATTTTTTAATAGTTAAAGTTGCTTTCATAAACTTCAAATGCTTTTTTCTCAGAACGGTATTTTTAATAAAACGTTGAAACTTAAATTTGATTTCTCAAAAAGTTCTTAAAATATTTTGTGGAAAATTATTATGAACGCTTTTGATAGTTTTTACTAGTGAATGATCTAAAAGCTTTAAATTTGGATAATTTTTATTGATGTTACACTCATAGTCATATATAAAGGTAATGAAAATTCGTTAAAAATTCAATGTGTATGATTTTGAAGGACCAAAATTTTTTACCAAATGTAAATTAAGAAAAGATTTTCAAAGGATTCACTAGTCCAGTGTATAATAATTGTGTTGTATCAAGAAATATTGAAATAATTTAATTTATTAAAAAATTAGACATTTTGAAAAAACCCGATTTATTTACTAAAATTTTCTTCATTTATTAGAAATTTTATAAAAAAACTCTCCAGGAATAATTTTTTTACTTCAATTTTCTATGATAATATAAGAAATAAATCTAAAAATGTAAAAACATGAACTAGTTTTTACGTTTAAAGAAAAAAGTTCTTCGGACAGAAGTAGACGGATGCCTCAAGAGAACAGTAAACGCTCAAAAGAGCAGGAATTGATAAAATACTAGTAAAGGTTAAAACTGCTTTTTTTAATACTAGTAAACAAAATTATTCGTGATTATGTAAAAAAAAACAAGCATTAAATATAAACAAGAAAATGTAAAACAAGCATTAAATTTTAGTTAAAATTTTATACAAGTTAAGAATTAAACTCTAAATGAGAAAATTTTTGAATTCACAATAATTGAAATAAATATAGAATACTGGGTATTAAAATATTGCAATATAGAAATTATTGTGATTGGAGACTAATAATCCAGGAATAAAAGTTAAGGCATAAAAATATTTTAAATGAATTATTACTTAATATTGCTAAAAAATTCGATAAATGTGGCATGTACAAGCGCGAAAAGTGATTACCATTCTGCAACTTTAATGCACTTATGGTTAAGGAGTCATACGACTCTCATAAAAGTCGAAAATATGTAAAATAATTATCATTTTCGACTTCCAGATTTACAAATATAGATCCTTCTAACACAGTTTGAAAAAAATATTATCTTTACACACATATCTCATTCATTTTTGAAACGTAAAAAATATTTTTGTTTGAAAGTCTTAAATAATAGACACTTTGTGATTAACAAAAACAAAATCAAGGCATTAATACCTTAATGTATAATTAAGTTTAAGACAAACTTCTTGTTCTAAGACATACTATAATATCTCAAAATAACTTTGAACCTAAATTTGTATACATTTAAGATACATATATATTTTTTAAAATATTTTAAAAAGGGAATTTTTATCCTTAAATTTAAAAATTTATCATTGCAATAAAAGGCATATTTTTGGAAGTATACATAAAAATGTAAGTTCAATTAGATGAAAATTTTATTGTATACTAGCTGCTTCGCACCCAGCCTTCGGTCTGGGTTTTAAAATATTTCGATGAAAGATTTAGAACCACTATTAAAGATAATAAGACGTATTAATAGAAATGCTGAATAAATCTCGTATGTTTCAGATTGTTGACGATTATAACAGTTTATTAATAGCTGAATGTCCAGTAAGTGCACTGCGTTGCCCGTGAGTCGGTGGATAATAATTCCCAATTCCACGACTTTTTTTAATGTAGGAGTCAAATTTCAAAATACTGTGGAGAGTAATATATATGTACTGTTCTGAATGGGATAATTCATTTTCGAGATTGAATGTCTTTTAGTACTAATGTTTTAGATACATAAAAATTAAATTTTAAACAACAAAACCTATGACAATAACTTTTTCTTTAAAAAATGGCAATTGTGAAATAATTACAAATTTGATAGAACATGGTGAATTTGTAATTATTGAATATAAAAATCCCGCCAACATATTACCCTTTATGTAACAATAAGTTACATTCGGTGTTTCAACGTTGTTTTACCTCTTCTCGTAAGACTTCGTCAAAGGCATACAGAACAGTACCAGTTTGGACTAGGAAGAAACTTCGAACTTCTCCCAACCAATAGAAGGGCCAGTTGTTTTGGCGGGATTCTGACCCCTCCATTCTCGCGTGAACCCCTCTTTTTCTCCTCTTGGAAGTCTTCTTTTTTAGAGGACGTGGTTGTTACTAGAGGAAAGAAGAGGGTGAACATTGCTGATATCCGCTGCTTGCTATATTGACATTTTTTTTTGGAGCGACATGAGAAAAAAGAAAAGCGACTCCATTTTTTTAGGGCCAATTCCAAGTTGAGAGGAGTCTTCGATATCTACAAATGCTAAGTTGTATTCCAGTTGTATTCTCAGGCATTTGAATGTATAAAATCATTTAATCAAGACATATTTGTCCATGTGTTTTTTAATGAATTTTAATTTCTTATTCTTAAACAATAAATCAACTTAAAATTACTTTTACACCTTAAAATGTTCATGAAAAATATTAAAAATATTTGAAATAACTTGCGTTTTATTTAAAAAAACAACTAACACATTTTTATTCATAGCTCCTTTAATTATTGGAACTTTTTAAAGCGGATTCTCTTAAAATGTTTAGAACTAAATTTTTCACATATTTGTTTGAAAAATCGAATTTATTTTGTTGATTTAAGAGTCATATGATCCCTTAAACTAAATTTTTTTATTTAGTCTTAAAATCTGTCTCTCTCTCTCTAACACACATATAAATATTTATATATATCTGGAAATGTTTTAGTAGCCACTGAATTGGATGAAAAAGAAAAAATTTGTGAGTTCTTAGGTACCAATGCTAAGATTGTAAAATATGTAAAGCTATACTAAGCTACTAAACTCAAAGTAAAACAGATTATATTTTAAGAGGTAAGATAAAACAGGCAAAAAACAGGTGAAATGCCTAGCAGACCGACTTGTATTACTATGACTTTTTTGAATTATGAAAGTAATTTTTACTTCTGAAATTTATAAATCCGATTTTAAAAATAGACTCATAACTATTTTAACAAAATCAATATTTAACTGAGATTATATAGAATGGAATGTAAGTAAAAACTTGGTAGCAATTTTTTTAACTACACTCAAAAACATTACATCCGGGTTTCTCTTTTAGCCAATTAAGACATTTTCTAGTGGTTGGCACTGCTCTCGCGAGAAACAGAAATTAGATAAATTCCACAGAATATTTCAGTAGGCTAAGATACTTTCATGCCTTAAGAGAGCAAACGCAATCTTTTAACGAGTTTAGTAGACGACTATAAAAAGTATCCGAGCTTGCAAAAATTGGAGATTTTGCAGTTTTAAAAGAAAAACGGGGGAATAGAGAATCTTTCCGTTATATAATGTCGTATATTCAAAAGAATAATAATTTGTGGTTTCTACAGCTTTGTAAAAGAATCTTAAATGCGTAGAAGGATTGTATATGTTTCTAAGATATGAAATTGTTAACTTGTATAACGTAAAAAGCTCAGTTAGGTCTTGTATAAGAGGATAATATTGAGTAAATTCTCGTGCTAAAGTGATGCAATCTAAGGCAAAAATCATTTTAAACTTAGAGTATGAGACATTAACAGAGGTCACTTCTATGAAAATAAGATCGTTTTATAGCATAAAAAAGTAATCTTTTTAAAAGCTAATTTTTTCATTAAAAATTGGCCGAATTGGAAATTTTTTTTACTAAAAATAAGCATTATATATAAGCGTGGTATATTTTACGTTTTTTAAAATAAACATAATGTTGGAAAATAGTATACGCAAAGCATAAAGCTAGAGAAAATAAAACTAGCTTTAATTCTCACTTAAAGAAAATTTCTAAAACCTTACCTAAGAAATTTGTGTACACTGCTTTTGGTGCCGAACGAGGGCCGAATGGTAGAGCGCTGCTCTTCGGAACCGGAGTTCGTGGGTTCGAATCCCGCTGATGGCATGGATGTTTGTAGCCGTTCGGAATCGGCTTTAAAATGTAGGTCCCGGTCTCATTAGCCCTCGTGTGCAAAACAGTAGACCGTAGCGCTCCAAACCAAACACTGTTTTTGCAATCCAATTTTTCTAAACTGCAAGAGTTATGTATTAAAAACACTGAAAATTAAGATGGGGATAAGAAACAAGTGAAATAATTGGATTGGTGTACTTATCCCTCTCGTCTACTTACAATAAAATAAAAGAAAAAAAATGTTTCTTGAATTGGTATATTTAATATAGTATTTTAGATTTACAAATAAAAAATGTTTTTAGTGCTAAATATAAAACAATTTTCTAAGAAAAAATATTTTTTTATTCATATATGTCCTGTTTAATCATAGAAATGACAAATAATCATCAACTTATTAATAAATATTAAGTATTTTGTAAAGATATAAACTCCTTGTTCCTATGTTATCCCTGTTTTAATAATAACATGTGAATCTAGAAATGAAACTAGCTTTAATTCTCACTTAAAAAAAATTTCTAAAACCTTACCTAAGAAATTTGTGTACACTGTTTTTGCAATCCAATTTTTCTAAATTGCAAGAGTTATGTATTAAAAACACTGAAAATTAAGATAGGGAGAGAAAGAAGAGAAATAATTGGGTTGGTGCACTTACCTCTCTCGCCTGCCTACAAGAAAGCCAAAAAAAAAATATTTCTTGATTTGGTATAATTAATATAGTATTTTAGATTATATATAAAATATATTTTCAGTGCTAAGAATAAAACAATTTTATAAGAAAAAATATTTTCTATTCATGCATATCTTGTTTAATCATAAAATAACAAATAATCATCAATTTATTAATAAATATTAAGTATTTTGTAAAAGTATAAAATCCTTGTTCCGTTGTTATGCCTGTTTTAATAATAACACGTGAATCTAGAAATCACATTAGCTTTAATTCTCACTTAAAAACTCCAAAACCTTACTTACGAAATTTGCGTACACTAGTTTTTCAATCAAATTTCTCTAAACTGCAAGAGTTATGTATTAAAAACACTGAAAATTAAGATAGGGATGAGAAACAAGTAAAATAATTGGATGGGTGTACTTATCCCAATCTCCTACTTACAATAAAATCAAAGAAATTTTTTTTTCTTGAATAGGTATAATTAATATAGTATTCTAGACTATACATAAAAGTATTTTTAGTGCTAAATATAAAACAATTTTATAAGAAAAATTATTTTATAGTCATATATGTCCTGTTTAATCATAGAAATGACAAATAATCATCAACTTATTAATAAATATTAAGTATTTTGTAAAGATATAAACTCCTTGTTCCTATGTTATCCCTGTTTTAATAATAACATGTGAATCTAGAAATGAAACTAGCTTTAATTCTCACCTAAAAACTCTAAAACCTTACCTAGGAAATTTGTGTACACTATAATCCAATTTTTCTAATCTGCAAGAGTTATGTATTAAAAACACTGAAAATTAAGATAGGGAGAGAAAGAAGAGAAATAATTGGGTTGGTGCACTTACCTCTCTCGCCTGCCTACAAGAAAGCCAAAAAAAAAATATTTCTTGATTTGGTATAATTAATATAGTATTTTAGATTATATATAAAATATATTTTCAGTGCTAAGAATAAAACAATTTTATAAGAAAAAATATTTTCTATTCATGCATATCTTGTTTAATCATAAAATAACAAATAATCACTGATTTTATTAATAAATATTAAGTATTTTGTAAATATATAAAGTCCTTGTTCTGTTGTTATCCCTGTTTTAATAAAAATATATGAATCTAGAAATCACATTAGCTTTAATTCTCACTTAAAAACTCCAAAACCTTACTTACGAAATTTGCGTACACTAGTTTTTCAATCAAATTTCTCTAAACTGCAAGAGTTATGTATTAAAAACACTGAAAATTAAGATAGGGATGAGAAACAAGTAAAATAATTGGATGGGTGTACTTATCCCAATCTCCTACTTACAATAAAATCAAAGAAATTTTTTTTTCTTGAATAGGTATAATTAATATAGTATTCTAGACTATACATAAAAGTATTTTTAGTGCTAAATATAAAACAATTGTATAAGAAAAAATATTTTATATTCATATACGTCCTGTTTAATCATAAAAATAACAAATAATCATCAATTTATTAATAAATATTAAGTATTTTGTAAAAGTATAAAATCCTTGTTCCGTTGTTATCCCTGTTTTAATAAAAATATATGAATCTAGAAATCACATTAGCTTTAATTCTCACTTAAAAACTCCAAAACCTTACTTACGAAATTTGCGTACACTAGTTTTTCAATCAAATTTCTCTAAACTGCAAGAGTTATGTATTAAAAACACTGAAAATTAAGATAGGGATGAGAAACAAGTAAAATAATTGGATGGGTGTACTTATCCCAATCTCCTACTTACAATAAAATCAAAGAAATTTTTTTTTCTTGAATAGGTATAATTAATATAGTATTCTAGACTATACGTAAAAGTATTTTTAGTGCTAAATATAAAACAATTTTATAAGAAAAATTATTTTCTATTCATGCATATCTTGTTTAATCATAAAATAACAAATAATCACTGATTTTAAAATAAATATTAAGTATTTTGTAAAAGTATAAAATCCTTGTTCCGTTGTTATGCCTGTTTTAATAATAACACGTGAATCTAGAAATCAAACTAGCTTTAATTCTCACTTAAAAACTCTAAGACCTTACTTACGAAATTTGTGTATACTGCTTTTGAAATCCAATTTTTCTAAACTGCAAGAGTTATGTATTAAAAACACTGAAAATTAAGATAGGGATGAGAAACAAGTAGAAACATTGGATTGGTGTACTTATCCCTCCCGCCTACTTACAAGAAAAAATATTTCTTGTATTGGTATAGTTCATACAATATTTTAGATTATATACAAAAACGTTTTTAGTGGTAAATATCAAACAATTGTATAAGAAAAATTATTTTATATTTATATATGTCCTGTTTAATCATAAAAATAACAAAAAAGGATCAGTTTATAAATAAACATTAAGTTTTTTGTAAAAATATGAAGTCCTTATTCCGTTGTTACCCCTGTTTTAATAATAACATGTGAATCTAGAAATCAAAGTAGCTTTAATTCTCACCTAAAAACTCTAAAACCTTACCTAGGAAATTTGTGTACACTATAATCCAATTTTTCTAATCTGCAAGAGTTATGTATTAAAAACACTGAAAATTAAGATAGGGATGAGAAACAAGTAAAATAATTGGATGGGTGTACTTATCCCAATCTCCTACTTACAATAAAATCAAAGAAATTTTTTTTTCTTGAATAGGTATAATTAATATAGTATTCTAGACTATACATAAAAGTATTTTTAGTGCTAAATATAAAACAATTTTATAAGAAAAATTATTTTATAGTCATATATGTCCTGTTTAATCATAAAAGTAACAAATTATTCCTGTTTTAATAATAACATAGGAATCTAGAAACCAAACTAGCTTTAATTCTCACTTAAAAACTCTAAAACCTTACCTAGGAAATATCTGTACACTGCTTTTGCAATCCAGATTTTCTAAACAGCAAGAGTTATGTATTAAAAACACTTAAGTTTAAGATGGGGATAAGAAACAAGTAAAAAAATTGGGTTGCTGTACTAATCCCTCTCGCCAACTTACAGGAAAGTTAAAGAAAAAAATTATTTCTTGAATTGTTTTAGTTAGTATAGTATTTTAGATTTATACATAAAAATCTTTTCAGTGCTAAATATAAAAACAATTTTAATAGAAAAATTATTTTATATTCATATATGTGCTGTTGAATCATAGAATTAAAAATAATCATCAATTTATTAATAAATATTAGGTATTTTGTAAAAATAAGTCCTTGCTCCATTGTTATCCCTGTTTTAATAATAACTTGTGAATCTAGAAATCAAACTAGCTTTAATTCTCACTTAAAAATTCTAAGACCTTACTTACGAAATTTGTGTACACTGCTTTTGCAATCTAATTTTTCTAAACTGCAAGAGTTATGTATTAAAAACACTGAAAATTAAGATAGGGATGAGAAACAAGTAGAAACATTGGATTGGTGTACTTATCCCTCCCGCCTACTTACAAGAAAAAATATTTCTTGTATTGGTATAGTTCATACAATATTTTAGATTATATACAAAAACGTTTTTAGTGGTAAATATCAAACAATTGTATAAGAAAAATTATTTTATATTTATATACGTCCTGTTTAATCATAAAAATAACAAAAAAGGATCAGTTTATAAATAAACATTAAGTTTTTTGTAAAAATATGAAGTCCTTATTCCGTTGTTATTCCTGTTTTAATAATAACTTGTGAATCTAGAAATCAAAGTAGCTTTAATTCTCACTTATAAACTCTAAAACCTTACCTATGAAATTTGTGTACACTGCTTTTGAAATCCAATTTTTCTAAACTGCAAGAGTTATGTATTAAAAACACTGAAAATTAAGATAGGGATGAGAAACAAGTAGAAACATTGGATTGGTGTACTTATCCCTCCCGCCTACTTACAAGAAAAAATATTTCTTGTATTGGTATAGTTCATACAATATTTTAGATTATATACAAAAACGTTTTTAGTGGTAAATATCAAACAATTGTATAAGAAAAATTATTTTATATTTATATATGTCCTGTTTAATCATAAAAATAACAAAAAAGGATCAGTTTATAAATAAACATTAAGTTTTTTGTAAAAATATGAAGTCCTTATTCCGTTGTTACCCCTGTTTTAATAATAACATGTGAATCTAGAAATCAAAGTAGCTTTAATTCTCATTTATAAACTCTAAAACCTTACCTATGAAATTTGTGTACACTGCTTTTGAAATCCAATTTTTCTAAACTGCAAGAGTTATGTATTAAAAACACTGAAAATTAAGATAGGGATGATAAATAGATACAATTGGATAGGTGCACATACTCCTCTCCTACTTTCAATAAAAAAAAAATGTGCTTTTTCTTAATGTTAATTAATATAGTATCGATTATACATAAAATCATTTTTAGTGCTAAATATACTTACCTATTTCGTTACACTGCATTATCGCTTTTATCAGCTTTTATTAACCTGATTTTAACTGGCAGTAGTTATTGTTGTATCATTATTACGAAAAAAGTCTTATTGTATATTCCAATATTTTGATTATATACACGTTAGTGGTAAATCCGAGTATTTTGTTTATATACTTCCTGTTCAACCTAGGAAATAACAAAAAAGGATGGGATTTTACAAATCATTAATTTTTGTAAAATATAAAGTCCTATTCCGTTGTCAGTGTTTTAATAATAACATGTGAATCTAGAAATCAAAGTAGCTTTAATTCTCACTTATAAACTCTAAAACCTTACCTACGAAATTTGTGTACACTGTTTTTGTAATCCAATTTTTCTAAACTGCAAGAGTTATGTACTAAAAACACTGAAAATTACGATAGGGATGATAAATAGATACAATTGGATAGGTGCACATACCTTCCTCTCGCCTACTTTCAAGAAAGTGAAAAAAAAATGCGCTTAATGTAATCGCCGTTAATGTTATCAATCGCTTATTGTTACTGAAATCACTTGGTCCCGATTGTCTCTATTCATTTGCATGTTATCGCTTTATGTGATCGTTATATCGCTTACTGTTATCAGCTTTCGAACTTGTTTTTAACTGGAAAAGGAATATTCACAATATATTCAGAAGGAACCAATTCTTTTCTTTCCCTTTGCTATTGTTTGAATTTCCGAGAATTCTCCTCTTCAACCTAGGGAAATGGGAAATGAATAAAGGAGTGGGGGTATTACACCTTCCTGGAATTTTTCAGAAATACTCACATCCTACTGGTGGTCAGTGTTTATCAGATAAGCAGAAGGCAACACATTATTATCGGAACTGAGAAGGAGCGTTTTCACATTTTATGCCTTGCTCGCTTACATGAAGCACTTCTATGTGAAAGTCAGAAAGCTGAAATGATTTAAATTAAAATAAAAGAGTGAAATTTAAAATCGTTATGACAGGTTGATTACGATTACGAACAATCTATCAATGAGCTTTTTAGAAAAAATTGTAGACAGTCAACAATTGATCAATTTTTAAAAATTATGTATACAATTCTTATGTTTTAAAGGATAATATACAGTACATAAATATAAGGTGTGTCTTTTCATTTTGTTTTGAAATTTATTACGTGTGAATTGAAGGGGGTGGTAAAGTTATCTAATTTTGCATATCGTTTATTATTATCATCGCTTATTGTTATTAAAATCACGATGTCCCAAGCTGATCAAATTAAGCGGAGTCAACTGTAATTCTTAAATTGGTATAGTTAATAAAATATTTTGGATTATATATAAAAATGTTTTCAATGCTAAATATCAAACAATTTTATAAGAAATAAAACAATTTATTAATAAATATTAAGAAATTTTCAAAAAATATAAAGTGCTCGTTCCGTTTATATTTCTTTTTTAATAATAACATGTGAATCTAGAAATCAATGCCAGTAAAAATCATTGTAATATATTTATTGTTTTTGTAATAGAGCCCTTTTTTATAGGTTTCTTATGAAACTATTTTTTCAAATGAAGTAACAAAACAAAGAAAAATCGTCAATTAAAAATTTTTGGTGAAATTTATTTTAAATTATAAATTGTATTAGATTTTTACTTTATATTATGTAAGTGAATTTTGAATTAGATGTACGGAATATTTTACAGAAAAAAATTCTCGTAAGCCTGTTTACTTATTCTGCGGATGTACTTTATACTATGTAAATGCATTTTGAATTATATGTACAGAATATTTTACAGAAAAATATTCTCTCAAGCATGTTTACCTATTGTGCGGATGTAATTTATATTACGTAAGTGAATTTAGAATTAGATGTACAGAATATTTTACAGAAAAAAATTCTATCAAGTATGTTTACCTATTCTGCGGATGTAATTTTTATTACGAAAGTGAATTTAGAATTAGATGTACAGAATATTTTACAGAAAAAAATTCTATCAAGCATGTTTACCTATTGTGCGGATGTATTTTATATTATGTAAGTGAATTTATAATTAGGTGTACAGAATATTTTACAGAAAAATATTCTCTCAACCATGTTTACCTATTGTGCGGATGTACTTTATATTATGTACGTGAATTTAGAATTAGATGTACAGAATATTTTACAGAAAAAAATTCTCCCAAGTATGTTTACCTATTGTGCGGATGTAATGCATATTATCTAAGTGAATTTAGAATTAAATGTACAGAACATTTTGCAGAAAAAAATTCTCTCAAGTATGTTTATCCATACTGTGCATGTAGGAAGAATACAGAAGGTTGAGGAGGTAAGTTTCCACAAATGAGACTACGGTATGCAGTGTTCTCTATGGGGTACAATAATCAATCTAATTCCAAAAAATACATACATTTTGTTTAAATAATGTGTGGCAGCGGCATCTATCGGCGACTTTTGAAACTAAAATTGCTGTATAAAATATAAATTTTATCATGGAAATTACAATAGTTTATTTAAACCTAACTTTTTATGTTTAGTTCCTAATTTTTAACGATATTTTGAAGTTTCAATGAATTCTTCATTATACTTTATATATAAATATGTGAACGCAACATGCATTTAATCTTTTTTTTGAATTTTGGAATATTTATAGGCACATATGTATTTTTATATTTATTTTAAAAAGTTCCCTTCATCCTTTGTATTGAATTTCTTCAGC
>CM063506.1:107638268-107660768 GCA_032207245.1 Pardosa pseudoannulata
ATTGAGAGGACTCTTAAGAGGAATAGCATAGCTCCTTACCCCCGTAAAGGTAATTGGCACGTTGCAAATGTAAAGAGTACTGCTTTGTCAGTACAGAAGTATAAAATTAATATCTTGCGAGATCCGAGTTGTAGGTAGGACAATATAATAATTCTCGTGGAAAACGCAAAGTCATTTAGGCAAACTTACGTTGTAAACATTAGGTCTGTAAGTCACCTAAAATGTTGTTCTTAGTACAAAAGATTATCTTGGAAAGCAGTATGTCCTGGTTTTTCAAAATTAAATAAAAAGAAAACAATTAATAATTCTGAGTATTTTTATCTCTAAAACACCAAAGCTATTCTTACATAAATGCTTTACATAACATAACTAGTGACACTTAAACTCCGTCACAGGTGCATCAAGAAAATGACGATTAGGAATCCCGATTGGCTGGCTCATACACTTGCAAATAATGTACGGGTGTTTCACCCCAAAAGTCCGCGAGAAATGATGCTAAAATAACCTTTATTTCTCTTCATCCAAAAATCTTTTATCCTTTATTATGACTATCTTTTCACTTACGGCTGCAATCAAGTAAAGATGGACACTCTTCTCTTTGTGACAGGACAAATTATCTATTACACACACACACACACACACTATATATATATATATATATATATATATATATATATATATATATATACATACATACATATATATATATATATATATATATATATATATATATTATATATATATATATATATATATATATATATATATATATATATATATATATATATATATATATATATATATATATATATATATATATATATATATATATATATATATATATATATATATATATATATATATATAATTTAAATGACATATTTTATACCTTTAATCAATAGTTACTAAAGGGAATTCTGCTAAAAATTTAACACTAAAGAAAACTATTGCACTTAATGTGTCTTACCAAAATAACTATATCAATTGGAGAAGATGTAACTATTTAATCCAATTAGATCGAAGCTATTGAAAATAGTTTTTAACAAACCCCACACATAAGTTTTGCGAACCTGACCAAATTAGTTCCATTTTACCCCTATTTAGCCATTTACACCAAAACAATTTTTTTAATTACAAGTGAAGATAGAATGAGGTTGCACTTTTACTGATTAAGACTAACCGGAATGTAATTTATTTTTATTAAAAGATTTGTAATTTACTTTTAGAGAACGAAAGAGCAAAATTAAATTTATCACGTTCAAGTTCATTAGCTGTGTGTATGAATGCCTTTAATTAAAACCTATTACATACCGGAAGAAATGGATTGTGATTAGGAACGATGTTCGGTAATTTTTTAATTAAAAATTTTTAAATTTGCAGATGCAACTCATAATTTAACTTTTATTAATGGAGGGTATGTTGAAAGCAATAAATAAAAGCATTGTTGTATTTATATTGTTGCTGGTTTGGCAGATTTTTACAAGAAAAAATTCTAAATAATTAGAAGCTATATATTAAATTAAAAATGTCTGGTGTATTGTCATAGAATGTTATGAAATTTCAGAACAGAAGCAGGAGATAAGTAGTAAGTATAACAATATTATAAAGCCTGAAATTTTGATCTAATATGGATATTAAAGATTGCAGAATGGGTAGGACGGTGCTCTTTGGTACTATAATTCAGGGGTTCGAGTCCCGCTGAGGGCATAGTTGTTCATAGCAGTTAGGAATAGTCTTTAAGCAGTATATACATGTCTCATTATCCATCCTGTAACAAAACAGTATACAGTAGCGTTCATTTCATTTCAAGCTCATTAGTTGTGTATATGAATGCCTTTAATTAAAACATATTACATACTCGGAGAAATGGATTGCGATTAGGAAAGATGTTCGGTAATTTTTTAATTAAAAAAATTTTTATTTGTAGATACAACTCATAATTTAACTTTTATTAATGGAGGGTATGTTGAAACTAATAAATTAAAGCATTGTTGTATGTACATTGTTGCTGGTTTGGCAGATTTTTACAAGAACACGTTCTAAATAATTAGGAGCTATATATTAAATATAAAGTGTCTGGTGTATTTTCATAAAACTTTATGAAATTTCTGAATAGAAGCAAGAAATAATTAGTAAGTATAACAATATTTTAAAGCCTGTAATTTTGTTGTAGTATGGGTATTAAAGATTAAAGAATGGGTAGGACGCTGGTCTTTGGTATTGTTATTCGCTGGTTTGAGTCCCACTGAGGGCATAGTTGTTCGTTGCTGTTACGAATAGCTTTAAGCAGTATATACAGGTCTCATTATCCATCATGTAACAAAACAGTATACAGTAGCTCTCCAAAGAAAACAATACTATTTAATGTGAATATAACATTCGAATTTCGAAATATAAAAATTTTTTAGTCCAGGATAGTATGCACACAAACACATAATAAGGTACTATATGATTGTTGTCAGTAAGTATATGATTGATCAGTAAGTAAGAGTTTGTTTGGCATCAAAACTCGACTGCTAATTATTATTTTATCTTAATCTGTAAGAAAATTCTGTGTAAAATAATATTTACAGTATTCATTCATAATTTAACAAAATGTATAATTATGATTATTTCCTAATTTGTATTCATGAAATATCAGTTAAGCAGAAATTTATTCTCATATTTTAAAGCATTTATTCTTACCTATGTAAGAACATTGTTCCAAATATTTGGCCCTAAGCAAGATTAAATCACAAACAGAAAATGAGGCGCTTTCGACTTTACAGAATATAAAAATATTTAGCCTATAAACTATTTTTTAACACAACTAGATTTCTCAACTAAAATAACGCATAAACATAAACCGAATGCTTATTATCTCATACAAGCATATAGCCTGTCATATGACAGGATTAGTAAAATTTTTGATTTTTCAGAATTGTAAAGTACCCTATGAGGCGGTTAAAAATATGGTTTGTGTTTTGGCTCAGAACTATCTGGTATACTCATAATAATTTGTTTATCTTCATACTCCTCTAAAGTCTCCCGATGCTGTGAATACAGTTTAGAATAATATATATATATATAAATATAAATATATATATACATATATATATATATAATATATAATTATATAATATTATATAAATATATATAAAATATATATATATATATATATATATAATATAATATAATATATATATATATATATATTAAATATATATATATATATATACATATATATATAATATATATATATATATATATATAATATATATATATAATAAATATATACATATATATATATACATATAATTATATAAATATATATATATTATATACATAAATATATACATATATATATATACATATATATATATATACATATATAAAACATATATATATATATATAATATATATTATATATAAATATATATATATATATATATACTATATATATAATATATATATTATAAATATATATATATATATATAATATATATATATATATATATAAATAATATAAGATATATATAAATATTATATATATATATATAAATATAACATATATATATATACATATATATATAAATACTAAATATTTACATATAAAATATAATTATATACATATATATATACATATTATATATTATACATATATATCTACCATATATATATATATACAGTATATATATATATATAAATATAATACTATATATATATATATAACATATATATATATACTTATATATATATATATATATATATATAAATATATAAATATATATATAAAACATATATATATACAAGTTCTATATAGTAAAAATACAAAAATATATATACTTAATACATACAAATTATAACTATATATAAATATATATATAAATATACAATATATACATATATAAATAAATATAAATTATATAACATATTAAAAAAATATTATATATACAAAATATATAATTATATACTATATAGCCATAAATATATACAATATTTTTATACTATTTATAAAATAGAAATAATAATATAATATATACTAATATATATATATATTTAAATAAAAATTGTTGTACATTTATATTATAAACAAAAAATATAATATAATTATATAAATTTATAATATTATATATTTATATAATAAATATATACATATTATATACTATGTATTATAAATACATATTTTTATAAATACATATATATATATAAAAACATATATAGAAATATATATATTTATAAAATATTATATAAAATATATTATATATATATATATATAAATAAATATTATATATATATCTTTTAAATCAAATAGAAAAAAAAACAATATACATAGGAATAATAACAAAATAAAATAATAAATAATTAATAAATAAAAACATATACATAAAAAAAAATATAAAAAAAAACTATATATAATAGAATATTCAAAACATAGAACAATAGTAAATAACTAAAATAATAATAAAATAAAATATATAAATATATATTAAAATATATAAATAAAAATAATTATATAATATATATAATAAATAAATATAATATATACACACACTAATAATAAATAAAAAAAATAAAATACAATATAAAAACTAAATAAAATAAAAAAAAAAAAAATAATAAAAAACAAAAAAAAAAAAACCCCCCAACCCCCCACCCCCTAAATCTCCGCATAAAAAATTACAAACACTCCCCCCCATTAAAAAAAAAAAATATTACCACATTTACATACAAGTTCATAAACCCCCCAATAAAACTACCCCAAAAACATACATTATAAAATGAAAAAACCCAAACATAAACAAATAATACCCCCCCAATTCATAATTTTAAACCCCACCATAAAAAATACTTTTTAAATTAATTATTTACAAACCAAACAAAATGAAAATTCTTAACCCCATCTTTAATTAACAAAAAAAAAATACATATAAACAAGAATAAAACCAATCAAAGTATAATACAGAAAAAATAAATACAATGATTTTAACCAAATTTAACAAATAACCCATTTAAAATCCAATTAAATTGCAATCCCTCCATCAAGATAAATTTTTACCATTAATAACCACAAAAAAATTTTTTCACAGTGCCAAAACACACCAAACCAACTGTAATTCAAATTATTCAATGCCATAAAAAATATAAAAAATGAATTACATTAGAATCAATAAAAAACCTAATACAAAAAAATCATATACAAAATCTAAAAATAATTGATAAAAAAAATCAAAACTGTATCAAAAAATCAACATAAAATAGTTTAGGTAAAAAAAAATTTCAAAATATACAGATAAAAAAACCAAAATATTAAAATTTAATAAGATAAATTTTAATAAAATCAAAGTATACAATTAACAAACCTTAAATTAAAAAAAAAATTCCATAAAATAATATAATCGTTAATAACTTCAAATCTCACCCTAAACAAATTTAAATACCCATAAAAACACCTCACAAGATTTGCAAAACTTCTGATAAATGAAAAATAAAAATATCAATTTAAAATTAAATGTAAAAAAAAAAATCAAAAAATAAAAATAATACAAAAAAATTGAAAAATAAAACCAAAAAATGAAAAAATTCACATAAAAAAAAAAAAAAAAAAAAAAAAAAAAAAAAAAAAACAAAAACAAATAAACAAAAAAATTTAAAATATAAAAAATAAAAAAATAAAAAAAAAACATAAAAACTAACAAAAACTACAAAATAATCTGGTAACCGAAAAAAACAACAATGGACAAATAAATAGGATAAATAAAATATTCTTCAATTTTGACAAACAAAATAAATAATTAAAAAATAAAAAAAACAAAATATAAAAAAAAATTTTATACTTTTTTATATCTACATGAAAAATAAATTTTCCCTTTAATCAAATTAATAAAATCCCAAAGAAGCATGAATTTCAATTAATAATGACAAAACAATTATAAAAACAATTGTTTTAAAAATAACTCAAAAAATTAAAAACACCCGCAATTGTAAATTTAAAAATAAAAATTGAATAAAATGAAAAATAAAACAAAAATGAAAATACATATTAAAACATTCATCAAAAAACAAAAATGAATTACATTCATTGATTAAACTGACGACATACAAATAATCATGCAAAATTTTACGTCTTTTTGAAGGATGGATAATTTTGAGAGTTTAACTAATTATGAATAAATGAGAAAACTCAAAATAAATTTTCAGTTTTCTGTAAATCATTACAATGGTTAGCTGTATATTATCCTCGTTCACTTCAGATAAATTCTTTCGCTGTGTCAGAACTAAATATTTTTTTAATAAAAAAAAATCCTTGCTATTTCTTAAAATAAAATTAAAGAAACGAGTCTTTAAAATTTGATAATATCCTAATTCTCTTAAAATATCTTAGGAAGATAATCAATTGCAGCTGATGTTGTTATTTTATTCAAATACATTGATGTTATTGGAAGTTGTTTTCACCAAGCCCTAGGTATGCGTTTTCTGAAATTCATCAAATTATTTCTCTTACTTAACTATTTACCTCAGATCACATTGCTTCTTTTCTTAAAAGGGAAATAATCAAAGCATCTGCCCAGTTTCTAAAGAGGACTACCAGAAATGTAATTTATTTTAGTTTAAAAGATTTTTAATATGCTCTTAACAAATGAAAAAGCAGAAATAAATTATTTCCAAACCTCAACTTTATCTACGGGAGATTTTAATTAAAACCCATTACATACCTGAAGAAGTATAGATATCGGTTCGTAAAAATATTCAATATATTTTTTTTAATATTTGATTTTAAATTTGCAAATCCAGTTAATCAATTGATATCTAAAACTGATGGAATGTATGGTAAATATATTAAATAAGCACTTTATTTTATAATTTACTTTATAATTTTTTGGTTACGAAAATTTTTCCAATAATACTATTTACAATGATTAAAATCTTCAGAATAAATTCTAATTTTCTGGTATATTTTAAAAAGATCTTGCAAATTTCTGAATCATGAAGGATAAAGTTTGAAAAGTTCAACAATACTGAGACATAAAATCAATTGTGTTCTACACTAAACTAAACTTCTAGGCTCAACAGCCCCTAGGGAGCCACGGTGCCAATCTCCGTTTCCGAGACCAAAGGCCCTGGAGTGCGAAACATATGTTCCGGTTAGATCATCAGCCTTACACTTAACTCCCAGTATTGAGTTCTCAAGCATGCTTGATCCTCAGTTTGTCTATACACTGAAGGGATGATAGACTGAGTTAACCTTGCCCAGTCCGGGTATCGAACCTCGGACCTGTGTTCATTTGTGTTCTAATTAATGCAAAATGTTCCACCTCTGAGAATTGAAAATTCTTTACCTTAAAATAGTAAAATAAAGTATTATCATTAGGGTAGTCTATATATTAATCTTGTTGCTCAAAACATTTTTTTTAATCTTTCAAATAGTTGAACTAGATTGCTAATTAATGATAATAGGCAAACAATTTGAGTAACAAAATTAGATATTTGACTGTATGCAAAATTTATCAGTTTTTGAACAAAATATAAATTAATAATAATTTTGATTTTCATTATTTAAGTAGTAAGTTGATACATGTTAATCAAAATTTAAATCGCATTTTTGGCCCTAAATCTTTATCTATTAAATAATCTCGAAAACGCTTTAACTCAAAATAGTAAAATAAAGCATCATTATTATGTTAGAGTTAGAACAAAATATCAGTTCATTAGACTTCAAAATAGTTAAATAAAATTGCTAATTAATATTTTAATTCAAAATAATTTTGATTTCCATTATTTAAATAGTAAGTGGATACATGTTAATCATAATTTAAATCACATTTTTGGCCCTTAATCTTTATCTATTAAATAATCTCAAAAACGCTTTAACTCAAAATAGTAAAATAAAGCATCATTATTATGTTAGAGTTAGAACAAAATATCAGTTCATTAGACTTCAAAATAGTTAAATAAAATTGCTAATTAATATTTTAATTCAAAATAATTTTGATTTCCATTATTTAAATAGTAAGTGGATACATGTTAATCATAATTTAAATCACATTTTTGGCCCTTAATCTTTATCTATTAAATAATCTCGAAAACGCTTTAACTCAAAATAGTAAAATAAAGCATCATTATTATGTTAGAGTTAGAACAAAATATCAGTTCGTTGGACTTCAAAATAGTTAAATAAAATTGCTAATTAATATTTTAATTCAAAATATCTCGCTAACAGGATTAGATATTCGATTATATGCAAAAGTTCTCATTTGAACAAATGCATAATTATTAATACTGCTGATTTGCATTAATTAATTAGTAAATAAATACATGTTAATCAGAATTTAAAACACATTTTTCGGCCGTTAATCATTATCTATTAAATAAGCATGAAAATGCTTTAAAACAAAGTAGTAAAATGAAGTAAAATTATGTTTCTATATTATGTATGATTCTTTTAGCAGAAAATATGTTCGTTGGATTTCCAAATAGTTGTACAAAATTGTTAATTTATAATTAATATTTGAATCTAAAATATTTGAATAACAAAATTAGATATTTGATTATATGCAAAAGTTCTTATTTGAATGAGTATATAATTATTAATGTGGTTGATTTGTATTGTTTAATTACTAAGTGGATACATGTTAATCCGAATTTAAATCACATTTTCCGGTCATTAATCATTATCTATTAAATATACATGAAAATGCTATAATCAAATTAGTAAAATGAATTTTTATTATCATACTATGTTATGTATGACGATGTCCAGTGTTAAGGCGAATAAAAAATAGTCTTTCTTAATAATAATAAGTTTATTAAATCATCGTTTCATTTAAAAGCAAAACTTGAACCATGTTCATTTGTTCATGCAGAGTTAAGCGTGGAAAGTTGTTGACAGCTCCATGCCCACGCGCTAACTCATATCGGTTCACTTAATCATTAAATATCTTTCCGCTTGACCGGATTACTTCAAAAGATTATGCAAGCGTGTGTCTTTTTATTTATTTCATTATTAGAAAAGAGTTCCCATTTTAAAATCGTTTATAACTCACGTAATTTCTAACTATCCCCTTTTTAGACCTGACATATATGATTCTTGTATCATAAGGTATCATAAAATATATTTTAATATTGATTATATGCAAAGTTTTTTCGTATTCGAACAAATGTATAGTTATTAAAACATATTTATTTAAATAGCAAGTGCATATATATTAATGAGAATTTAAATCACGTTTCTTAGCCGTTAATCCTTACCTATATAAAAAAATCTACATAAAATTTAACTCTAAATAATAATATTTCAACTAAATATAATACGAAAGTAATTAAATCAATTACAGCTGATGTAGTTACTTTATTCAATCAGATGGATTACACAGAAAACTATTTTCACCAAGTTGTCCGAATTTGATCAAATTATTTCCATTATTTTTTCCCTCCTTAGCAATTTACTCCAGATCATTTATTCCTTATTAAAAGAGAAACGGAAAGCGTCTGCACAGTTTCTGATGAGCACTACCCGGAATGTAATTTTTTTCCCATAGAAGATTAGTAATTTGATTTTAGAGGATGAAAGAATAGAAATAAATTATATATGGTACGCCAACTTCGCCAATGAGTGATAGTAATTAAAATTCATTACATACCCGAAAGAAATAGATTGCAAGTGAAAAAAATAAGTTCAATAATTTTGAAATTTGTGGATTCAAATGCATGGATCAAATTAATGAGTTAGTTTTCGAAGCTTCTAGAATTTATGATATATTTATTAAACAGTTATTGGCTAGATTGTACTTCATGTACTAGCATTTTCTGTTTAAGAAAGTTTTTCCAAAATTAAACTGTAAAGTAATTGTAATCTTTAGAACAAATTCTAATTTTTTAGTGTGTTTTTGATAGAATTATGTACATTTACTGAACTGAAGAAGAAATTTTGAAAAAAAAAATCAATTCTATTCCAATTTACAAGTGTTATTTCAAGTAGTGTTGTCACTATTTACAAGTAGCGAATTACAAGTTTATAGGACGCTTTACAGATGATGCCAAAATTCCGAATTCGTGAACTCGTCTTCAAACTCTTTATAGCACATGGCCATTTGGTGAATTCAATATGACGATATGACCAAAAAAGTTATTATTTTCCTTATGAATAATTACAAATATTCCTTAAATGGTACTGTAACTTAATGAGATTTAGACTGAAATGTATGGTACTTTTGAGTTAAAATGGCTACCAAATAGCTCCAAGAAAATAATTTCGCCAACTTGAGCTCCTCTGCCAAACAGTAAATGAATTGTTTCGAGATCGCCAAATAGCTGACTGGCAGGTCACTTGTGACACAGCACAGACGGGGTAGGCCTGTCTACGAGTACTACCCGAAAGTAAGAGAATTTGTTTTACGCCGACTCAGACTAAGTCCATACATTAGCAACATACCTACTGATCCCAGTCATCACAACAGCTACCCATAACGGCTACAAAGCCGCTGCTGACCTACGAGAGGCCCGTCATGGTTCGAAGATTAATGTGGTCAACCCCAGTAAGGAACAAGCTCTACAGAGGCAAGTTCGAGACTACCAGGGAAGACGCAAGGGAAATATCACTCAGGTACCCCAGTATCGTGAACCCCGTACACACCTAAAGGAGATATACCCTTGGGGGGACTACCCGAAAGTAAACCTCACTAGGCTAATTTCCAATGCAGTCCTTACAGCTTTCCTTACCGAGCATGGCCCATTACCGGCCTATCTTAGCCTATTCCACCTTTCAGATTACGAGTTAGTACGAGTTAGTTAGTACTTTCAATTAGTACGAGATGTGCTTGCGGTGGCCCGAGTGTGCCCGACCACTACTTATTTGACTGCTCCCTCACTAGGGATTGGCATTTGAAGCGCCCCAGACCAGGTCTGACGGGTGCTTGGGCTCATCAGCTAAATTGTAATAAAACCCTCTAATCCAAACTATGCAAACTGTTTGGTTGGGTATTGAAAAATTCAGAGAATCTGCAGTCCCGTAACAAGGCTGATTCTGAATATGTAACTTTCACTGAACTGCGCTATTGTATTTATTTTCATGCAATTATCTTGTAATTATTATTATTATTATTTTATTTTATTTTATTATTATAACTTTTTTTTGTATTTCCAGTGTTATTTTGTCTGTTTTATATTTGTATGTATTGTTTTCTAATATTTTTACTGTATTTATGTTGCATTGTATATTATGAGCTGTGGATTGTACACCCGGGTGCACCCCAAACATCTTAAACCTTTGTTTTAAGGTAGATGGTCCTCGTTGGTGCAGCCGATTTGAAGCAGCGAACCAGTTGCCGGTTCATTTTCTGATTATTTTTTATAACCAGATTATTATTTTTTTTTATTTCTAGTTATATTTTTTTCTGGTTATATTTTTAGCTCTATATGGTTTCTTCTCTAGTATACAGTTTCATCTCGTGACCCTTTCCGCATGCTCTGGTAAACTTGGAGGACAGTGTGACCGTGAACATATTTTAAGTGCCCCAGTCACCTTTAACGAACATGGCTGATCCCAGGCCGGCTTCGAGCCCCAAACACAGAACCTTTCTCTTGCGAGATCAGTTACGTTTACTACTCAGCTACCGTGTGATATTAAATGCGTATATTTGTGGAAAGGTGTAACGAAGTATTATTTAATTTTTGATTTCTTTTGTATCTCTACATTTGAAGAAAGATGTAAAATATTATTTGCCCATAGCCTTTTGACTTATGTAATATTATTCTTTTGAAATTTTTAAGATTTTGTAGTTTGTGGATATGAATCTTGTAACTTTTTGGTTGGGAGAAGGGAGTGTAATCTGTTATCTGTCCTAAATACAAAATTTTTGATTTCTTTTGTATCTCTACATTTGAAGAAAGATGTAAAATATTATTTGCCCATAGCCTTTTGACTTATGTAATATTATTCTTTTGAAATTTTTAAGATTTTGTAGTTTGTGGATATGAATCTTGTAACTTTTTGGTTGGGAGAAGGGAGTGTAATCTGTTATCTGTCCTAAATACAAAATTTCAACATTTTACGGGTAATTAATTTTGAGTTATGCAAGATACATACATACCAACGGACGGAAAGATATCCCAACAAAACTAGTTAAAATGAGCTTAGAGATTATCAGAATGAATATGTAAATTTTTAAAATTAAATATTGCTTGCAGGTCACATTAAGTTAATGTATAAAATTCTCAATTCATTAACGCATTGTATGCGGGACACGTACTAGTACGTTTTCTGATGATTGATACTTGAGCGCAGGACACGTACTAGTACCGGTTAGTGTAACAACATGGTTTGTTTGTGGGTACAAAAAATTAACAGTATATACAGGAAAACGAAGCCGAATGTTCTTGTCTACTACATAGATTCTTGAAAAATTTAGACAAATAAAAACTAGTTTTTACTTTAGTAGTTTTATAATTGCTCTTTTCATTTTTTATAATGTAAAAATGTATATATATATATATATATATATATATATATATATATATATATATATATATATATATATATATATATATATATATATATATATATATATATATATATATATATATATATATATATATATATATATATATATATATATATATATATATATATATATATATATAATATAATTTGAAAAAAATTAAAACTATATACTACTATTTCTATTTGATTTTCCATATTTACGATACTATTATTCCTTGTAGGTCGCATGAATATAATATATAACATTCTCAATTCATTAACACATTGTATTCGGAACACGTGCTAGTACATTTTCTGACCATTGATACTTGAGAGCCAGATATGTACTAGTACCGGTTAGTGTAACAACATGGTTTGTTTGTGGGTACAAAAATGACAGTATATACAGGAAAACGAAGCCGAATGTTATGTCTACTACATAGATTCTTGAAAAATTTAGACAAATAAAAACTAGTTTTTAAATTATTAGTTTTATGATTGCTCTTTTCATTTTTTTATAACGTAAAAAATGTATATATATATATATATATATATATATATATATATATATATATATATATATATATATATATATATATATATATATATATATATATATATATATATATATATATATATATATATATATATATAATATAATTTGAAAAAAATTAAAACTATATACTACTATTTCTATTTGATTTTCCATATTTACGATACTATTATTCCTTGTAGGTCGCATGAATATAATATATAACATTCTCAATTCATTAACACATTGTATGCGGGACACGTACTAGCACGTTTTCTGACCATTGATAATTGAGCGCGGGACACGTACTAGTACCGGTTAGTGTAACAACATGGTTTATTTGTGGGTACAAAAATAATTGTATATACAGGAAAACGAAGCGGAATGTTCTTGTCTACTAAAATTTAGATAAATAAAAACTAGTTTTTACATTATTAGTTTTATGAGAGCGCTTTTCATTTTTTATAATGTAAAAATGTTTATATATATATATATATATATATATATATATATATATATATATATATATATATATATATATATATATATATATATATATATAATATACATATATATATATAACATAATTTGAAAAAATTAAAATTATATACCACTATTTCTATTTGATTTTTTCCTATTTACGATACTATTATTCCTTGTAGGTCGCATGAATATAATATATAACATTCTCAATTCATTAACACATTGTATGCGGGACACGTACTAGCACGTTTTCTGACAAATAATACTTGAGCGCGGGACACGTACTAGTACGGGTTACTGTAACAACATGGTTCGACTGTGAGTACAAAAATAACGGTATATACAGGAAAACGAAGCCGAATGTTCTTGTCTACTACATAGATTCTGGAAAATTTTAAATTTTACAGTAGTTTTATGATTGCTCTTTTCATTTTTTTATAATGTAAAAATATTTATATATAACATAATTTGAAAAAAATTAAAACTATATACTACTATTTCTATTTGATTTTTCATATTTACGACACTATAATAAATTTATCCACTAAATAATATTTTTGTTTACAAAAATCTTATGGTTGTTATTTATATATTTGTTTTTATATTTCAATATAAAATACGAAAAGTTGGTTAAAAAATTAAATAATTTTTGATCAGTAGAATTTAACTGGATAACTAAATTTACCGGTACAATTCCGCTGAGAAATGTACCTGCATACAATGTGTTAAAAAATAATCAAAAATGGGGTATTTTTAAAATCGGAGCACAAAATGTTTTTATCATTACAAAATAAAAATACACATTTAAAATTTATCTACCATTTTTATTTCAGTCGCAATCCATACCTTCCAACGTATAATGAGTTTTAATTAAAAACTTTTATATACAAAGCTGAAGAAAGATATGCAATTTATTTCTATTCTTTCATTCTTTAAAAACAAATTACAAATCTTTTAACAGAAATAACTTTTATTTCGGATATCCTTCATCAGGAAATGTGCACACGAATAACTTTTTCTTTCCATTTTAATAAGAAGCAGATGATCTAGAATACGTGGAAGAGAAAAAATCAACAGAGATGATTTGATCAAGTTCGGAAAACTTGGTGAAATCTGTTACAGTGCGATCAATTATACTGTAGAAAATGACTACATCAATTGAAAATCAATTTTCTTACTTTGAATGGTAACTTAATGATGGTTTCACTACTTTTAAAGACGAGATCGAAGAAAAATTTTTGAAAAGTCTTTGATGTTATGTATAAATATGTATTGAATGATTACAGTTTTTTTATTATGCTTTACAAAACTTCTCAACTTCTGAAAAATGTTGCTAAATACGAAGAAAATTTTGAGATACCAATGAAATTTAATGAAATCTAGATACCACGTTTCATATATAGTTCATATATAGTATATGTATTTGAGTGCAAGATTGTAACTTTATTTTGAATGTAATATATCACATGTAACGTATTTTTTTAAGTACCAGTATCAGGTAAATCAGTTAAATAAAAAATAATTTGTCGTATCTAAATGTGCTGCTAAGAAATTTTTTTTCGAAAAAAAAA
This sequence comes from Pardosa pseudoannulata, assembly GCA_032207245.1. NCBI lineage: Eukaryota > Metazoa > Arthropoda > Arachnida > Araneae > Lycosidae > Pardosa > Pardosa pseudoannulata. The sequence continues at coordinate 107,653,312 of CM063506.1, forward strand.
TCCCAAATAACTAGAATTATTAAAATGATTTCTGAGTTTAAGGTGTGTTGTTATTAAATCATGTAAATGTTCTTAGGTGTAATGCAACAGAAAGATTAGCAGTAATTTGAAAACTGAAAATTATTACGTTATAATCTGGATAATATGATCCTGCAAAATAAAGAAAATGTCTCAATTCGGAATACTTAATAAGCTATAATGAAGAACTTAATACGATTTATATAACATATAATAGACATTCACTAAGAATATGAAATAGCCTAGGAATATGAATTACAAAATTGATATTTAATTTTTAATGAATAATAAAATTAGATAGAAATGAATATATTAAAAAAATAATAGTCAGTGCATATATTTATATATTTATATATTAATATTTATATATTTTGTTTTTCAGTATAAGCTACGAAAAGTTGGTTAAAAATTTAAATAATTTTCGATCGATTGAGATTTAACTGAATAACTAAATTTACAGGCAAAACGCCCGCTCCCGGAACAATACCGCTGCGAAATGTACCCGCACACAATGTGTTAAAAAATAATCAAAAATGGGGTATTTTTAAAATCGGAGCACAAAATGTTTTTATCATTACAAAATAAAAATACACATTTAAAAGTTATCTAACATTTTTATTTCTGTCTCAATTCATACCTTAAAGCGTATAATGAGTTGTAATTAAAAACCTTTATATACAAAGCTGAAGAACGATATGCAATTTATATCTATTCTTTCATTCTTAAAAAACAAATTACAAATCTTTTAACAGAAATAAGTTTCATTTCGGATATCCTTCATCGGGAAATACGCACACGCATTCCCTTTCCGTTTTAATAAGAAACAGATGATCTGGAATAAGAGGAAGAGAGAAAAAACAACAGAGATGATTTGATCAAGTTCGGAAAACTTGGTGAAAACTGTTTTCAGTACAATCGATCAGACTGGAGGAAATAACTACATCAGTTGCAAATCAATTTTCTTACTTTGAATGGTAACTTAATGATGGTTTCACTACTTTTAAAGACGAGATCGAAGAAAAATTTTTGAAAAGTTTTTGATGTTATGGATAAATATGGATTGAATGATTACAATTTTTTTATCATGCATAACAGTATATCTCAACTTTTGAAAATGTTACTAAAACCACAGAAAATATTAAGATATCAATGAAATTTAATGAAAACTAGATACCACTTTTTATAGTTCATATATAGTATATGTATTTGAGTGCAAGATTGTAACTTTATTTTGAATGTAACATATCACAGGTAACGTATTTTTTTAATATACCAGTATCAGGTAAATCAGTTAAATAAGCAATAGATTGTCGTATATAAATGTGCTGCTCAGAATTGTTTTTGAAAAAAAATCATAAATGACTAGAATCATTAAAATGAATTCTGAATTTAAGGTGTGTTGTGATTAAATCATATAAATATTCTTAGGTGAAATACAAATTTAAAAAAGATTACAGTAATTTGAAAACTGAAATTTATCACGTTATAATCTGGATAATATGATCCCACAAAATAACAAAAATGTCTCAATTCGGAATACTTCATAAGCTATAATGAAGAACTTAATACGATTTATTTAACATGTAATAGAAATTCACTAAGAATATAAATTATAAAATTGTTTTTTAATTTTTAATGACTAATAAAATTAGATAGGGATGCATATATTAAAAAAATAATAGTAAGTGCACATAATATTTCATTAATGTTGTTGATGTGCATTATTTAAATAGTAAAGTGAAGACTAAGCAGATTTTAACATTCATCTTTCGAGGTCGAAAAATTAATATCTTTAAATTCGTTTCAATGTAGAAAAAAATATTTATTTAAAATTTTTAACTTTAATAGTAAATACATATGAATATTGTTTTTAGGCAATGAAATTTTGAATGCAGGCGTAAAATTATCGTAAAACAAAATTAATGCATTTAAATTTATATTCATATATAAAAGTAAGACTAAGCAGAGTTTAATATTGTTCTTGTGAGATCGAAAAATCAATATTATTTAGTATTAGTATTACATAGTATTCAAAGTTATATTCATATATGAAAGTAATAAAAATTTTCATACATAACAAATTTATGATTATAGTATTGATAGTAGTTTCCCAAAATTAGCTTTAAAAAAATCAGATAATAGCCATTTAAATACCCAATAGAGAGCCAAAACATTCTGACGTATTTAGAGTTTTGACTTCTGCTTAACTTTCTAAAAAAATAACATGGAGATATTTTTGCTCGCTTTGGACATTTAAAGGACATATTTAATCTCACATTCCAGTAAACTTTCCAGAACTTTTACATTTACCGGACAACTCATATGTATATATATATATATATATATATATATATATATATATATATATATATATATATATATATATATATATATATATATATATATATATATATATATATATATATATATATATATATACATATATATATATATATATATATATATATAATTATCATATATAGTATAAAAATGATTTGCAACTTTTTTATATACATTTGCTATACTTCCATACGATATATATATATATATACATTACTCAATATATTATATATATATATCTAAAATATATATATTTATAGCATTGCCCCTTTGTGTGTGTGTGTGTGTGTGTGTGTGTGTGCGTGTGTATTTATAATTTAAATCGATAAAAAGGATTTGCAACTTTTTTATAACATTTGCTACTACTTCCAACGATTTATTTGGAAACATTACTCAAATATTAAAAATATCTAACAGGACATTTTTAAGCATTGTCCCTTCCACGCCTTTTCAAGACATTTTTTTCTCATTGTTACCCAAATTTAAATCGAAAACTTAAGGCATTTACATAAATTATTTAATTTTCCAAGCAGTATATAATGATGGAAATTAAGTTTAAAAAATTTAATTGTCGACAAGATATAAGTATGTAAAGGAAATACTTTTTTACTATATAATCACGAAATATACCTATACTTTTATAATATTACTTTACAGCTACTACTTCAGGACAACTTATTAAAAATGTCCAACATGTCCAAATGAACACTATGGAAATTGAAAAAGATATTGGCATTAGAGTGAATTTCATTTCAGTTCCTTTCTGAATTAGCGAGAATAAAAGTAATAACTCATATATTGACGAATTAAAATGGAAAGATGGAAAAAGTAAATTATCAATTTTAAATACCCATTTGCTTTTTATACAGTGAAGAACCCGACCTTAATAATCATTGGCTTTTACTCTTGAGTGTTGTAAATTGATTACATAATGGATTTGAATCACTTTACTTTGCCAATATTTAAACGACCCTCTATTTTTGGAGCTGGTTTATAGGGAGACTTAATATTTACCAGAATTTTCTATATTTATAATCTACCCATAAATATTCGAACATAGATTTAAATTTCTATCTAGGAGGTTTTAATGTATTCCCATCTAAAAACCCAAACTGAGTTAATAGGTTGCAGGCATTACAAACTGCTCTGTACTTTAGACACCGCACCTGATTTTCATCCGAGGCAAAAATAATTTATAGAGTAATTCAAAAATAGAATATTCTTAGAATAATAAAGATTAAAACAGCAGTATGTGATCCCGTAAAGTTTAACAATATACGTTTTAGCAGGTAAATTATATTTTTCAAAACCTAAATGCACCGTTTGATAGAAGTTTTGATCGAAGATGCAGAAATCCGGATGACGTGTAAATAATTGAAAGTCAGTCAAGAGATCGATTGGAAAAGGAATTGCTCTGAATTTTTCAGAGCAATTTCTACTATTTTGACAGCAATCAATCTACTCACAGAAGGCTATTTCATTTATGTGTAAAACTTTTCACCATCTATGCTGCGCTATCTAGAAAAATCAAATATTCTGAAAATTGATTAACACATAAAAATTTATTGATATTTCATTTTATATTTTAAAATAACGTGTAGTTTTTTATATAGAGTAACGTAACACACTTGGTGGCAATTATTTAAAATATTTTAAAGCTTTTTTAGTTATTGTAAAATTAAGGAATAAAGCATAAAACATGGACACACCCTTTCTTTGGTTAAGATCTACCCATAAATATTCAAACATAACTTTAAATTTCCAACTAGGAGGTTTTAATCTATACCCATCAAAAAACCTAAACTTAGTTAATAGGTTGAATGCAAGTCAAACTGTTCAGTAATTTAGACACTGCAACTGATTTTCCTCCGAGGCAAAAATATGAAATTTATAGAGAAATTAAAGAATAATTTATAAATTAAAAATAAATTTTAACAATGTACGTTTTAGCAGGTAAATTATATTTTTCAAAATCTAAATGCCCCGTTTGATCGAAGATGCAGAAATCCGGATGACATGTAAATAATTGAAAGCCAGCCAAGAGATCGATTGGAAAAGGAATTGCGTGAATTTTTCAGAGCAATTTCTACCATTTTGAGAGCAATCAATCTACTTGCAGAAGTCTATTTCATTTATGTGTAAAATTCTTTCACCATCTGTGCTGCACAGTCTAGGGCAATCAAATATTCTGAAAATTTATTAATACAAATAAATTCATTAATATTTCTTTTTATATTTTAAAATAATGTGTATTTTTTGTGTAGAATAACGTAACACACTTAATGGAAATTTTTTTAAAATATGTTAAAGCTTTTCTTAGTTATTGTAAAATTAAGGAATAAAGCATAAAATATGGACAAACACCGTTGTTTCATTAAAATTTGGCAAAAATGATAAAAAATTAACTTTCCAGTCAAACTCAGTACATACAATATATTACTTAAAAATTTTTAACTTTACACATATCAATTATCTTTTTTTAAGCAGACTACAATGTTTAAAAGCAAAAATAACCTATAGAAAATCCAAGTAATTTAAAGCAAAAATACACTAAAGAAAAACTGTAAATATTTTGGAGAAATACCAGTAGTCTGATTCTGAATAAAGATATTTTTAAAACCTACTGCTTTCTTATTTGCTAAACATAACATTATTAAATAAACAAGTCAATTTCATTAAATTCTGAAATTTATAGCATTTATTACCGTTGTCGTATAGCGGAATTGCAAAAAATACATTTCCGTAAAAATTCAATTTAAAGGTTTTGATGTTCAAAGCAGTATCTTATTAAACCAAAAGTTTCACCACCAACACTTATTTAGTTCAATGACATTGATTTTTTTTACCTGTCTGAGTGCTTTAATATGTTTGAATTTGTGAAATCGTAGTTTCATCGAGTTGGATCACTTAAATTTAAAAAAATAAATCTGTAGATTTACTTTCTTCAATGATAGCTATTAAAGTCATACTTAAAACTTTCTGTCTTAATCCATTAAACTGGGATATGAACATTTCTTTTAATGTAAAATAATTTTCATTCAGCTTAAGTAGATTGCAAATATATAACTTACTCACTAGATTGAATGCATTTTTTTTACAAAATAAGCATATAAATTGCTGTCAGTGAAATAATTTTTTTTTGTGAATCTCTAGAGCTTAAAAGTGATTTTTAATGAGACGTCTGTTCCTTAAGGGACACAAATTACAAAAAATTCCTCAATATTTTGAATCCGAAATAGGATCAAAATATAAAGTGAACCTAGACGATTCCAAAAATAGATATTTCATTAAGGCTAAATAAACTATTAAAGACACTATCATTAAAATATTTATTAAATTTTATTCTCTACCTAATACACATAATACATTTTTATGAATTTTGGTGCATTTAAAAAGTATGAAAGATAAAATATCACAATTTCATATCATATAAAGAGAACTTGTGTAAACGAAGGCGTACGTTGTCTTTTTTTGTACCTGTTTGCTTACTTTTACAGGATCAGATTCTGCAGGTTTTTTAAAAATATAGTCTCACCGACAAGAAAACTCACTGCAGCGATTAACATAGAACCACATTTATTTTGAACATGCTACCAACACACAAACACTAAAAAGATTAAACATATATAATATCATGAGATCACCGCTGAGTTATCAGAAGAAAATAGTGCGGAGCGGTCAGCACCAGTCTCTCTGGTTAGCCAACTCAAGACAAAAGCCTTCTAACCTCCTAAGTGTCGGAGAGCAGAATATTCTTTTCCTTATCTGCAACTGGAGAGAACGAGGGTGGAATGTCCTCCCCCATACCGATCAAACTTCCGCTATAATGGGATATGGCATTTCATTCCTCTCTTAAGTCTATCACAACAACTTGCATCGAAAAATGTTATGTACTCAGAATCAGTGAATAAAATAATTAAATATTACCTAATCGATGGTTAGAGCTGTTTTGAATTAGGGTAGTTAAGATACAGCTGTGTGAATTGATATTACCATTAATTTTAAAATCATTTGATTGCACGAGATAAACTACTGATTGACACTCGGGGATAGTACATTGTGGTCATGAATTCCTTTCTGTCAGATGCCAGATATATATACCTGTTAACAAGAGAGCAAGTAAAATCTGATTTATCTCTTCACTGGAAGGTTGGTTTTTGGGAGAAGTGTATAAAATGAGAAAGAAAAATACCCACTCTCCGAAATATTTAAATTGTGGAGAATGTCTGTCGTGATATTACAAAATTCTTAATCTGATAATCAACTATCGACTATAAATTGCTTGTTCAAATTGTATTATGTATTAAAAATTATTCCTATCGCACTGAGAAACCGCGAGACATGGCTTAAACATCATGCCCAAACGAACTCGTAAGTTTGTATCTGTTTTAATTTATTATCTTTGCACATAAGTAATTTTAAGCAGCAATGATCCATGCAGAACTAGGGACATTGGAGAAGTACCCATTTCCTGAGCTTTGCAAATCGTCTTGGCAATGGGTATACAAAAAAGTACTTAATCTGCCCTAAAAGAACAAGGTATTTGGTGATATGTCCTGGAAGCCGAGAAATATCCCACTTATTCTGACACACTAAATTTACTTTGCCTGTATTTTGTAAATAGTGAAGATACTAAACACTTGCTGCAAGCAATGCAAAAATAAGGTGTTTATACGTAATATCCTGTATTAATAATATTCATGAATTTCATTTAAAGGATGATTGATAAAAACGGGAAACATTTAACAGGGGATACACCAATCGAACAATAATTCCTTAAAATCTATTTTCCCAGCCACAAAATGTCTTAATTAATGGAGTGTAGTTGACTTAAAATTCTCCCAATACATTTCCTAAAGGTTTATCTGCAATAGATGCAAATCTTCTTCCTGCTCTCCATATTTTCCAGCTGTCCTCGGTTCTCTTTTCCATGATCCAAGCTCCCTTTCTTTGTTAATAACTCCGACTAAGCAAACTTTCTCTTGGGAATTCAGCATCTCGCTCTGGGATCCACCACTGTTCCAGCACGTGTTTCTATATACATTCTCTTGTCTACCGTTGACTGTTATAGATGTGTTTTTAGCAGCTCCTCAATAAAG
>CM063506.1:107663268-107665768 GCA_032207245.1 Pardosa pseudoannulata
ATTACACAATTTGCATAGAGTGTCACCGTTTTCACAGATGATTGTACTAACCTCGTGAATGTTAGAAAAACTTTATTGTTACAATAAAAGTTTAAGGAATAAAATTGTTCAAAATGAAGTCATTGTATTCTAAAATTAATGGTCGTTGGTGAAGAATGCTCCGTTCATTTTAAAGATATTCACGAATGAAATGCATTATTACTTTCACAGACATCTTGTTGTTGTTACTTATTCGCCTGGTGTAGGAAATCCTACATTATGTTCAAAATACCCCGACCTGTTAGATCCCCTTGGATCAGATCCTCTTTTACCCACAACTGTCTCCAGGAGGCGACAAGATAATTAAAAAGATTAGCAGGACTGGCGAGAGGGAACAGTAGCAAGGAGAGCATATCCTCTTCCCATTCAAGAACTTCAAATATTTTAAGTGGCCACTTCTAAATCTCATCATGACCGATTAAAAAATCTGGGGGCCACTGAATGATAGGGACAAGGATTAACCTGCGAGACAAACGATGGAAAATGGTACATCTGGATTAGGGTAGTTTGCAGATTCTTTTTGGAGAGGGATCACTAGGGCAGAAGACTACCTTGACCACTAAAATCCCTTACAGCCAATTAGCTGAGGATAATGGAACGAACTTCACGCTTAGGATGACCCTGCCCGACGTACATTGCACGTTCCACCCAGGTACAACCCTCTAGCCACTATGAGACCGACTGCAGGATTTTGAGGGTGACAGACATCGTATATCGTATTACATTACCTTTTTCACGGATTACTTTATAAATAAGAAAATTAAAAAAGAAGAATTCTGATCCTTAAGGTGGAAGAAAAATATATGCTTTTTTAAATACTCTTCGAAATCTATGTTTTATTTTACTATTTAAATTATGAGAAAGCAATCAAGAGGGTGACGAAAGATCTATGAAATTGAAAACCAAGGAGGGAACATTTGCTCAGTAACACTGCATAGAGTTTTACAATTTAAATAACTTAATTGCCGACGAAAATTTACACAATTTTCTTCTCATTGTCAACCTTTTTTTTCCAACGTTTTTTTAAGAATGACTTTAAGGTTACAGCAAAAATAAAGTTACAGAATAAAACTATTGAAGGTTAAGCATACAAAAGCATACAAAACTATACATTGAGTAGAAAAATACTATGAATTCAATAGTTACTGAATTCAAAAAGGTATGATTTATTATATATATATATATATATATATATATATATATTATATATATATATATATATATATATATATATATATATATATATATATATATATATATATATATTCAGGATAGTTAATGTATAATCTTCTCAAAGCTTATACATACGCCTATAACAAATAAATTGTTAATTATGCTTTTAGAAGATGAAGAAATGTCGGAATAAATAAGTAAAGAATGTAAAGTCGCAATATGTCCCAATATGTAAAGAAATATTGTGAAATATACAAGATTTCTAATAAATATGAACAATCGCTTTTAAAAGGTTTTGTAAGGTTGTGTAATAAATAAAGGTTGGGTAATAAATATTCAAAATTTTCTCTTATAAATATTTAGAGGTTTGAAACTTGCTGATAATTTCTGATATTATTCTAATTTTTTTTCTCAATTAAATGAAATATAGGACTTTTACCACACATTTTTTGTCTATCTCATTAAATCATGTTTTGTGAGATTATTTCATCCTTAGCTCCATTAATTATTTAATTTAAAGGAAAAGGGATTATTGATTACCCTTTTTTTTGTCAGTATGTGTAAAACAATTACTGACACACATACACATATATATTTATTTGTGTGTGCAAATACAGTTAATTAATTTTCTTTCAGTACATACTTTTGAATGTACTGGAAAAAGGAATGAAATTTTTGAAGTACTAGAAAAATGCAAAGTAAGAGACTGAAAATTTTCGGATGTATTTTTAAACATCATAAAATATAAATGCCTGACTACTCTTTATTTTCAATGTTTAAACAACAATCAAATACGTCTAGTTTGCGGCTAATCTTTTTTGTCACCAAAGCCCGAAGACAAAAATATTACAATGGAAAATGCAAAACATTTTATCGAATGGCCGTCTGGAAAAGGAATCTTTGATGACATGTAAAAGACGAAAAGAATTCCATTTATGTATTTCGAAATTTCTGTTTATGTGATTTAGTCTTTGATTTTTTGTAACTTTGACTACCATTAAAAATTTCGTGAATACGACAGCTTTCATTCTTCTTTTGCTTAGAATTAAACTGAAAGGTTTTTTGTATCTTGGTGCACCTTATTTATCTTGACAGGTTTAGTTATTTCATGAAGATTTCTATCTATAGGAATATAATTTTAAATAAAATTATAATAGAATTTTGGGAAGAATATAAATTTCATCTAAGGAGATTTTTTTTATTTGAAACATATGTAAATTTATAAGTACTACATATTTCTTGCTCGATCTCTATCACACACACACACATATATATATACATATGCATA
>CM063506.1:107668268-107690768 GCA_032207245.1 Pardosa pseudoannulata
AGGTATTAAGTTAATAAAATAAATAAAATAAAACAAATAAAATAAAATAAAGTAAAATGAAAGAAAGAAAAGAAATAAAAGCAATAAGTATGTATTAAGTGTTTAGTATTAAATACATCACTTAACGGAAAATCCTCCGAAGGATGAGGCAATTTCACACGTCATACTATGGCGGGTAATTTTTTAGTATGTATAAAGCAGTACCCTAAAATATGGAATAAATGAAAAATTTATTCTCCTGGAATTTTTTTAAATTACCACAAAGCATAAGAATAAAAATATAGATTTTAGGTTTTAAGTGAAAATACAAGAAAAAGACGAATTTTGAAAAATAATATTAATTCAATTGAAAAAATGTTTTTTTTTTATTTCGAAACTGTACACCAACTTTGTTATTTGGGGGACAAAATAATGTCATTTTTGGTTGAATTCTGCAAGTTTTTAGGTCTTTTGTTTACTTCAACATGTTAAGTTTGTTTGAAAATAATAGCTTCTAAGATAATTATTTTCCTTTGTCTGAAAGGAAATTCTCATTTTTCTTCCCATTCATTCCTACAAATATTTTGAAGGAGGTATAAATAAAGTAAAAGAGCAATTATAAATATATTCACATAGATATTATCAACGTCATGTTGTTTTGTATGCCGTACATGATATTTCCCTCGTTATATTTGCTAAATTAAATTTAAGAAACTAGGAAAAGGTAGAATAAAATTACAATAATACGAGCGACCTCATTATGTTCATTTTTACTAATTGTGAAGAAGGAAAGAAAACCGAAAACAGCATCATTAAAAGGCATAACGTAAAAGTCATTTCGCAATGTTTTCAAAAGATGTTTGATTTTAAGAAATAAATGTCTTTTCTCAAAAATTAAATTATTCAATTTATGGAAAGATGGCAAAACTTTGAAGGGTAATTAGAAACCTTTCCATTCACACAAGAAAAATAATAATAACTTTTTGTTAAATCGAGAAAGATGTTGACTTGTTTGGAAGTGTAAAAGTGTATTCTACTATAAGAAATGACAATTTAATTTAAGCTCCTATATTAAGAATTTTTAAGTATTTTTTTCAATAATATTAAATCTTATAATAACAATAAATCCTTTCCCGAACAGTTTATAAACTGGAATAAATTGTATAATGTGTTTATTTCTATAAGTGACTGTCTATAGAAATATTAAAAAACAACAACAACTATTTTAGTAAGTTAAGAAACATTCTATCTTGATGTGAATATGCATGTAGAACCCTAGGTAAATCGATAAATTTCTAAATCGGATATACACAAGTTTTAATCTTCGATTTGAAACATACCTCATGGATTTCATTCGATATGGACACAACCTGATTTTCTGGTTTGCTTATTGAATTTGCACATTTTTTTACTGTACTTCATTTATACCGAGAATAAAAAAAATCCTCGCTGACTGAAAACTGATTTAGAGATATTTTATTTTAAATAACTTCAAAATGAAATTTTGTCACAGAAATAATCCTTCACACAATGATGCAATATACGTATAAGAATAATTATTAGTTTTTAAATGAATATTATTGCAGAACCAACTTACTAACGAGTTCAGCTTTATTCTAATATTTAGAACTATCGTTAATGAAGAGATTTATAAATAAGGAAACATGTAAAGAAAAAATATTTCCTGTCATAAATTGTATATTTATATGATTTGTTTTAAATCACTATTTGACATTTTCTCGTATAAATATTTTTTTACCACTAAAAATATCCTAACCAGTCAAATGACTGGTATTGTATGTGTAAAAAATGTGATGGGTAATGAGTTAAAATAGAAATAAAAGAAATAGGTATGTAAGTAAAAAAAATAAACTAAAGGAAAAATGAAAGAAATAAAATAAAAGAAAAGAAATAAAAGCAATAGGTAGGTATTAAGTGTTTAGAATAAAACACACAACTTAGCAGAAAATCTACCTAAAGGAAGAAGCAATTGTCACCCATCATACTATAGCTGGTAATTTTTTTAGTATTCATAAAGCAGTGTCCTAGAATAAGGAAGAAATGGGAAAATTTATTCACCTGGAGTTTTTTTAATTTACCACAAAGCATAAGAAAGAAAACACAAATTTTACGTTTAAAAAATACAAGAAAAAGATGAATTCTAAGAAATAAAATAATTCAATTGCAAAAATATTTTTGATTTCGAAACTATACGCCAACCTTATTATTTCTGGGACAAAAACGTCATTTTTGGTTGAATTCTGCAAGTTTTTAGGTCTTTTGTTTACTTCAACATGTTAAGTTTGTTTGAAAATAATAGCTTCTAGGATAATTGTTTTCCTTTGTCTGAACGGAAATTCTCATTTTTCTGTCCATTCATTCCCTCAAATATTTTGAAAGAGGTATAAATAAAGTAAAAGAGCAATTATAAATATATTCACATAGGTATTACCAGCGTCATGTTGTTTTGTATGCTGTACATGATATTTCCCTCGTTATATTTGCTAAATTAAATTTAAGAAACTAGAAAAAGGTAGAATAGAATTACAATAATACGAGCGACCTCATTATGTTCATTTTTACTAATTGTGAAGAAGGAAAGAAAACCGAAAACAGCATCATTAAAAGGCATAACGTAAAAGTCATTTCGCAATGTTTTCAAAAGATGTTTGATTTTAAGAAATAAATGTCTTTTCTCAAAAATTAAATTATTCAATTTATGGAAAGATGGCAAAACTTTGCATGATAATTAGAAACCTTTCCATTCACACAAGAAAAATAATAATATCTTTTTGTTAAATTGAGAAAGATGTTGACTTCTTTGGATGTTGTTAAGTTCCTATATTAAGAATTTTTAAGTATTTTTTCAACAATATTAAATCTTATAATAACAATAAATCGTTTCCCGAACAGTTTACAAACTGGAATAAATTGTATAATTTTATGTGTTTATTTTTATAAGTGACTGTTTATAGAAATATTAAAAAACAAGAATTATTTTAGTAAGTTAAGGAACATTCTAACTTGATTTGCATATCCATATAGAAACGTAGCATTATCGGTAAATCGGATATACATAAATTTTAATCCTGGATTTGAAATATACCTCATGGATTTCATCCGATGTGGACACAACATGATTTTCTGGTTTACGTTTTGAATTCGCACATATTTCTGCTGTACTTCATTTATACCGAGAATAAATTCTCACTAAAGAAAAATTGATTTATAGCTATTTTATTTAAATAACTTCAAAATGAAATTTTGTCGCAGAAATATTCCTTCACACAATGATGCAATATACTTATAAGAATAATTATTAGTTTTTAGATGAATATTATTGCAGTATCAACGTACTAATGATAGTTCAGCTTTATTCTAATATTTCGAACTATCGTTAATGAAGAGGTATTTGAATAAGGAAACATGTAAGTAAAAATTGATTTCCTTTCATAAAATGTGTGTTTATTTGATTTTTTTTAAAATCACTATTTGACATTTTCTCGGATAAATATTTGTTTAACACTAAACATATCCTAACCAGTCAAATGACTGGTATTGTTTATGTACAAAATGTGATGGGTAATGAGTTAAAATAGAAATAAAAGAAATAGATATGTATTAAGTAAATAAAATAAAAAAAAAATAAAATAAAATAAAATGAAAGAAATAAAAGAAAAGAAAAGAAATAAAAGCAATAGGTAGGTATTAAGTGTTTAGAATAAAACACACCACTTAGCGGAAAATCTGCCTAAATTTAGAAGCAATTGTCACCCATCATACTATGGCGGGTAATTTTTTCATATTTATTAAGCAATGTCCTAGAATATCTAAGAAATAGGAAAATTTATTCATCTGGAATTCTTTTAATTTACCACAAAGCATAAGAAAGAAAACACAAATTTTACGTTTAAAAAAAATACAAGAAAAAGATGAACTTTAAGAAATAAAATAATTCAATTGCAAAAATATTTTTGATTTCGAAACTATAAGCCAACCTTATTATTTGGGGGACAAAAAATGTCATATTTGGTTGAATTATGGAAGTTTTCAGGTCTTTTGTTTACTTCAACATGTTAAGTTTGTTTGAAAATAATAGCTTCTAAGATAATTATTTTCCTTTGTCTGAAAGGAAATTCTCATTTTTCTTCCCATTCATTCCTACAAATATTTTGAAGGAGGTATAAATAAAGTAAAAGAGCAATTATAAATATATTCACATAGATATTATCAACGTCATGTTGTTTTGTATGCCGTACATGATATTTCCCTCGTTATATTTGCTAAATTAAATTTAAGAAACTAGGAAAAGGTAGAATAAAATTACAATAATACGAGCGACCTCATTATGTTCATTTTTACTAATTGTGAAGAAGGAAAGAAAACCGAAAACAGCATCATTAAAAGGCATAACGGAAAAGTCATTTCGCAATGTTTTCAAAAGATGTTTGATTTTAAGAAATAAATGTCTTTTCTCAAAAATTAAATTATTCAATTTATGGAAATCTTTGCATGATAATTAGAAACCTTTCCAATCATACAAGAAAAATAACAATAACCATTTGTTAAATCTCGAAAGATGCTGACATGTTTGGAAGTGCAAAAGTTTATTCTACTATAAGAAATGACAATTTAATTTAAGTTCCTTGTTAAAGCTGTTAAAAGATTATATTAATAGTTTTTTTAGTATTTTTTCACTAATATTAAATCTTATAATGACAATAAATGATTTTCGAATCAGTTTATCAACTGGAATATACTGAATAAGAAATTTTATGTGTTTATTTCTATAAGTGACTGTCTATAGAAATACAACAACGATTATTTTAGTAAGTTGTATGCGGGACACGTACTAGTACGTTTTCTAGCGATTGATACTTGAGCGCCCTTAAAAATTATAACAAAAATACAGAAGAAATGCTGAAAATCCAATGTACTTACGATAATAATTAAAAAAAAAGATATCATAAGGCAAAAATAAATAAAATCTATCATTTAAAATCGTTTAAAATTGATGCGTACCTTGAAAAATTATAATAAAAATGCACAACAGATGCTGAAAATCCAATATACTTAAGATAATAATTAAAAAATACATCTTAAGGTAAAAAATAAAGAAAAATCAATCATTTAAAATTGTTTAAAATTGATGCGTACCCTTAAAAATGATAACAAAAATACAGAATAAATGCTGAAAATACAATGTACTTCCGATATTAATTAAAAAAGATATCATAAGGCAAAAAATAAAAAAAAATCTATGGTTTAAAGTTGATGCATAGCTTTAAAAATTATAACAAAAATAGAGATTAAATGCTGAAAATCCAATATACTTATTATAAAATTTAAAAACAGACATAAGGTAAAAAATAAAGAAAAATCAATCATTTAAAATTGTTTAAAATTGATGCGTACCCTTAAAAATGATAACAAAAATACAGAATAAATGCTGAAAATACAATGTACTTCCGATATTAATTAAAAAAGATATCATAAGGCAAAAAATAAAAAAAAATCTATGGTTTAAAGTTGATGCATAGCTTTAAAAATTATAACAAAAATACAGAACAAATGATGAAAATCCAATATACTATACTTACGATAACAATTAAAAAAAGACATCATAAGTTAAAAAATAAAGAAAAACCAATCATTTAAAATTGTTTAAAAATTGATGCGTACCCTTAAAAATGATAACAAAAATACAGAAAAATGCTGAAAATACAATGTACTTCCGATATTAATTAAAAAAGATATGATAAGGCAAAAAATAAAGAAAATCTATTATTTAAACTTATTTAAAGTTAATGTGTACCCTTAAAAATTATAACAAAAATACAGAACAAATGATGAAAATCCAATATACTATACTTACGATAACAATTAAAAAAAGACATCATAAGTTAAAAAATAAAGAAAAACCAATCATTTAAAATTGTTTAAAAGTGATGTATATCCTTCAAACTTATAACAAAATACAGAACAAAAACTGAAAATCAAATTACTTAAGATAATAATTAAAAAAGATATAAAGAAAAAAATAAAAAAAATCTTTCATTTAAAATTGTTTTAAAATTGATGCGTATCCTTAAAAATCGTAGCAAAAATACAGAACAAATGCTGAAAATCGAATATACTTACGATAATAAAAAAAGATATCATAAGGTAAAAAATAAAAAAAATCTATTTATTAAAATTGTTTAAAGTTGATGCATACCTTTAAAAATTATAACAAAAATAGCAGAACAAATGCTGAAAATCCAATGTATTGACGATCATAATTAAAAAAGATATGATAAGGCAAAAAATAAAGAAAAATCTATCATTTAAAAATTGTTCAAAATTGATGCGTACCCTTAAACATTTTAACAAAAATACAGAAAAAAATGCTGAAAATCAAATATACTTAAGATAATAATTAAAAAAGGATATCATAAGGAAAAAAGGAAAGAAAAATCTATCATTTAAAATTGTTTAAATTTGTTGTGTATCCTTAAAAATTACAAAGAAAATACGGAACAAATGCTGAAAATCCAATGTACTTACGATAAAAATAAAAAAAAGATATCATAAGGCAAAAAATAAAGAAAAATCAATCATTTAAAATTGTTTAAATTTGTTGTGTATCCTTTAAAATTATAAAAAAACACGGAACAAATGCTGAAAATCCAATGTACTTACAAAAATTAAAAAAAAAGATATCATAAAGAAAAAAGTAATGAAAAATCTATCATTTAAAATTGTTCAAATTTGTTTGGTATCCTTAAAAATTACAAAACAAATACGGAACAAATGCCGAAAATCCAATGTACTTACGATTAAAATTAAAAAAAAAGATATCATAAGGCAAAAATAATGACAAATAAATCATTTAAAATTGTTTAAATTTGTTGTGTATCCTTAAAAATTACAAAGAAAATACGGAACAAATGCTGAAAATCCAATGTACTTACGATAAAAATTTAAAAAAAAGATATCATAAGGCAAAAAATAAAGAAAAATCAATCATTTAAAATTGTTTAAATTTGTTGTGTATCCTTAAAAATTATAAAAAAACACGGAACAAATGCTGAAAATCAAATATACTTACGATAATAATTAAAAACAAGATATCATAAAGAAAAAAGTAAAGAAAAATCTATCATTTAAAATTGTTTAAATTTGTTGTGTATCCTTAAAAATTATAAAAAAAATACGGAACAAATGCTGAAAATCCAATGTACTTACGATAAAAATAAAAAAAGATATTATAAGGCAAAAAATAAAGAAAAATCAATCATTTAAAATTGTTTAAATTTGTTGTGTATCCTTAAAAATTACAAAAAAAAATACGGAACAAATGCTGAAAATCCAATGTACTTACGATAAAAATTAAAAAAAAAAGATATCATAAAAAAAAGTAATGAAAAATCTATCATTTAAAATCGTTCAAATTTGTTGTGTATCATTAAAAATTATAAAATAAATACGGAACAAATGCCGAAAATCCAATGTACTTACGATAAAAATAAAAAAAGATATTATAAGGCAAAAAGTAAAGAAAAATCAATCATTTAAAATTGTTTAAATTTGTTGTGTATCATTAAAAATTATAAAAAAAGCAGGGAACAAATGCTGAAAATCCAATGAACTTACTATAAAAATAAAAAAAAAGATATTATAAGGCAAAAAATAAAGAAAAATCAATCATTTAAAATTGTTTAAAATTGATGGGTACCCCTATATTTTTTACGAATAATTGTAAAGTATTCGGAATTTCGTATTTCCTGTGTTTTCATGGTTCAAAATTAGTTTATATAAACAAAGGATTTTTTTAACTCTGAAAAATTGTTTTTCTGAAAAAGTACCTGCATTTCAGAACTCTGAAGAAACAAAGCATCGAAATTTTGAAAAATATAAAACTGCAAAATATGGCACTATCATTCATCTTCTGTGAGGCATCAATTTCTCCCATTTTCGTATATGTGAGTGTTGAGCCTATCCATTGGTATTTGCATATCTAAGCACGCATTAATATTTCAAAGACAAAACCTTCATATTTCACTTTCCGACAGGCAAACTAAATTTTTTAAACAGACTCGGTTCTTCTGCCATTCGCGTTGAAAACTAACTCAAAATTCAAAAGATCCGGGGAAGAAAGAATGGTTTTCTGAAAATAGAATATTCTGAGTCTACAGAAATATCTCTTTTAGTGTCCATCTGCAAAGGAGGCTGTGAAATCAGTCGGTTCAAAAGGAAAAGACTTCTTTCTACGGAAAATAGTAAGCATCGATGAATTATTCAGTGGTTCAAAGAAAATGGCGAAAAAACTTGTAGAGCATAAAATGTGTCGTATGAAAGTTGTCCTCCTCAATTCGCATAAAACAGAAGAAAAACCTGAAAATAATCCTTCCCATTTTCTTCTTTCAGCTATAAAATTGGATTTTTTTCGTTGCATTTTCAGACTTCCTACGAAAGTTAACAGTTCATAGATCTGTAAAATTATTTAAAATGTGATTAATTGGAAAAGATCTAGAATTCAAAAGGGTATGTTATCTAAACAATTAATTGATAATGAGTGCAATAACCTATTGAACAAGTTGTTAAAAATAAGGAAAATATTTTGCTGTGAGGAAAGTTTATCAGATGATTTAGTCCATAAGTAACTCTTTGTAATATTTACTAAATGATGACTTTGATAAAAAGTATGACATAGTTTTCAAATGAGAAAGAAATAAAAACCATTAACTGATAATTATTGTAATGGATTACTGGGAGCTGTTAACAGCAGGGTAAGCGATAAAAATTAAAAAAGATATCATAAGGCAAAAAATAAAGAGAAATCTATCATTTAAAATTGTTCAAAATTGATGCGTACCCTTAAAGATTATAACAAAAACACGGAACAAATGCTGAAAATCAAATATACTTACGATAATAATTAAAAACAAGATATCATAAGGCAAAAAATAAAGAAAAATCTATCATTTGAAATTGTTCAAAATTGATGCGTACCCTTAAACATTATAACAAAAATACAGAAAAAATGCTGAAAATCAAATATACTTAAGATAATAATTAAAAAAAGATATCATAAGGAAAAAAGTAAAGAAAAATCTATCATTTAAAATTGTTCAAAATTGATGCGTACCCTTAAACATTATAACAAAAATACAGAATAAATGCTGAAAATCCAATCTACTTACGATAAAAATTAAAAAAAAGATATCATAAGGCAAAAAATAAAGAGAAATCTATCATTTAAAATTGTTCAAAATTGATGCGTACCCTTAAAGATTATAACAAAAACACGGAACAAATGCTGAAAATCAAATGTACTTACGATAATAATAAAAAAAAAGATATAAGGAAAAAAAAGTAAAGAAAAATCTATCATTTAAAATTGTTCAAAATTGTTGTGTACCCTTAAAAATTATAACAAAAATAAAGAACAAATGCTGAAAATCAAATATACTTACAATGATAATTAAAAAAAAAGATATAAGGAAAAAAATAAAGAAAAATCATCATTTAAAATTGTTTAAAATTGATGCGTACCCTTATATATTATACGAATAATTGTAAAGTATTCGGAATTTCGTATTTTCTGTATTTTCATGGTTCAAAATTACTTAACTCTGAAAAATTGTTTTTCTGAAAAAGTACCTGCATTTCAGAACCTTGAAAAAACAAAGCATCGAAATTTTGAAAAATATAAAACTGCAAAATATAGCACTATCATTCATCTTCTGCGAGGCATCAATTTCTCCCTTTTTCGTATATGTGAGTGTTGAGCCTATCCATTGGTATTTGCATTTCTAAGCATGCATTAATATTTCAAAGACAAAACCTTCATATTTCACTTTCCGACAGGCAAACTAAATTTTTTAAACAGACTCGGTTCTCCTGCGTTGAAAACTAACTCAAAATTCAAAAGATCTGGGGAAGAAAGAATGGAAGTTTTCTGAAAATAGAATATTCTGAGTCTACAGAAATATCTCTTTTAGTGTCCATCTGCAAAGGAGGCTGTGAAATCAGTCGGTTCAAAAGGAAAAGACTTCTTTCTACGGAAAATAGTAAGCATCGATGAATTATTCAGTGGTTCAAAGAAAGTGGCGAAAAAACTTGTAGAGCATAAAATGTGTCGTATGAAAGTTGTCCTCCTCAATTCGCATAAAACAGAAGAAAAACCTGAAAATAATCCTTCCCATTTTCTTCTTTCAGCTATAAAATTGGATTTTTTTTGTTGCATTTTCAAACTTCCTACGAAAATTAACAGTTCATAGATCTGTAAAATTATTTAAAATGTGATTAATTGGAAAAGCTCTAGAATTCAAAAGGGTATGATATCTAAACAATTAACTGATAATGAGTGCAATAACCTATTGAACAAGTTGTTAAAAATAAGGAAAATATTTCGCTGTGAGGAAAGTTTATCAGATGATTTAGTTTGTCCATAAGTAACTCTTTGTAATATTTACTAAATGATGACTTTGATAAAAAGTATGACATAGTTTTCAAATGAGAAAGAAATAAAAACCATTAACTGATAATTATTGTAATGGATTACTGGGAGCTGTTAACAGCAGGGTAAGTTTTCGTTTCCAGAAATGTTTATCAGGTAATTAATTTGTTACTTACCACATTTAGTAAAGGGATGATATTTATGAAAGCAGAGCTAGAATATAAATGAGTATAAAATCAAAACAATTAATTGATAATTAGTGTAAATAGTATTGGTAAGTTGTTAGAAACGGACTATAAAGACAAATCTTCTGTCTTTCTATATTATAGGTATGAGTTATTAATGGGTAAAATTGTAAGATATAAATTTTAAAAGTATGGAAATACATTTATTTCACAACTATAAAGAGAATATTTAATAAAGAGAATATGTAATGTGTAATACATGATGTTCATTTGAGTAAGAAATCAAAACAATGAACTAATAAGTAGTTTAATGGATAATTGGGAATTGTTAACAACATGGTGAAACTTTTGCTGTGAAAATTATTTGTCACAGTGATTTTTTTTTTGTTATTTACAATATTTAGTAAAGGCAATATATTTATGAAAGCAAACGAGTAAAAAATCAAACTAATTAATCAATAATTAGTGTAAATATTATTTATAAGTTGTTAAGAAAGCAATATAAATGCAAATATTCTGTATTTCTATTTTATCCTATTACCTATAAGTCAATTATCAATGTGTAAATTTATAAAAATTTAAAAAAAGTGTGTAAATACTTTTAATTTACAACTATAAAGAGAAAATTTTGTGTAATGTGTATAACATATGAATGCTCAAATGTGTAAGAAATCAAAACAATTAACTAATAGTTAGTGTAAATGATAATTAAAATTGTTAAGAACTTGGTGAAGTTTATGGTGTGAGAAATATTTATCAGACAGACATTTTTGATATTTACAATATTTAGTATAGGGACTATATGAAGCAAAATTAGAATGCAAAGGAGTATAAAATCAAAACAATTAATTGATATTAAGTGTAAATAGTAAGTTGTCAGACAAGTACTATATATCTTCTCTTTTTATATTTTACCTATTAACTATAAATAAGTTATCAATGTGTAAAATTGTATAAATTTTAAAAAGTGTGCAAAAGCTTTTAATTCAAAACTGTAAAGGGCGAGCGATGGCCGATTGGTTAGGGTTCTGGTCTTCGGTACCTCAGTACCATGTGGCATGGATGTTTGTAGCCGTTCGGAATCGGCTTTAAGCCGTAGGTCTTGGTCTCATTAGCCCTCGTGTTGTAAAAAGTAGACCGTAGCACTCCAAACCAAACCAAAACTATAAAGAAAATATTTTGTGCAATGTGTATTACATAACATATAAATGCTCAAATGTGTAAGAAGTGAAAACAATTTAATTAATAAATAATGCAATGGATAATTGGTAACTGTTAACAACATTAACGGCGGTTCTTGTTGTGAGAAATATTTATCAAATAGTTTGTTTTCTTATTTACATTATTTAGTAAAGGGACTATATTTATGAAAGTAAAATTAGGATGCAAAGGAATATAAGATCAAAACAATTGATAATTGATGTAAATAGTAAGTTGTTAATCAAATAATATAAATGCAAATCTTCTGTCTTTATATCTTACTTATTACCTATAAATAAGTTATTGTGTAAAATTGTATAAACTTTAAAAAGTGTATAAACGCTTTTAATTGACAACTATAAAGAGAATATTTTGTGTAATGTGTAATACATAATACATGAATTTTTAAATGTGTAAGAAATCAAAACAATTAACTAATAATTAGTGTAATGGATATTAGGGAACTGTTAACAACATGGTTAGGTTTTAGGTGGGAGAAATATTTATCAAATAGTTTTTTTTATTTAACATATTTAGTAAAGGGACTATATTTATGAAAGCAAAGTTAGAATGCAATGGAGTATAAAATCAAACTAATTGATTGATAATTCGTGTAAATAGTAAGTTGTTAAACAAATAATGTAAATTCAAATCTTCTGTCTTTATATCTTACATATTACCTATAAATAAGTTAAAATTGTATAAACTTTAAAAAGTGTGTAAATGCTTTTAATTTAAAGAGAATATTTTGTGTAATGTGTAATATATAATACATGAAGATTTAAATGTGTAAGAAATCAAAACAATTAACAAATAATTAGTGTAATCGATAATTGGGAACTGTTAAGA
Organism: Pardosa pseudoannulata; assembly: GCA_032207245.1. Lineage (NCBI taxonomy): Eukaryota > Metazoa > Arthropoda > Arachnida > Araneae > Lycosidae > Pardosa > Pardosa pseudoannulata. The sequence continues at coordinate 107,680,926 of CM063506.1, forward strand.
ACATGATGAAGTATATATTGTGAGAGTTATTTATCAGACAGACTTTTTTTTGTTATTTACAATATTTAATAAAGGATTATATTTATGAAAGAAAAGCTAGAATGCAAAGGAGTATAAAATCAAAACAATTAATTGATAGTTAATGTAATAGTATTGGTAAATTGTTAAACAAGTAGTATAAATGCAAATATTCTGTGCTTATGTTTTACTTATTTCCTATAAATTAATGTGTTACCAATGTTATGTTATCAATGTAAATGTAGTTATCAATGTGTAAAATTGTATAAATTTAAAAAAGTTTGTAAATATCTTTAATTCACAACCACAAAGAGAATATTTTGTGTAATGTTCACAACACAAAATATTCTCAAATATTTTTACACATTAGTATTAAAAATTAAATAACAATTTAGGAATAATTTGAATAAAACATGTGTTTAAACTAAAAAGACTGAGTATCAGTAAAATGCAGTCACAATCACAAGTTTTAATTATAAGTTAAATTAATCGATGGTGCAAATAATTTCTCTATATATTTCATTCCAAATGAAAAATAGCAAAATTTATAATTTGAAAAAAAAATGAGAAAAGTTAGGCATTTTAATAGAGACAGTAAAAACTAAGGTATTACCTAAGATTTAAAACTTCATTGTCGCTTTAATTAATTCAGTAATCTAACTAATTACAAACGTAGAAGTTTTACAATTAAAATAATACATCTTCAATCTTTGTCTAACCAACCTTCATTAGACATTCCTGAAGTAGTCATTGTTTTCTTCGTTTACAACACAAAGGAGTTCACTGCCTTTACAAGCAATGCAAGGAAACAAAACATTTTCGTATACACGTGCAAACTAGAATGCATTCAAGGAAGTGCAGAGAATTCTTTCCATCTTAACAAATGATGTAAGGTTTAAAATGGTTAAATGTTTCAAACTTTTAAAACTATTTGTTAAAAATAAAAAATATAAATATTATGCTTTATTTATATAACAATTATTAAACTTAAAGAAGGTGTACAAACATAAAACAGGTTTTTGAGAAATTATAGCATAATACGAATTAAAAATGATTTGATTTTTAGTTTGTGTATCAAATTGTAATCTATACAGTAAATTTACTTTATGGTTGAATTAAAGTAATTTAAATATTTTAAACTTAAATATTTTAAGATTTTATAAAAATAAAAGCTTTTAGTTTAGTTAATTCCCTCTGAGTAAAAGATAATTCTTTCTTTTTCTTCGATATTCATTTATATATATATTCAAATAGGGATATAAATAAATAGAAATAGCAATTTAAATAAATAAATAAATAAGTATATATACATATAATATAAAAGTAAACTATAAAATATTAAATAAGATTAAATAAAAATTTTATTAGTAATCTTGATGCTCCATGCTACTATCAAGAAAAACTAAATTATATATTAATTAAAAGGAAACAAATATAAAAAGATAAATAATTGGAACGAATTTGGAATAGGAATTGCTGTACTTGAAGCAGTGGGGAGAGGTTACCTAGGTTAGTTGTTATTGATTTTAATTTTACTTCAGCTTATAATTTTATTTTCGTATGAATTGTTTTTAGACTGTTAGTCCATTTTTATTGATGTACTTATGGTTGACAGAAGCGTTTCATATGATTGAAATAGCCATTTAACAGGAATAAGGGGGTCGCAATTTCCCCCACCAATTCATATTCCAAATGATGTAAGGTTTTATATGGTTAAATGTTTCATACTTTTAAAAACTATTTGTTAAAAATAAAAAACTGTACGTTTTCTTTTATTTATATAAAAATTATTAAATTTAAATAAGGTAAACAAACATAACACAGGTTTTTGAGAAATTATACAATAATACGAAATAACAATGATTCGATTTTTAGTTTATGTACTAAACTGTAATATAGACAATAAATTTCCTATTTTGGTTGAATTAAAGTATTTTAAAGGTGTATTGTTAACTTATTATAAGATTTTATAAAAATAATAGATTCTAATTTAGTTAATTCCCTCTGCGTAAAAGAAATTTCTTTTTTTCTTTGATATTCATTTATATAAATATTCAAATAGGGATATAAATAAATAGAAAGAGCAGTTTTAAATGAAGAATTAAATAAATAAGTATATATATATATATATATATATATATATATATATATATATATATATATATATATATATATATATATATATATAATATAAAAGTAAAGTATAAAAGATTAAATAAGACTAAATAAGAATTTTATTAGTAATCTTGATGCGCCATACTATTATCAAGAAAAACTAAATTATATAGTAATTAAAAGAATACAAATATAAAAGATAAAGAATTGGAACGAATTTGAAATAGGAATTGGTGTACTTGAAGAGGGGGGGGTATACCTAGGTTAGTTGTTATTGATTTAAATTTTACTTTAGTTTATAGTCTTAATTTCGTATGGATTGTTTTTAGACTATTGGTGTGTTCTTATGGCTCTACTTAACGTGACCAGAAGCGTTTCATAGGATTAAAATGATCTTTTAACCGGAATGTGAGGATCGCAATTTCCCACACCAATTCCTATTCCAAATGATAAAAGGTTTTATATGGTTAAATGTTTCATACTTTATTTTTAAAACTATTTGTTAAAACTAAAAAATGCACATTTTGTTTTATTTATATAAAAATTATTAAACTTAAAGAAAATACACAAACATAACACAGGTTTTTGAGAAATTATACAATAATACGAATTAAAAATGATTCGATTTTTAGTTTGTATACCAAACTGTAATCTAGACAATAAATTTCCTATTTTGGTTGAATTAAAGTAATTTAAAGGTGTATTGTTGACTTAAATATTTTAAGCTTTCATAAAAATAAAAGATTCTGGTTTAGTTAATTCCCTCCGCGCAAAAGATAATTCTTTCTTTTTCTTCGATATTCATTTATATAAATATTCAAATAGGGATATAAATAAATAGAAAGAGCAGTTTTAAATGAATAATTAAATAAATAAGTATACACAAACACACACACACACACATATATATATATATATATATATATATATATATATATATATAATATAAAAGTAAAGTATAAAATATTAAATACGATTCGATAAGAATTTTATTAGTAATCTTGATGCGCCATGCTATTATCAAGAAAAACTAAATTATATATTAATTAAAAGGAAACAAATATAAAAAGATAAAGAATTCGAACAAATCTGGAATAGGAATTGCTGCACTTGAAGCAGTGGGGGGTATTCCTAGGTTAGTTGTTACTGATTTTAAATTTACTTTAGTTTATAGTCTTAATTTCGTATGGATTTTTCAGACTATTTTTTTTTGCTGTACTTATGGAGACCGGGAGCTTTTCATATGATTAAAATAGACATTTAATTGGAATCGCAATTTCCCTCCCCCCACACACACACCGCTTCATGTACACCAAATCCTATTCCAAATTCGTTCATATTCTTTATCTTTTTATCTTTTTTTCCTTTTAATATATATATATATATATATATATATATATATTATAATATATATTTATATAAATATATATTATATATATATATATATATATTTTATACATACATACATACATACAACATACTTACATACATAATATATATATATATATTATATATATATATATATATATATATATATATGTAATCCATTTTTTATAAAATCCTTCACAAGGAGAAAGTTCACCATATAAGTATGAGAATGCAGTTTCATATTCAAGAGAACTCAGAAGTTAATTTAAACTTTATTTCAGAAACAAGGCACATCTGCCCTTCTGGACGATACATAATCAAAAGCCATAGAGTTCACTCTGTTCTCACACAAGTACAACAAGAGCACTGACAACAAGAATTTTAAACAAAAAAAGCTTACTAAGCGAATTAAATGCAATATCAGCAAAACACGAAAACATGTTAACACCTAAACTGCTGTATAGACAGAAAGTTTACAGTTTTATGACAGAAAAAATGTTAAGTGGAAAATACTTCGGAAAACCATTTAGTGATAAAAATATCTAAATATTAAATAGGAGAGAGGAGGTTTTTGAAGAAATATTAAAGTTAAATAATTTTGATATATTACAGATATATATATATATATATATATATATATATATATATATATATTTATTTATATATATATGGCTAAGATACAAAGAATTATAACCAGTGACTTTTATATATCTTATGAGTGAAATTAATAGGTAGTATTTTAACAAATTAAATTTGAGACACTCCAAAAGATAAAATAAATTCGATATGATGCAAACTACCGTTGTTTATTTTCTTTCTTTAATTGTGAAAAAAGAGCATAATGCGTAAGTTATTCCGCAATATTTTCAAAACATGTTTTATTTTAAGAAATGGACGTCTTTCAAGAAATATTTGATTATTCAATTTACGAAAAGAATGGTAAAACCATTCTGAATAACAATAATTCTTTCTATTTTTATAAAACAAATAGGGATAGCTGTGCATAAGAAATAGAAAAATTGAGGAATGTTTTGTCAAATTATAAAGGCATCTGATCATTTGTGTTTCTTGAAATGTGAAAATTTAATTTTGAATTTCCAGGTACAGTTATTAAAAGAATCTGATAAATATAATTATTTTTTAAACAATACAATTCTAGATGAACATCAAACTTTATGAGAAAAATATGAGATTCCCAAATGAAAAAATTAAATAAGTTATTTGCATTTTATTAGTCATTGTATCAGACTAATAAATAGTAATAAATGAATCTTACTTATTAATAAAAAGTTTATATAGGTATAGTGGTGAAGAATCATTTCCCAAGGTATACATGAATATTATTTAAGTATCTCTTGAATTAATTTATACAGAAATTATATCTAAAAATTTCGATTCACTTAACTGAGGGGATTACATTTTAAAGCCTATAGTCTAAGGATTTTTTAATCAATTTTCATTCTTTGTTATTAATTCTCTGAAATTTTATTTTTTAACAATTTTCTTTCAGGATTAGTTACAAGAATCTTTATGAAGTATTATGTATAAAAAGAAATAGATATATACATATATGAACACTTAAGACATGATGTTTAGTTTTATAAAATAACTAGACGACCCGACAGACGTCCTGTTTTAACGATGTAAATTCAAAAATTGTAAATTGTTTTTAAATAAATTATAAATAGGACCGTTTTGATGGAAAAATAAGGAAAAATTATTTAAAAAATACTTGAAGCTACCACGCTTAAATACATCACAAATATAATTAAATTAAACTAAAATTCCAATTTTGCATGTTCGGGGATTCGAAGCCTTGATTTCTCGTTCTGAAGCCCGTTGTGCTGACCACTGCGCCACAGATAAGCTGGCAGAGAGGGTTTCAAACGGCTTTATAATAACCCCAATAAGCGCTCAATTCTTGATTTTTTTACCACTTAATGATTTAGAAGGAGCAGTTCTCGCTCAAGTCACGCGTTCCAAATCGCATCAACCTGGCAATGTTTATCGGTTTCAGTTTGTTCGTAGTGTGCACAAGAGATGAACTATCCACACTGGCCAGACGCTGTTGGATATTTGTTCGAACTAGTTTATATTTTTTTCTTTGTTATATAAGATTGTAAAAGTTTGTAAAACTTTTTCTAAGAATTCATGTCCAGTATTTTTACTCCTTGAAACGTTCTGAAAAATGAGCTTTTTTATTTATATGTGTATATGTATATTGATAAGATGTTTAATTTTGAAGGGTCCCAATGGAAAGTGACATTGAATTGGATGAATTTAACTTGAATAATTCAGATACTGGATCTTTGACTTCAGTTCCGAGTTTGGGAACAGAAGAAGAATATCAAAGAGAAAGAATAAATGAATGGGCAGAAAGAAGGACAAGTACAAGTGCCCCGCCCCTTTCAGCTCCATTTGAATTTATTGGAAAATTGGCAACTTATTACCAAATTTCATCATTCACTAAGCTAATACAGTTTTTCGATTATTTCATTGATGGTGAGTTAGTTGGAAAGATTATTGAGCAAGCAGATTTATTTTCTGTACAAAAACAAAGAACGAGGCCAAATACACCTTTAAGCGCAGCGGATCAGTGGTGTGTAACCCTGACAGAGATACGTATTTTTTCATTATCGTAATGTCTATGAATTACATATAAACCGGAAGAAAAATTATATTGGTCCCAAAAGAGTTGTATTTCGACTCCATTTTTTGCAAAAACCATGTCGTATAGAAAATACGTGATAATAAAAAAAATATTTATATTTTGCGAATAACGAGACATATGATACAGCTACACATCCACATTTTTTTCTTTTGTTTTTACCCATTTTTATATTTAGTATGTTTCAAATGTAGTTTCAAATGTAACAAAAAACTCGACGTTTTTAGTTACATTTTTGTTAAAATAACCTGAATGTGGAGGGGCTAATAAAAACATTTTCTATCAAATCAAAATGTGAATCCAAACCATTCTCAAATCATTTTAATTGCATACACAAAATTTCATTAAAATCAGTTCAAGCGTTTAGGAGCAGTTCTGTTACAAACACACGGACAGAAAAATTTTATATATAAAGATTTTCAGAATGATAATTACAAATTTATAACAACATAGAGGTATTTAGTGATCAAAAGTAAGTGAATTCCTTTAATACGTTGTCTCATAAAGCATTGGGATATTTATCAACTCAAGAAAAACTATAAAAATTTATCTAAAAGATAACAGCCTAAAATTAAAAAAAAAAGGTAATATGTTAACACATTATATGTGGGACACATACTAGTACATTTTCTGACGATTGATACTTGAGCGAGAGACACCTACTAGTACGGGTTAGTGTAACAATATGGTTTGTTTGTGGGTACAAAAATAACGGTATAGATTCTGGAAAAATTTAAACATAAAAACTAGTTTTACATATATGTAGATAACAGAAATAAAATTATTTAAAAAAATAAATTTAGATTTAAAATAATTTTTATTTATTTAAAATGATATATATATTAGATATATATAATATATATATATATATATAAGATATATATATATATATATATATATATATATATATATAATATATATAATATATATATATATATATATATATATATATATATATATATATATATATATATATATATATATGTATATATATATGTATATATAAAATTTATGTATATATGTATATATAAATATATATATATATTAATATATATATATATATATATTTATATTATATATATATATATATATATATATATTTATATATATATATTATATATATATGTATATATGTATATATATAATATATTTAATTATATATAATATATATATATATTATATATATATATATATATATATATATATATATATATATTATATATTAAATTTATATATATATATATATATATATATTTATATATATATATATATATATATATATATATATATATATATTTTATTATATAATATATATATATATGTATATATATTTGTATATATATATATATATATATATAAATATATATATATATATATATATATATATATATATATATATATATATATATATTTATATATATATATATATATATATTATATATATATATATACTTGTTTGTTTGTCAATTTATATGTTTATTTATATATTTCAATATAAAATAAGAAAAGTAGGTTAAAAAATTAAATAGTTTTCGATCTATTGAGATTTAACTGAATAACTAAATGTACATGTATAACGCCAGCTCCCGGTACAATTCCGCTGCAAAATGTACCCGCACACAATGCGTTAATATTAAATTGAAAACAAGTAAATAAAGTTGTAACTCGAAACAAAATTAATTTTATTACAAATAGAAGTACACCCCAACATGTATCAATATCCATAAATAAGTTGTTCATCTCATATTTCCACAATATTTTTCGCTCATAAAGAACGTCCGGGAATGTGCTTAAAATTTAAAGTAAAGTTGAAAATTCTTGTTGTGAGGCTTAAAAGTGACAAGAGACATTCGTTGCACGTTTGATGATGAACTGCATCATTACAGTTTCCCCAACATAGAAAATATATATATAAAAAACTGACGCTCCAAAATTTTTATTTTACCTTCTTATCTTAACGATTCTAAAAACATAAATATATCATAACGGTTCGTAAACTTTTTGATTTATTGTCACACATCATATTTTACGAAGAAAAATGGCTAATAAAAGAATATTTCTCTCACAAGATAAAAGTTTCGGAGACTCCAGAGGAGTGACAAACCATCAAGTATTTGTCTTTATTAAGTAGCTCTCCACTGAAAGTATGCAATAAATTATTATTTTAGATATATTTTCAGAGAGTTGAGTGAAAATGATCAAACTTTTATATCTAAAAAGGTATTTTAAACATAGTCAAGTCTTAATGTTTATGTTGAAATTGTTCTACACCATAAATTCCATCGAACAATGGCCGAATGGTTAGAGTCTTTCAGGAAAGTTCGTGGGTTAATCATAGTATGGATGTTCTAGCCGTTAAATTTAAGCTGTATCGGTGTCATTAGCCCTCGTGTTGCAAAAAGTAGACCGTAGCACTCCAAACCAAACCAAACCAAACCATAAATTCCTTAACAGCAATTCCTTAATAGTAATTATTAATAATCATCAATGTAATTATTGATAATTACATTGATGAAGAGCAAATGGAAAACGATTTAATAACTTGTGACATTTTAAAGCAAACCGTATTTAGTTATTCCAGTAGAAGTAAGTTTATAGACAGAGGAAAAATTAGTGGACATAGAATTAATGTGTAAAGACAATTGTACACATTTATGAACATTCGTGGTGGAAGCTGTGTTATGTTTCCCATGCATGAAATTTAAATGTAAAGCTTTACTTTAACACCTAGCCATTTTTATATTAATGCATCTGCTTCATTCCGTATACGTAAACACTCACAAAAATACACTCAGACACACACAGATGCAAACACACACAATATACTGCTCTGAGCACAAAGTGATGAAATTATTGTGGGATACTATATCCTCTGCCAACATATACCAATTTTATGCCCACCACGCCATCAAATAGAAATGCATCGTCCCCGAGCGGCTGCGTGGGGATGATGGTAAGAAAGAATGATAGGTTCAATTAAGAAATACCTTCGGAAAACTTTAGGTAAGGTTGTTTTGGATGGTTAGGACTGGTTTGATATACAAGTCGCTCTTAATAGTAGTCTTATTGTCCATGAATATGAAGCAAGCTATGACTCTGAGGATGCTTTAACACCCTCGTAAGAAAGAAATTAACTACTATTCCTTTCATCCAGGGCTTCGAACCGTAATTTTTTTGTTCCGGTTTTCGTTCCGGTTCAACTAAAAAATTAATATCGGTTCAGTTCTGGTTTTCGCTCCGCCAAAAATAACTGTTTTCGTTTCAGTTCCAAATGAATAATTTCATTTTATGTATATTCTTATTTGTACTAAAAATATAATTCTATCATAAACAAAAAATGTAATTCTATCAAAATTTAGAAGATTTTATTCTTTTTTTAATTGGTACACTATGTGAATTGATACAAACAGCAGGTACGATAAGAGCCGTGAGCATTGGCATTGTTATCCATTATCAAAATCGCATTTGACAACTAGGTTCATGATTACCCACATTCGTCGTTTGACTCTCACATCGTGCACTTGGCCTTGCAATAATTATGCAAAAAATATATTATTTATTTAACATATGAAAATTGCCTCTAATTATTAATATATCTTCTAACGTGGTTTCACTGAGATTACTTCTGTTGTCTCGGAGAATAAATTTCAAACCTGAAAACGCTCTTTCAACAA
>CM063506.1:107698268-107703268 GCA_032207245.1 Pardosa pseudoannulata
TTGACATATTAGACCGCGTGTACCACTCCCTTCTTGTTAATACAGTCATCAACATTAACAACAACAAGACTAAACTTTATTTGAATTCTTTACTCATGGAAATTCAGGAATAACTCTTGCGTTTCAACTTGACGGAAGAAATAAGAGGAAAATATTAACGCTAACTTATAAATAGTGGCTAAAACAAAATTACTATTACACTAATACACTTTATTTTCCTAACGATTGTAAATTCTTGAATAATATAGAGCTTTGTGACTATATTTTAGGATTCGCATTTATTGGATATAAATTTTTGATACCCATGCCTGGAACAGACATCCTCTGTGATTCTCTCTGACTTGGTAAGATTGGTAAAAGATTAATCAAAACGGCTTTAATTTGAATTTAAGAAATATAATTAATTTTTAGTGTGATTAACAATCGTAGTGTTTCCGGGCTATAAATTTTAAGTAATTTTAATTTTAATTTTTATTAAAATTTCGAAATTTTTAGATATCTAATTTTTTTTCTGCTGAGATCATATACAATTTAAAAGTAATTATAGAGCTTTAATAACAAATATGTTTGAGAAAAAGTGTGCAAAGTTTTGCAGTTTGAGAAAACAGTAAAAAATTAATACAATTTTCTATAAATGTAATTTAGAAATAAGTATACCATATAATTAACACTAGATTGTCCGAGATTTCCTGTATACCTATATTGCCCAAAAACAGTCAAAATGGCTGCATTGTGAAAAAATAACAAATATGTAAAGAAATTTGTTTAAAATTAATTTTTAATATTATATAATAAAGGAGGGCGGAAGTAACTACAATTATTCATAAACACATTTATATGTTATAGAAAAAGTCACCAAATTCTAAGAAATTGTGTCATTAATTGTTTTTCTAATTGAAATTAAAAATTAGTCAAAATGACTGCCTTGGGCAATCTAGTGTTAAAATTGGAAACTTAGCTTTCATTAAAAATGCCATTTTAATAATAAATCTTTTTTCCAAGTCTTAGAAGGTTTAAATAAATTTCTACTTTTGCAGCAGTTAAAATTTACCTTGATTGCCAGAAAAGTCGATGATTTCCTTAATCTGAATGTACCTTAGAATGTAGATCCAGTTTGTAAAATGATTTAAAAATTATCAATACTTCTACATTACTCCATTAATTTTAAATTGGAAATTTATTCTTTTTGCATAATCCATACTTTTATAAAATAAAGGTATCTCCTTTAACCAGATACTTGCTGTATTTTTTATGTCTGTTCACTGAAAGAAGCAATGTTACGAATATTGTGAAACCTGACAAAGTTCTAAGTTTTCTTTGAACAATGAAGTTTATATACAATCTCAAATTAAACGTGTCCCGCGGAAAGAATTGATTTCAATTAAATGAAAACTGAACAAGATCTTGTTTTCCACTTGCTTAGAGGAAAACTAAGAAAAAAAAGAAGTCGTAATTGCCTGCCTCTGGTGCAAATAACTAAAGATTGTCTCAAAGTTTCTCGATACTCTTATTTCAATGCATCTGATTAATTCAGTGCTTTGATAAGACTCAAAGAAAGAACAGAAGGAATGTAGAAACAAGAATGTGATATTAGAAATAGCGAGTTTCGGCATTTTCTAGAGGATATATCTGAAATAAGTCCTTGGGATGACAAAATGAAGAACGTGGCTTGATTACAAATGATGTTTCACAGATTAAATACTAAAGATGTGTCAGAAAAGCAATAATATATCTAACTTTTATAGTTGGATTCTTATTGAAAGTTTCCAGGAAGTAAACGGATAACGGTGTTAGAGATTTAAGAGATTTTTTATGTGTGTGTGTGTGTGTATAATTTAATTGATGTTCAGAAAGGATTTATTTAAAATGTTATAGCAACATTCGTAAATGAAAAGTTCGTAAAATAAAAATTTCTGTTTGCTAGTATAAATTTAAAAAAATAACGTTTCCGATTTCACAGAATCTCAAAATTTTTAACTTATAAAAATGTTAAATAATTTTAACTAAAATGCTACATTAAATGAAACTGTATGTTTATGCTTTTGTACCTAACTTTTATAGGTTGATTCTTATTGAAAGTTTCCAGTAAGTGACCGGATAACGGTGTAAGAGATTTTTTTTATGTGTGTGTGTGTGGAATTCTATTAATGTTTAGAATTGATTTATTTAAAATGCTATAGCAACCTTCGAACATGAAAAGTTCATCAAATAAAAAGTTGTGTTTTCCTAGTATAAATTTAAAAAATGACGTTACCGATTTCACAAATTCTCAAACTTTTCAACTTATAAAAACTTTAAATAATTTTAAATAAACGAGACTAAAATGCTACATTAAAGTAAACTGTATGTTTATGCTTTTGTACCTAACTTTTATAGATTGATTCTTCTTGAAAGTTTCCAGTAAGTGAACGAATAACTGTGTAAGATATTTTTTTAAGTGTGTGTATGGAATTCTATTGATGTTTAGGAAGGATTTACTTAAAATGTTATAGAAACATTCGAACATGAAAAGTTCGTCAAATAAAAAGTTCTGTTTGATAGTATAAATATAAAAAAACATGACACGTCTCCAATTTCATAGAATCTGAAAATTTTTATCCTATATAAACTTTAAATAATTTTAAATAAAAGAGCCTAAAATGCTACACTAAAGTAAACTGTATGTTTATGCTTTTGTACCTAACTTTTATAGGTTGATTCTTATGGAAAGTTTCCAGTAAGTGACCGGATAACGGTGTAAGATATTTTTGTTATGTGTATGTGTGTGGAATTCTATTAATGTTTAGAAAGGATTTACTTAAAACTTTATAGCAACATTCGAACATGAAAAGTTCATCAAATAAAAACTTGTGTTTTCCTAGTATAAATTTAAAAAATGACTTTTCCGATTTCACAGATTCTCAAACTTTTTAACTTATAAAAACTTTAAATAATTTTAAATACGAGCCTAAAATGCTACATTAAAGGAAACTTTATGTTTATGCTTTTGTACCTAACTTTTATAGATTGATTCTAATTGAAAGTTTCCAGTAAGTGAACGAATAACTGTGTAAGAGATTTTTTTATGTGTGTGTATGGAATTCTACTGATGTTCAGAAAGGATTTATTTAAAATGTTATAGCAACATTCGAACATGGAAAGTTCGTCAAATAAAAAGTTTTGTTTGCTAGTATAGATTTAAAAAAAACATGACACGTTTCCAATTTCACACAATCTGAAAATTTTTATCTTATAAAAACTTTAAATAATTTTAAATAAACGAGCCTAAAAGGCTACATTAAAGGAAACTGTATGTTTATGCTTTTGTACCTAACTTTTATAGATTGATTCTAATTGAAAGTTTCCAGTAAGTGAACGAATAACTGTGTAAGAGATTTTTTTATGTGTGTGTGTGTGGAATTCTATTGATGTTCAGAAAGGATTTACTTAAAACTTTATAGAAACATTCGAATATGAAAAATTGATCAAATAAAAAGTTATGTTTTCCTAGTATAAATTAAAAAATGACACGTTTCCGATTTCACAGAATCTAAAAATTTTCAATTTATAAAAATTTGAATAATTTTAAATAAACGAGCCTAAAATGCTACATTAAAGGAAACTGTATGTTTATGCTTTTGTACCTAACTTTTATAGATTGATTCTTATTGAAAGTTTCCAGTAAGTGAAAGGATAACGGTGTAAGAGATTTTTTATGTGTGTGTGTGGAATTCTATTGATGTTCAAAGAGGATTTATTTAAAACATTATAGGAACATTCGAACATGAAAAGTTCATCAAATAAAAAGTTGTGTTTTCCTAGTATAAATTTAAAAAAATTACGTTTCCGATTTCACAGAAACTCAAAATTTTTAACTTATAAAAACATGGATAATTTATAATAAACGAGCATAAAATGCTGCATTAAAGTAAACTGTATTTTTATGCTTTTGTACCTAACTTTTATAGTTGGATTCTTATTGAAAGTTTCCAGTAAGTGAACAGATAACGGTGTAAGAGATTTTTTTATGAGTGTGTGCGGAATTCTATTGATGTTCAAAAAGGACTTATTTAAAATGTTATAGCAACATTCGAACATGAAAAGTTCATCACATAAAACATTTTGTTTTTTCAGTATAATTTTTTTTAAAAAATGACACTTTTTCGATTTCATAGAATCTCAATATTTTTATTTATAAGAACTTGACTGATTTTAAATAAATGAGCTTAAAATGCTACATAAACTGCATGTTTATGATCTTGTATTACAGCACAAATTTTTTCATTATTTTCATTTTTTAACTACGTATAAAAAATAAAATTTGTACTTACTATAAACAGTCGTACAATACTTGGAGATGCGTGGGTATCCTTAAAAAGTTTTTATTGCTTTAAATTTATAAAGAATACTTTACTACTTATAAAATTTTTTCTAAAGAAGCAAGTTTATCTGATCTTAATTTGGAATTTTGTGGATGCTGATTAGAAAACTGTGGATGATTGGTTTCCTAATGTTGAAGTAAATTGCTATTTTTGTAATTTTTGACCTCAGTATTACAAATAACACATAATGCTATTCCATTATTGTCAATACAAAAACAAATTCTCCTCCAACACATTATTAAAACTTCTATTTTTTTCCTCGTATTTTCTTTTTATTTATTTTCGTTCTCTGTTGTCCTATTTTTAAAAAAACTGGAAATAAATAAAGAAATTTAGAAAATACAAGTTTTGTGTTATTAAAACAATAACAACACTTGTTACATACTACATAACAATGTATAGTTAATTAAAAAAAATTCCAATTACAAATTATCTGCATGGCAAGAATGATACAAATTGTTTCCTCCAGAGCACAATAACAACTGTCCTTTGAAATGAAGTTTACAAATTCAAAATCGGTGTGGATTCGGTCGATTACGTTCGATTATGCCACTTTATATCCGTTCGCGCAGTTTTCTATGAGTCATAACATTCTTAACTGGGAAGGAAATAAAATTTGTTACAACGTAGTCTTTCATA
>CM063506.1:107708268-107758268 GCA_032207245.1 Pardosa pseudoannulata
TTACGTAAAAGAACAGGTAAATTAATATGCGCATTTAAGGGAGGTATTCTCAGTCTGGCAGTCATGTTCTGGGATTATATGATTTTTCATTTCTTCCATGCTGTGAATGTCATTCAAGCATCTTTCCCTTTTTGTTTGTGTTCTTTATTAGTCATGTCTGTAGCACACTACAGTCGATGTGTTTTATTTTCTATGCCTTCATTTTTTATGAATTTAAAAAAATTTCAATTATTTATTTTCTGGACAAGAGGATACACATTTATGGTGTACTTTCTTTTGAGGCTGTGTATAGGTATATATTATTTTCTATTTTAAAATTAGTTGAGATTTTTCTTCTGTTATATTATTTTGTTGGGATTTCATTTTCTAGATTGTTACAGTTTATTACCCGATGAAAATTATATTAGGCAATTATCCTTACTTACCGCACTTTAATTAAAATTAAACACCAATATATTTAAATGTTGCAATTAACACGCTGTTAAACGTATTTTTATGTTATTTTTGCTGTTAAACTTTGTTCCAGTTATCAGAGTAAGTAAAATCCCTTTAGCAAGGAAATTTTATATAAGTGTTCATATTTTTTATATGTGTCTATAATATCACTTCATTGGATTAAACTACCAGTTATGGTTTAATATTATTAGTATGATGTTGTAATAAAGGCATCTATTAGAATAACTTTTGGCTTATATAATAAATATATAATAAATTTTGTAAATAAATTTTGTATTTATTAAATATATAATAAACTTATGTAATAAATTTTGGCTTTTAGATTCTGTCAATTGACATTACAAGAATACAATTTAGAATTATGAAATATTATATTTAATAACATATTTTATGAAGCGGATAATATTAAAAAGGAATTCTAACAACCTTAATTCTAGTCATTCCAAAAATAATACTTAAATCTGTAGCTAACACTATCAAAATATTAGAAATTTAAAGTAAAAGAAAACCACTAGATTAAGACGAGAATTTTGGATTTCATAAGGATGTTAGATTCATTTGTATTCATATGTTAATTTAGAGTTTAGAAGTCCATTTTAAGCATTTTTATTAGATTTTTATTATATAATTCCAAAAGCCATAGATATAAAATTCATTTTTTTTATAATAATGCCTTTCAGAATGAATAGTTCATTCTTATCTATACTTATGGAGTTTCTGAAATTTTCAGATATTTTTAATTAATATACGATTTCAGAAGAGTTATGAAATCTCAAAACAATGCAGGTTTATACATAACAAAAAATGCAAAAATTAAATTAATTTCACGTTTTTATTCAGTCTATTCTGAGAACAAATAAATTCTCGCACAGACTAATTACATTCCTTAGCTTGTTACTATCCTTCTAAGTTAAGATTATTTTCTTGATGACTTTCACTGACATCTTCATTTCCTCCACTTAGTACCGGGTAACACAAATAATTAATTTTCTTTCTCCTGCGTACTAACCCTTCACCAGATTCTTATTCTCTAGACAGAAGAAATAATGACGTTTCTCTTAACTGGTATTTACTTTTACCCAGAATTCACCTCTGAAGAATCTCAAGAATTTAGTAACTAATTGTATCCCCCGAATTTAATAATGAGACGACCTATAAATATATTTCCAAATGCAACCTTATCCAGAAGTCATGGCTGATAATCAAGATATTTTATTAATATTTAATATTTTATACTCATAGCTTAAAAATAGAAGGGGATATTTCTGATATTTAATCTTTTCATCGAACCCAACTATAACTATTGATTTCCTAAAATTAAAGTAAAAAAATGTTATGTTATACAGTCCTTGTTGATATTAAATGTTTATGAAATAGAAGGATAGCACATAAAGTTGTGGTAAAGTATTATAAAACTGTTAACATGAGTAGTGAAGAATACCTGTATTTTTTCGACATTTATATCTTGAGAAGTATAGATTTCAAAGTCACAATTTTTAAGTGGGAGAAATTAAGGTTTACATGTTCAAAACGAAAATAGTTATAGAGGAATTTTCATCATTGTTCAGCTGTATCGTTTATTTTGTTAAAATGTGTTAAGTTTATTAAGTTGAACTATTGTGTAATTTAAATTGTTAACATGGGTAGTAAACAATATCTGTATTTTTTTGACATTTAAAAATTTTATATCTTGAAAAGTATAGATTTCAAAGTCCCAAATTTTAATTTGAAAAAATTAAGATTTACATGTTCTAAACGAAAAAAGATATAGAGGAATTTTCATCATTGTTCAGCTGTATCATTTATTTTGTTAAATTGTGTTAAGTTAATTAAGTTAAACTAGTGGGTCATATTTATACCACAGTAAATGAATCATAATTATATTAAACAATTTTATTAAAGAAATTTAGTAAAGTTGTGCTATTAGATCATAAAATATTCTTTTTCGACATTTATATCTAAAAAATCAAACTTTAAATTCGTTTTTTAATGTAATTTAAGAAAAAAGAATAACATATGTCTTTATTGTTCTAAATATAAAAAATGCATTAGAGAAATATAAATAACAATATGTTTGTTGTTTACAAAAGAAATACTTAAGCTTGTGTTTATGACTATACGAAACTTCAAGTTTAATGTTAGCTAAGTTTGCAGAAATTCAAGCTAATGCATTTAAAACTATACAATGGAAATGAAATCTATATATGCAAAAAGTATAACTTTCGGAAATAATTTATTTTCAGTCATTGTTCAGATGTATAGTTTATTTTGTTAAATTCTGTTAAGTTTGTTAAATTGAATTATTGGGTCCTATTTATATCACAGTAAATGAATCATAATTATATTAAACAATTTTATTAAAGAAATTTAGTGAAGTTGTGCTACTAGATCATTATATGTACTTTTTCAACATTTATATCTAAAAAAAATCAAACTTTAAATTCATTTTTTTAAAGTAAAGAAAAAAGTATGCCATATGTCTTAATTACTCTAAATACAAAATTGCATTAGAGAAATATAATTAACAATAAGTTTGTTGTTTACAAAAGAAATATTTAAACTTGTGTTTATGACTATAGAAAAATTCAAGTTTAATGTGAGTAAAGTTTGCAGGAATTCAAGCTAAAGCATTTAAAGTTATGCAATGGAAATAAAATCTGTAATGGAAAAAATATAACTTTCGGAAATAATTTATTTTAATATATGTATTAAATTTTTTCCTTTAGTTTAGTTTATTACTAATGGTTTGACCTAAAAAAATAATATAGCATGAGAGATGTATGCGGTAAACTAAAAACGCAATTTAACAGTCATTTTTTCAGTCACTACACTCTGCTGCAAATCAGTATATATGTGTCATCCATCAACTACTCTTACTATTACAGATGCCGAAATTTATTTTATTACAAAAATTATTATCGTTCTAAATAGTTTTTGACAATAAAATGAGTCTTATTAATAATTGAACTACCTACGTAAAAACTCACACACAGAACTTTTATGTAAATATAAATAAACTATCGATAACTGACATCAGGATTTTTTGAAGATCTAAACTGTATATTAACGTTAGATACAGAAAAGTAAGTCACATTATTCTGTTATAAATAGACAATATAAAATAAGTGAATCATCATATTACTGAACAGTTAGAAACTATAAAAGGATAAAACACATGTTTTAAAATATTTACCTGAATAATTGTTATTTTGACGTGAGTGAAAAAATTAATTAATAAATAAATAAACAAATTTGTTTAATGCGGTTACTTGAGTTTTAATTATTGTTATCTCTTACGCGATTATAGTGATTAGTCATACTTTTAATTAGGATGAATCACTATAGAATCTTGATTACCTCACAATTTAACAAAATTTGACAACAACTATTTCAACCATTTAAGCTGACTAAAATGCTAATTAGATTTTAAAATATCTCGAACAAGAAGATATTTATTCATCAACCAAACAAATTTACATTATTTGTTTAATTTTAACTTTTCTAACCACCTTGCCAATAACAAAAATAAAACACAGTTCTTTACAGTTTACAGTTGCATTACAGTAATGAATTCATAGTTTACAGCAGTAGTTTATAAAAGTATATGTGTATTAATTTATGGATACTATATCAAATATTATAATACAATTATCATAACAAGAGAGATTTATATGTTTTTGAAGTAAGCGAGTTAAAACAGGAAAATATGTTTCTGTATATTATAAAGTTAAATATTAAGCATTAATAAAAATTGTCATTTTATCGTTTCATTTTAACATTTTTAACCAGCTTTTACATGTATAGAACTAGATATTGAATATTTTCCTACCAAGTAAAAAAACGAAACTCCTTTCAGAATTTCACTTAATAGATTAAAATGGTGTAGGTTTATAAAAACATTATACAAATGCAAATGATTTTGGGATAAATTATCTTCTATTTTATTCGATTTTCAGGAACACATGTGGCTGTAATCATTACTCAAATACCGTATAAGTGACAGTTATCTGATAAAGTATACTAACTTCTCCAGTTTTAATCTTCTCGGGGAAATATTAGGGATTTTATTTTCATTTGTTAAATGCAGTGAGAAATTCTGTTTTATTTCATTTCATTCTGTAACTTTTATTAATAAAATTATATTTCTATCATTTATTTCCTATTAATAGAATCAATGAAGACACCATGAGATATCATTTTTTATATATCTTGTTTATGCGAAAAGTATTCTGTCCCAATTCTGTTTTTATATGTCGTCTAGAATAAATGTTAGTATTCCTTAAAGAATAACATTTCATATCAAGATCATTTCTATCAAATCAATTTCTTAATTTATTCAACAATTTGAAATTTTGCATAATCTCTAGAACAATGTTTCTCAGTATTTTTAGTTGAAGAGATACTTAAAAAGGTATGTTCAAATAAAAAAATTGAAAATGTAAATGAGAAAAGGTTTTTTAAGAAACCTTTGCGAAAATAGCATTTTAATGTAACAAATCCAATGTGAGTGATTATATTACGTATGTAAAACAAGTCTTTATTTAGTAACCCTCTCTACAAAGAAATAAAGATGGATTCCATGAAGTAGTTAATTTAGGAAAGATAGACTTTTACACTAAAAATTCAATGATTTTAATTTCAATTTTATTTTTTCTTTTATTGTTGTGGAATTATAGTTCGCCATATGTTTCAAAGTTTCGGGGTTTGTAGGAGTCCTCATGAAAGCTAGTAAAACAAAATGTCCAAAAATCCTGCCAAGGCTTATGTCTTTTTAAGAACTGCACACACTGCTAGTCTGATTGAAGCTTGCAATTCTCGTTTGATCGTCCCTTGTCCCATTGGCATCCGCGAACTTTCTCAACGGTACTCCTGTATTTAAATTACCTGAATCAAGATGTAAATTCCATCCTTCTAATAGTTTATTTTGTATATGGAAGAAGCATTGAAATGAAGTCTGGATCCATTCCTTAAAAATAGAAACTTTTAATCCTTGATGTAATTGGCAAAAAGGCATTCAAAACAAGACATTAAGCTAGTAACTGTTTTACTCCAAGAGCTATATCTCTCACCTACCTAGTGAAAGTTGGCTCTAGTTCATGGAGTCCAATCACGTTCCAATGAAGTCTTTCACGTAGTCATCATCCGAAGAAGTGAAAGAATTGTCAAGCTTTCAGTACAAGAAATTGTTCATCTTAAAGATGGGACCTCCGTCCAGCCTGAGGTTATGGAATTACAATAAAAAAGTACTTGACAAATGAACTTGGAGTTTTCCAATGAGGCGACTCAACTTTTGTTTTATTTACTTTTTGTATTTGGATTTTATGCTTTGGTTGTAAGACATAGCCATGATAACAAACTCATTAAATCTGTATTCTAATGATTTATTCTTAAAAAAGCTTATGCTTTCAGCATGGATCAACGTGTAAAAATGCCCTATCATTTTCCCTAATGTTTAGTATTTAGCTATTTTAGTACTAAATAATTGTATTAAGACGAACTAACTGTAAGAATCTGAATTTTTACTTACTCAGAAAATAAAAATAAGAGTCTTCCTTTGACGCGTATTTGTAATACCGACATGTAACTTCGAGAACTAAAGCACTGCTTAGACAAAATCACAGGGTGATAGCAGATAAAAAAAAGCCCAACCAAAGGTTTTGAGAAGAACGTCTCCTTGTTAGATTAACCGTCTGACTGCTCAATTTGTAGAGCGAAATAGATAAAAAAATTGTGTATTTTTTTGCATACTTTAAATCTATATATATTGAAGAATTGGATTATGTACTGCAACTTTTCTTTCTAGAACAGATTTTTTATATAGATTTTAATCGTGGAAAACTAAACTGTCAGAAAAACCAATTTCAGATGTTATCACAAGAAATTTTTTAAAAATAAATTTCAATTAAATTACAGTTAATTTCTATTTATTACATAATATAATTATAATATCTAATATAAGTATAGTTCTATACATATTATTCTATTTATCACATAATTAACGTCTAATACTGGATAAAATTTATTTCACCAGTCACACGGTGAAAAAGTGGGATGTTTTCCTGAAAAAAGGAAAAAAAGCACAAACCATCAAAAATTGCGAGATGCAAAAAAATTTTGCTACATTTGAGTTGCCCGTGGAAATTGGGGGATGAACAGCCCTGAAATTTAAAAATTTATAGCTTGAACAAAAAACATGACTCCTACCAGAAAGGATACAGAAGAAGTGA
The DNA here is from genome assembly GCA_032207245.1 of Pardosa pseudoannulata. Classification (NCBI taxonomy): domain Eukaryota; kingdom Metazoa; phylum Arthropoda; class Arachnida; order Araneae; family Lycosidae; genus Pardosa; species Pardosa pseudoannulata. The sequence goes on from CM063506.1 coordinate 107,714,952, forward strand.
CAAACTTGAAGCGCTCTTATATGATAAAGAGTAAATAAAGAAACTAGTATATGATATATAAAAATATACTTCATACCCACGATGCAAGAAAGTGAGTTTAATTATTTACTGCCAAAATTGGACACTGTTTCAAAATCACTTCTCTAGAATTCAGTGAATTTCATTTCATTAAAATAATTTGTAATAGAAGAGAAAATTTTTTGTTTCTTATTTTGTATTTTTATTCGAAACTGAAATGATATGGTTTTTTATTAGATTATTGAAACAACTGAAGCATATGTAAATTTTTAGTTGGGGATAAATATATACTCTTCTCATCTAAAACTTTGATTCATTAACTACGTTTCTTCAGAGGCTTTTGTGTATTTCATAGGTGCACCATACCTTTATTTTTATCGAAGGTAGTAAATTATGCTTCTCGGTAAAGCAATTGCTACATAGATTAATTAAATTTTCAACAACGTTGCTTTAAAAAGTGATGCCATCTACATTTGAAAAGATTAAGTGAAAAATCACATCTGTAATTTCCATTGATCTTTCAAGGAAAGATAACGATTTCTTTAAATTATACCTGCAAATATTCCCCATCTTTTGATCTAAATTCTGAAAATACTAACTCTTTTTTCTTTGTCTGACTTAGATTCGATCCTATAAAACATTCGACAAAAGCTCGCATAAAGTATTTAGGAAGTCATTACAAAGCAATCCAATTACCTATTGCGCAAAAGGTACACCATTAAAAAGGTAATTAACACACGCAGGCTCTTTTCCTATTTCCCATTTGTAACAATTGAATCTAGAACCAATATAAACTTTAGCAAAGAAATAACGCTCAGGAAGAATATCGAATTATTCTGTTCCGGAACGAATTCATCATGTCTTTCACATATAACATGTACAAGATATATATATATATATATATATATATATATATATAAAGATATATATATATATATATATATATATATATATATATATATATATATATATATATATATATATATATATATATATATATATATATATATATAAATATATATATATATATATATATATATATATATATATATATATATATATATATATATATATATATATATATATATATATATATATATATATATATATATATATATATATATATATATATATATATTTATATATATATATATATATATATATATATATATATATATATATATATATATATATATATATATATATATATATATATATATATATATATATATATATATATATATATATGTATATATATATATATATATATATATACATGTATATATATATATATATATATATATATATATATATATATATATATATATATATATATATATATATATATATATATATATATATATATATATATATATATATATATATATATATATATATATATATATATGTATATATATATATATATATATATATATATATATATATATGTATATATATATATGTATATATATATGTATGTATATATATATATATATATATATATATATATATATATATATATATATATATATATATATATATATATATATTTATATATATATATATATATATATATATATATATATATATATATATATATATATATATATATATATATATATATATATATATATATATATATATATATATATTTATATATATATATATATATATATATATAAATATATATATATATATATATATACATATATACATATTCTACTTAAGTTATATATAGAAAATCTGATGTTTACAGTATTTATATAATTTCATATGTTTGTAAAGTCTACATAACTTCTTTCACCTTATTTACATATTTATGTCCACAGACACATGCACATGCACACACACACATGTATATATATATATATATATATATATATATATATATATATATATATATATATATATATATATATATATATATATATATATATATATATATATATATATATATATAATATTATATATATATATATATATATATATATATATATATATATATATATATGAGTGTGTTTGTAAAATTAGAGTTGACTCAATTCCATATTGAAACAATTTTTACTTTCTTGCACAAAGTAAAAAGAAGTATTGTTATGATATATTTTAGAGCTCAAACTTCAATTAATTTTTTTGTTTTGAAAAAGTTTTGTATGAGTTTTGAACATTTAATCTCTGTATGCAAATTTTAATTCTTAAATATTAAAAATCCATTTTAACCATCATTATTGAATTTGTTTAGACGAGTTTACTACAATTTTTTTTAAATAAAAGAGATGTTCGTATAAAATATGTTCATATCGCATTGATAAAGTCAGCTGTATAGTGAAAAATAACTAGAAAATTGCTTTGAATTTCAAACGTTTTCACACTCAAGTTCACAGTACCTAAGATTAAAAACATTATTTAATTAATTCCAAATAATCAGATATGTTTCACGCATTAATGCATTGTTATTTTGCAAATTTAAATCAATTACGCTCAATTTAAACAGATAGAAAAAAATCGAAAAGTAAGAGTGATTTTTGTATTTTTATGTGTTCAGTATGCTATTTCTAAAATAACAGAATCGTATAAAATATTTCTGCTAATGATTTCAAATTTTTCCCTATAGGAATTCTATAAACACTGAGTAGTTTTTTTACTTCCTTTCAGCTCATATCACTTGAAAAGAACAATAAATCAAACTATTCTGTTTATTTTATGTGTTTTTTTTGTATAGTTACCCTTAAACAATACCTCCTTCATTTAATATAGAAAAACGAATTGGTCTAGACGTATTTTATAGCTGGAAGGTTCTGTGCCAAAATTCATCCTTTCAAATGAAGTGTAAAGTATAAATGAAAATTAGTACCTTCTTTTCGCCTATAGGCTATTCTGAATATTTCATATTTTACCTGCATATTTCATGTCTGAAAAACAATAACTAAGACTCAATAAAAATATTCAAATTTCTGTAAATAATTTTCTTGAATTCAAAATTTTGTTTTTTTTTATTTGACGAATAAATTTCTTTTAAATATTTCTCTAATTATGCAATATAAAAATACTTCTGGAATATGAAGTATATGGTTGAATTATAAAAGTTCTTTTATAATACATCCAAATTTAATATTATTATAAATTTTATGTTTTACTCCGATGTTTAAACATATATAAACACACTGAGCATATTTTAAATAACTTCTAGGTTCAATTTATTTAGGGATTATGGGTCAAAAAATGTCATACTTTTTATGCTTATTTTCATACATACATAGCTTTTTAAAAATAATAGCATCATCCCGCTTAAGAAGTTTATATTTTCGATACCCATTTTTCCCCCTATTCATACAATGTTAACCCCTTCCAGGTTTATTTTATTTCGGGATTATGGGTAAAAAAATGTCAATTTTTTATTTTTATTTTCATACATGCATAGCTTTTTATACATAATAGTATCATTTGCATACAAAATTTCCTAAAAATTAATGTAAAAAAATCAATTTAAATAAATGAGTAGTTTATCTGTATAGTATGCTTTCTGTCGGTCAGAAATCATTAGAATTTTGAGTCAATTAACACTAACTATAAATATAAAGCTTAGAATACCTAGCTTTTATCTTGAATTAAATTTTATTTTATATTCATTGCATTTATAGAAATGATTATGAAATTATTAATCAAAATTTGATCGTATATGATACAATCGGAAACACGGCATTGCACAGAGTCTAACATCGCAATCTCGACAGTAGAACCCTGTTTCTCTCCTTACCTTCTTCCCTCTGCTGTGTCTCTTTGAGCAGCAAATAATCTAGTAGCCAGAAAAGTAAACAAAAGCATTCGAAACCATAAAAGCACATGCGAGATAATTCGGGAAAGACTGATTGCACAGTGTAAAATATCATAGTGCCCGTACTACACTCGGGATGTGCCAGGATAGTACATTTCGCCTGCCCGAGTTCAGCTCGGGTAAAACCGTGAAGAGGTTAATACAACAACTGCCTTTCGGGTGAGGTAATATTGATAGTCATTACTCTGACATAAATATAGATTCCAAAAATCCAGTGTTTTCTAAGAAATATAATTTAAAATCAATAGCAATAAATTCGTAAACTCATAACTTCATAACTAGTTAAGGAAGCTTTTCTAAATTCTAATACTAATATACATACCTCATAAATAATTACGATTAAAGGAAAGATAAAGTAATATCCTTGCTTTGTTAAATTTACCAATTTTATCTATCTTTTTCGCAGAAATTATTAAAAATAAAAACCAGAAAATGTTACTAAAACTGTACTCTTCTGCCTACGGTGCCCATCTCCTTTTCCGAGACCAAGGGCCCTGGTGTGTGATGCATATGTTCCGGTTAGGTGGTCAACCATATGCGGAAACTCCAGTGTTTAGTTCTCAAGCATGATTGGACCTCAGCTTGTTTATCCACGGAAGGAATGAAAGGCTTAGTCAACCTTGTCTAGCTCTGTTATCTTTGCCCAGCCTGTGAGGTGTTCAATGTAAGTATGTACACGAAGAGAATGATTAAATGTACATAATAATGCTTTAGAATATAGGTTTTGTAGCTGTCGAGTGCACACAGATTGTCAACGTTTCTTGAAGCCGAAAAAGATAAAAGATCCCTTCCTCAAAAACAAAACAAAAAAAAATTTAAATAGTTTTTAGTCTAATTTTTAAAATCAAATTTCACCATTTGTGTCAAGTATGATTGAATTAATCGCGTTAAAATATTTTCTCTAATTTAGCTATTATTATTGATCAATTTATTCTTAAAATTTTTGTTACTTTCAAAAGGCCTATTATTACTTTATTATCTACAGATTCAAACAAGATGTGGGCTAAATACTCCTATTAAACATTAAAATATACCTGAGAATCCATTTTAAATTTGTTTATATTATTAAACTGATCGTAAACTAATAAAAGACTAAATTTAACGAACAGGCATACAAAAATATTCTATAGATAAACAATCCAATCTACCGAAAACATAATAGCAACAAATTTTAAAAGGTATTTTTAACTAATTATAGATCAAAATTGCATCTAAAACACTTTAATAAATAACAAAAACTTAAACAAAAATTTCAAATTTTTTAAAATCTTTTTAAAGATTGTTTATTGAGATCTAAATGTTAAAAGTTACTTAAATCCAAGTTCTCAATTACAAAATGTAACATAACATTTATATATTTTTTATTAATAAGATAAATATATTCTATATGTTATATTATATAAAAATATATACATAATATTATAACAAAATATATCTAAATAATAAAACATTTAAAAAATATATAAAATATATATTAATAAATATATTAAAAATAATAAAATAAAATATATAATAAATAATATAAATATATTAAAAATTAAATTTTTATAATATATTATAATAAATTAAAATATATTATAAACAATCTCTATTACAAAAATATAAAAATATATAAAATAATAACATAATATATTTTATAATTAGAATAATTTATAATATATAAATTATATATTTAATATATTTTTATGTATAAACATAAATATAGTAATATATATATATTATATATAATCTATTTATAATAATATACATATATATATAATATTTAAAATATACTAATTATATAAAAAAAATATATATATAAAAAAAATATATATATATATAAATATATATAAATAATAAATTATATTATTTATAATATTCTACATAAAAATGAAAAGATGTTTCTATATGCAATAAACAAAAAATAAAAAAAAAAAAAAATAAAAAAATATATATATACATAAACAAAAAAAAAAAATAATTTAACAAAAAAAAAAATTTTTATATAAAAATAAAAAAAAACACTTAATAAAAAAATTAAACATAAAAAAATTAAATTAAATTGTTATTTTTATTCTTTGTTTAAATTTTTTATAAAATAATTAAAAAAAAATAAATGTTATCAAAAATTGTTTAATTATTTTTTTATACTTATAAAATTTAAAATTTTATGATCATCTATAAATTATTAAAATAACTCTTTTTTGAGTAATTTTCTTCCACTTAAATTATGTTTCTTATTGTCTGTGATGTGTAATAGTTAGTTTAATGATTACTAGTACTTATATTAAAATTTTAAAATTATAATTAAAAATATAATTCTCTTAAATTAGTTTACTATAAAATAAAAAAAATAGCAATATAAATATTGTTTTGTAATTTAAAAATTTATTTTCTATAAAAAACATAAATTACAAAAAAATAAATAAAAATAAAATAATTTTCTTATATTTAATTTTATTTTTGTTTTTAAAACTCTCCAATTTTTTTGTTTTTTATTTATTTTTGTTTTAAATATTGGTTTAAAAAAAAAAAAAAATTTATTTTATTTTTGTGTTTATTTTTTTAATATAACTATACCTAAAAAAAAAAATATTAAAATGTCTTTTTTCTTTCGTTTCAAAATGTTATTTTACATTTTAAATTAACAAACAAAATCCTTAAATAAAAAATAAATGTATATTGTTGTAAAACTATTTTTAGAGAGAGGTAAGCTTAATATTTTATTAATTTTTTAATTATAAACTTCTTCCTTTTTGTTATTAATTTCCTCAGTTAAACTTTTACAAATATAATAAAAAAATTATAATGAAAATTATTAATGTATGAAAATTCTTTATTCTTTGAATTTTTCTTTATTATTGTTACTTTTTTATACATTTAATAGATTTTAACATGTATTTTTATTTTTTTATTTGTATTTTTTTGTTTGTAACTTTCTGAAATTATTATTAGTAACATGATATTTACTTATGCTAACGTTAATAGGATAGTATAATATTTAAAATTTTCAATTCATTAAACTCGAACTTGATACCAGATGGTTTGTTTTTTTATACAAATATTGATGTTAATAAGATCGGTTTACTATCCGTTTTGAAAATAAGAATTTTGTTAATTAGTAGCTTAGATATTATAACACATTGACTGCCGGACGGATTTTAGATGGTTTGCCCAAGACGCCGACTTGTACTTTTCATTATACGGTGCATATTATGCTGAAATATTATTTGCAGCATATAAAATAAGTTATAAAATCCTGCTTGAATAAGTTGGGGGGTGGGTGGTAACCGGTGACCACCATGGCAGTAAATGTGCTATATGTTCTTCTTAAATAATACTTCTCTGCTATGTGAAAACAAGTGTATTTTTTCTAAGAAGTAGGGGTTTATTATTGTAAAGCTATGTTTTTTAAAAAGACTATATTTTTATATTAATTTTCATCGATATAGAAAAGCAGTAAAATGATTATTTTATATATAGATAAAAAAAAAATCAAAAAATTGTTTTATTCGTGGCATTATTATTATTCTCAGTGGTAAAAATTTAAAATAATTTATATTATTATATTAATATAGAATATAGTAAAAATTTTAAAATTAAATGTGTACTAATAAGTAAGTGTCGAAATTTTCTAACCATTTTATGAGGTAGAAATATATTAAGCATCGTTTTTATTAATATATTTAATATTTTTTAACGATGAACCGCACTGCTTGTCATAAATTTATCCACATTTGAAATTTCATGTTTATCCATCTGTCAGTATTTGATATTCTTCCCAAAATGACGTCATTTAGCTTAATGAAGCTTGAAAGATAGTTGCAAGTATCCGTTTTAAAGTATTTTAGAAGTCGAAACATGTTGCTTGTTATATACATTTAGAGATGAACACACATACACATACATATATGTGTGTCTAATATATAAAAAAATTACCTTCAGCTCCTATAAACTATTTTCCCTCACTTTTAACTCCATACAAAGTAAAAAACCTCAATTTAAGAGCAGAATATCTTCGTTTTTCCATTAGTAAAATATTCATTTGCAATATTTACTTATATTTATTTATTTGGAATCTCACGGTAATCAGTCGACTCCTGGTTTTTACAAATATGAGTGACTTACTGGCCCTCTAACAATCAGCAAGAATGAAGAATTATTTAATATGATGGAAACGAGAATATGTCAGACTTGAGGAAGTTTTTATTAGATTTCTGCCATCTGACCTTGCTAGTGAACGCAGAGCTGCTGTTTTCTAGATTTAACTTAAATAAACTTGATTTTTAAAGTAATTGCTTCTTCAACTGTGTCATTTGTAGAGTCTATCCCCCACCCTAAACGAAATTGGGGAAAGTTTGTTTTAATTTTTAGGTAATTTTGTATGGACATTAAAATTTTGTATGTAACTTTGGGTAATTCCGCAGTTTAACACACACACACAAACACACTTGTGTGTGTGCCTGTATGACTTAGTGTAGAAAATTGTAATAAAAATGCAGCCATTTTGGAATTTACTGTGAATTGATAGCATACATGGATACAGAGGATTTCAGGCAGGTGTGTTCGTGTGTGTGTGTGTGTGTGTGATCCTCTGTATCCATGTATGCTGTCAATTCACAGTGAATTCCAAAATGGCTGCATTTTTATTACATGTTAAAACTGGGAAAATTTAAGGAGAGTGAAGACTCGAAGATAAAAGCATATATATAATGTCTTTTTACCCTATTTTCACAGCCATTGAGTTAAAAAGCGTTGTATTTATTTGTGTTTTTTTAATTGTTCAAAAATATGATATACATTCATAAATATCCTTTTTTAGAATGATTTTATTTATAAAATAACAGAGAAATATATAAACGGTGTTTTACAGTATCTACTTTTATTCTTGTTAAATCGTATTTCTTATAACGCATAGACTATACAATATATTAGTTTTAGGGAAAGTCCTTAATTCCAATAGAATAAACTAATAGAAACTGCGATATGACTATGCTATATAAAACTAAAAAAAAAATAACAATTGAATGTAAAGAAGATTTATCGACAAATTTTATTCACTCTGTCACTTTATTACTCTTAGAAATTCGTAGCTGTTTGTAGCTTTAACAATTTAATTCTCCTAGAAATTGATAGTTGTTTGAATCTCTATAAATTGAGTCTTCTACATGAGAGAAGCTATTTCAAGTTATAGCTATTTCAAACTCTGCAGATCTAGTTCTCATAGACATTAATAACATTTGAAACTCTGCAGATTTAGACGTGACTGATAGAAATCAAATTGGTTTTACACTAAAGTATGGTTTTCCAACAAGCATTTTATGATATAGAATTTAGATTAAAAGTCCATTTTTATTTGTTTGACACTTTAAAGTATTATCTAAACCAATATGCTTGTTATTTAAAATGTTTTTAAAAATCGTCTTAAGAGGAAGATAAGAAATTATCGTATAGAGCGATAATTAAATAGAGATCTCAATTTATTCATATTTTTTCAATTTATAATTAAGGAGTTTTCTTAACTTTTATGTTCATAAAGTATCAATACAGATGGATACTATGGTAATTACTATACTAACCTAGCATTTCTCAAACTTTTACTATTATCAGCACAATTTATATAAGCATTTTCATAGAGCTCCCACATAGAACAACAACGTCTTGTATGCAAAAAGAATGTACTTTTTGCATACAAGAATCGCAGTTACTAGTTTCGAAATAGTTAAGCAGTATAAATAGTTAAGTTAAATTTCTTGATATTTGAAAACATCTATCCACTACATCGGTTAAACCAGAACCAATGCTTTTCTGTTGTATTTGCGTCTAGCCCCTCTATAGTTTGAGATTTAAACGTGCTTAAAAATCTAATAATTTAGTAATAAATTACTCTTTAAATTTGGGAAAGGGTGGATGACGAATTTACTGCACTGAAAACAAAAACATTTTGTATACTATTACTCTTATAAGGATTAATATTATTTTTAAGGATTTACTTTTTCAGCCCATTACATTTTATATTCAAAATTATCATTATATTTTCACATGAAAATTTTTCTTTAGATACACATGATTGTGCATGATATACAATTTGGTTTTATGAAGCTTTCGAAGAACGTGCAAAGCCAGAAGCGGATTTAGAAGTAAGATAGTATTAAACTCTTTATATAATGATAATTTTGGTGCAAAATAATTTGCAATATTTGAAATAAGTAATTTTTGTTTGTAAAAATTAGACTTTATTTGCTAATAAATATTACTTTATGAATCAAATTGTAATATTTATTTTTACTTATTTCAAATGATGTGTTCTGGAAACTTACTAACTATTTTATCGAGATTAAAACGGTTAAGGTATTCATCAATTTATATTCTGCAAAAATGATTTGAGTCAATGGGTTAAGCCAGCATTTCCTTGTGTTGAGATATTTATTATTTGGTATGGACCGATTGTTAGAGGAGTGGTTGGTTGGGTAACTAACCAAAAGGATATTTATACAGTTTATAACAAAACTAATGACCGCCACTTTATCAGTTGATAGAACATGTTAAACAAACAATTTCACCGACACAATGTTTGATCATAAAACAATAGATGAAAGAGATTTTTCTGTTTGGGGAAAAAACAGAGCTCTATAAAGGATGATTATACGAAAAAAATATAAAATTTTTTAAAGAAATCAACAGTTACTACATAGGCCCACGTTGAAAGATTCTTTATATTTTCCAAACCTCTGAAGTTTAGATGCTAATACCACCAGCTCAAGGATTCTACGATGACACATACGCTTCTCGTTCCAACGGCATTTAAGGTCTTTACATGCTCTGATAAATATGCACACGAAAAAAAGTGGATGTTGCTATTCGAAAATTTCGAAATTTTGTCACTGTAACTGTGAGAAGTTTATTGTTTTAAATCATCATAATCTGGACATCAAATAACTATACCTAAACTTTCATTTCGATTGGTTGAATGATTCGGTCACTAGACACTCATATAAAGGGGAAGTTTCTTTTAGACCACTCGATATATGTATATATGTAACGGATTTTTTAAACCCCAACAAAAATGAAAACCGATATAGATGTTGGATACAGTGTAGTCATGAGGGAAAACGCGAAAATTTAAAAATAAAAAATTGTTGAGTTTATTACCTCATATTTGGAACTCCCAAAATGTGTACATGTTATATAGTAGTGTGAGTCAATTAGTAAGAGTGTTGATAATTAATCACATGAAGATGCATCCGAAGCAATATTAAATTATGTAAGTTTGTACACACACACACACACACACACACACACACACATATATATATATATATATATATATATATATATATATATATATATATATATATATATATATATAATATTTTATTACATATATAATATATAAATATAACATAAAAACATATATATAAATTTATATAACAACAAAAATATATATAAAGTATGTTTATATATTATATATATAATATATTTATATATATATATTTACATATATATCTTATATATTATGTCCGTTAAGATTAGCAATTTGTACATAGGATATCTCTTTGACAACAATAATATATACTTATATTTGTTATATTACATGTCCAACGACAACGCGAATTGATCGACTACAATCTATATGATAATATATCGAGAGCAATTGCCCCAACACTTCATCAACCATTATATATCATGATACATTCTAGACATAGGAGCAATTCGATAGAGAGGATTTTTGACCGATAAATAGTTTAAACTCATCGGCCCAAAACTTCGAGAATGAGCCTGAGATTATTTTTTCTTATAGCTGATGTCTTTTTTCTATGTGATCATTTTTAATTTTTATCAGATATTTTATTTCATTTTTTATAATATCTTATTTAATTAAATATGTCAAGGCAAATATTATTTTTATAATATTAGTACTATATAATATATATATATATATATATAATATATATATATAATTATATATATATAATATATTTAATATATATATTTATATTTATAAAAGTACCAAATTAAGACTTACATGGGGTTTCGCAGGAAAAATGAAAGGAAAAACAGCACCATAGATCATCCTTTTTTATTAAAATTTGAATTAGATATGATACGTGTATTCAATTATGCTAATGAAGATGGTAAATGATTTTCATTACGCACGATTATGCCAAATAAGAATTGATACTCATTTATATCTTTTATTAACAGTTAACAATTCATAGTTTATAATAGTTTTTTAATATTACCACATTTCACATATTACAAACATAATAAATAATTTTTATTTGTTTTTTTTTCTTTTTCTGCCGTTTATGCTAATTTTTAACTTTTTTTGTTTTCAGCACTTTTTTAAAAAAAAACTATCTTGAAACCCAGTTGAGAACAGAAATGTCTCAACAAGCGAAGGCCAGAATAAGTTATCAAATTTTCATAATAATTTTTCCAGATACAACAACAGACAGACTCAATAGTATAATTGGTAATTTGGTATTTTGTATTTTTATTTTTTTTAAAGTGTGATTAGAATTAGAATTTTTAGAAACGAAAGAAAGAATAGTTTCCATAGATCAAAAACCTTTTTTATTAAAAGCTTTGAGAGTTAGATATGATTTATGCAGGTGATATTCTAATTAAATGAAGCTAAGAGGAGCTGGGGTACCGCTTTGCTCTTCCACGACACATTTTCGAGGTTCGATCCCCGGGTGGGCAAGGTTGACTCAGCCTTTCATCCTTTCAGTCGGTAGACAAACTGAGGACCAAGTATTCTTGGAAGCTAAATTTTTTTATGCTTCATTCGGAGATTGGCACCATAGGCCCTGTCTTCCTGGAAGCTATTGTTCAGAGGAGGGAGAGAGTTCTAATTAAATATTCTTTTAATAAATAAACTTGTAATATTTTTATCAAATGTTTTGTATTCATGTTATAATACTGTAACATATTCACTGAATTTTTAACGTATGATATACGAATGTAATGTTACATAAATGGCTAAGAATTATGGACTAGTTTTATATTTCATTTTCCAATTACGATCCAATACACAATAATAGACGAAATTCTTTTATATGACTTCATATTGTACTCGGTCGATCTGCCTCAGAATAGAGCATCATTTCCCTGCGAGTTAATGGGCCATAAAGTCAAAGAATGAGTCTCAGATGCTTTTGTTAGAAATGTAGCTGATCACTAATGTTCGTTATTGTTGCTTGTAGCAAATCTTGTTTATTTATAGAAACTGTACTTCATTAAAGTGTCTACATGAAATAGATAAGCAATATTCATAAAATTGGATGTTATATACTTTTCTGTACCATCATTATTTCTAAGATACTTACAAGGAATCAATTCATAAAAGCAGTTAAGCATATGAAACATTGAATAAAATATTTTAAACTTTTCTTCCATCCTTGTAGAAATTGAGTGAATATTATTTACACTATATTTCTTTTGTGTAAATGGAAACTACATTAACAGTTTTATTGGTCAATATGAGATTCAAACTTTTAAAAGACGGAAATTAAAATTTATAAGTATCACTATCGGTCTCTTTATTATTTTTAAATTCATAAGTGATTATACTCTCCAATTTTGGGATATTTAAATTTTTTCACAATTTCAGCATTTAATAACAGAACTGTGTTCACTAAATACAATTATTTCATGAAATAGGAGATGAATTACTTTTTCAGAAGTTAAATGTTTTTAGTGTAAGGATTTTTATAGGATATTTCCATCATAACTACGCACTCGTATTTCTTATTTATAGTAAAGGGGGTATATATTTTTAATGAAAGGGATATAAAAACATATAATAAATACTTTTCCTTATAAATTTCTCTTAAACCTAAAAGTCAGCATATCATTGGCGAGGAAGAAACAAATAAATTCTTTTAATCTATTTCCATGTCTATAAATTTAATCAGAGCAGTATTTATCACTTCCTTGTGGAATCATAGCACTGATTCGTATAACATTTTCATTAACTATTCCCTTTTAATTAATTCACCTTGTGATATCCGAAAGGATCTTTTAAGTTGTGTATTTCGCCAGCATATGTCCATAATTCTGCCGAACAAGGACGAGATTGTCTGAACCTGATTTGTTTGGAAGGGGTTTTGAAAAGAACGGCATCTGTGACCTGTATATATGCATAGCAAACTCACTCAATGTCGTATAGCTCGATTTCTACAAAGTTCCACCATCAAACAGTGGTGAGATATTTACGGATGGTTCAAAAAAACTTATCCATTCAGAGCTCAGTGCTGGTTGGAGGAAGACAAAAGTAACTTGCCTGTATACTTCACCATCTTTCGACTCTTGATTTTTGATGCTTTAATTTATACCATAATTAAAGTAATGTTTGAAAAGAGAAACTATATGTATTCGTAGTCAGTCTAACATCGTAACTAGCTATTTCGAACGTATACAGTTATTACCTTTAGATAGAGCTCATTATTTGGACACTTCTTTGACTGAAGGTCCTATAGATTTACATACATTTGTGCCCATTATGGCATTTTTATAAATAAAGAAGTGTACTAAATATGTACTCGTTAGCTGAAGACTGACACCAGGAAATTCAAGGTAGACTGATTTGGTTTATAGCGCTACGGTCAATTTTTCTTTTAACACAAGAGCTGATGTGACGAAAGTGGATTGTAGGTGAGATTTTGACGGAAGCTTTGATCCAGAGGTTGGAGAATATGAAAGAATAGCTATGGAGTCAGACATTTAAATTCGTTTCGAGTACAAGCCTGAAGAAGTGTCATACATATTCCTTTCTGCCTCAACATCTTACTGGTCATTGGTTCATCCACTAAAATCATTTAAAGTATTCTGTAAATGTGAGCTTAGCAGCTCGTTTTATGGTGGTCTAGGAACCAGTGACGACCTTGTCGTTTAGAGTCTGCTTTTCAGGGAAGTTACGAAGAGATACTACCAAGTGATCCAACGTATTTGTCTTAAGGACTTCATTACGTTTCTTCGATCTAGAGCAGGATGCACGAAAATGATTGTTTTGGTGTTCGGAGAGATTGTTCATTGATGTTCAGTTGACCAGTTGCTTTATAAGATAGTTTCTTGATATTTAGTAACAAGCTCTACTTTCCTGTTGTAGAAAAGTTCAGTCGCTGGTAGTTGTTCTATTCCTAAGGCCCAATTACGAAGACGCTACACTTGTTGCTCATGGTATCGACTCCTAGCTGGTTAAAACGTTCCATACCACCCTGTATAGTTCAACATAAAATTCCAATTTAAAATATGTTTAGTCAGTAGCAATAAAAAAAGCTGACTATAAACGATTAAACCTTCTATCCCATATTCAACACGGTGAAATTCCAAGACCACCAGTGTAGAGAAAACAAGTTATCTTAATTTTGACAACGTTTTTTCATGTTTTAATGAGATAATAAAGGGAATAACTTTCTAAAAAAGGAGGAAGCAAACTCACGCCGGCGGAAGTAATGAAATGACATTTTTTACTGCAAAACTAAAAAGGCTGAAACGGAGATATGATAAAGGGTAGATGAATATATAATTAAAATAAATTTTGTTAAACTGAAGTTTCTGTTTTGTTTCAGTCTATTCGATAAGCTTTTGATTTGTATAGAACATTAAAGCATAAAAAATAAATGTATTATATCACATTGTTCTAGATATTTCTGCAAATTTTTATTTTAAATGTTATGTATTACAGGGATTCTTGTTAAAATAAATAAATGTTCATTTATTAAAAAGATATGAAATGCAACGATCTGTTAATTGGAAATGACTAAATTTTTACTGATGATTCAGATGCAAACGAAAATTAATTTATTGCTGTAAGGAAAAATTGAAAAAGCATCAGCCACACGTACATTAAACATATATACTATTTATTCTTATGAATATACAATATCTATCTCCAGAATAGTTATTCATGTCACATTAATTATTACAGTAATCAATCAACAAACAAACACTATCACTCATATTAAGTTCCAATGCTTTTAGGATCCCCTCAAAGAAAGCAGATACTCTTTGAAATGATTATTATACCCTTTGAATTTCTTGATCACTATGGTGATTAGTAGAAACAATTTTCAAGAATATACACTGCATCATGAGAAAAAAAGAAAGATTTACGACTGCGTATTTCATACTTGAATAGAAATTTCATGTATATAATTATCCAATGGGGTGTGCATTATGCAAGTGAGTCTGTGATATTTAAAAGAATATTTTTAATAAATGTGGAAGGGTTATATTCATGACCAAAGAATTAGAATTGAAATGTAGGTTAGCACTTTTTAGTCGTCCGGAAGTCAATATTGTATCAGATGTATTGAAATAAGTGCGTGTATCGATTTCGAATCTCATAAACTGTGTGTTAAGAAGCATAAATTGTTTTTTACTAGCCATGTGAGACACTCCATTTTTATAAGCTTTCAAATAACATGTTCTGCATATCTCTCTGGGTAGTTATATTTTTTGCTACTTTACCGATATCCAATTAAGTTGAAATTTTTAATACTAAGAGCACATATATAAGTCCACAACACTTTGATGGTGACTTCAATCCCTGAGTATTGACGGTAAATTTCCCAATCTTCTGACGTAAATCCATAGGAAATATGAGGTAATTACCTGTTCTCCCCCCTTTTTACTGAGCGTAATTTGGTAATCTCGTGTGATTACTAACAGAGTATTCTACAGTGTAATCGAGACTCATTTATTTTCCCCGGTTAAATTATGACATCACTGTTTAGTTATTCTTCCTCGGAATCTTTATTTTGGCAACAGTTAATATTCACATTTTTTTTCAACCGAGTAAGGATATAACCCGGCACATGTTTGCTGGTGGGTGGAGTTGTTAGGTTGCAACATACTCATCAGATTACCTTCCAATGCAAATTATGTATTTAACTTGTATTTTTTCTTTCGAGGTTCTTATGTTTTAATAAAAAGCAAGTTGTTTTGTTTAATCACGTCATGAAGTCTGTTTTCCTTTCTCTCCTGGAAGCTATTAATTCTGATGCACTTTGTTATGAGCCTCGTGATTATAACAGGACTGAAAATCGAAATTTCGTAAGACCAGAGTCGAACAGGACTCTCATTTTGATCATTGTTTCTTGTGTTCCTATTGATAAACTGTTAATATCGTAAGTTGGAATTTGTTTTATATCCCAACATTTTCGTAGAACAGATAACTCACTTGATGAATCACTGATTGTTTTCTCAACATTTTAGGAATTCTGCTAACAAAACTTTCTGAAAATAGTCACTGTGAGAACTAAATTCTCTCTAATCAAGTAAATCTTGATATCTCCGTGGCTTTTACTAAATGATAGCTTCCTGTAGATCTAAAAGGTCAAATAAAATACTCTTCTGTTCATATTCTTTATACCCAAAATCGTTTGAGCAATTAATATCACTAGCATTTAGTATCAAGATTGGTGACTTGTACAGAATTTAGATTGGCGACTAATAGGTTAATAGTATATGAGAGAAAATATTTGTATTTTATGTATAGAGTAACAATTACATTACAGAATTTAATTCAGGCTTAAAATACATTAATTGAGTTAAAGTGTATAAATTTAAAAACAGAAATCACAATATGTAGATTAATTTTCTAAAGAAAAGGGATTAATATTTATAATAATTTTTTATCAACTTGTTTAATAACGATTTCTGATATTTTTATTAGTTTTCTTCATGCAATGTTTGGCAATAACATCATCGTCTCCAAAGAATAAAAATAAATGTTTTTCACAAACTTCTTTCATCTCATTATCACTCCCGTATTTTTATCTGACAGCTTTCGCTAGGTCATTGCAACAATCTTGCTTCCTTTCTTTACTGATGAAATACAGATGACCCTTTTCAATTATTTGTTTGCTTTTTTTGACTCTGACAGAGCAACTAGACTATTTTGGGCAGCTGACTCGAGGTGAGAAATGAAACGAGCTAAATAAAGAGATATGGCATAAAAAAGAAGTACAGAAGAAAAAAAAAACGTCGTTTATTGAATCACCAGATGAGCCTTATATCAATAAATACATAAACTGTAAGTCTGTTCTGTTTTAATATTTTCTCAATATATTTTTGTAACTAAATAATTCTCTAGAGATGTTAACAAAATATTCTGGTTGGAAGGTAAGAGAGAAATAAGGCTAAAACACAGGATACATATTTATCAATTTCATATATTTTTTTTGCTTTATTTTTTTGATTAATTGCTTTGTTCGGGCAGGAAGTTTTTTCAGTAGATGAATCGAGGTTAAATTGAAATGACCATCATAAAGACTAATAACATAAAAACAAGAAAATAATATCAGTTATTTAAGCTGTATATCAGCCTTATGTGATTTAATATACACAAATTGTATATTTGTATGTAAAGGTTAGTTTGAAATTTTTTAGCAATTTACTTCAGAGCCAAAGTATTATGACCAATTTGGAGTTTAAACTTTTTTATGCTTTCCAACGAATTAATTGGCAATTAGTTCTTTAATTTTATTCATGTGAAAAATGTTGTTAAACTCACCTTTCAGTGAAAATTTGAGAATTTCTATATTTCGGAGACTATTCATATTAATAATAATATAATTTTACATATAATTTTACAAATAAATATAATTAATAAATATTATAAATCATAGAAAATAGATTATAAATCATAGATAATATAATAAATCATTATATTATAAATTATAGATATATATCATAAATATAATTAATAAATAATTTAAAAGTAAATATAATTTTACATTTAATTTTTGCAAATTGCTTTACAAAACTCATCTTATTAATTTGCAGAGTATATACCTTATAAAATTTATACAAAAGATGCAGTTTTTTGCTATGAAATAACAAGACTAATATTTCGTGCTCAATTAACTTAAATCTTTTTATGATTGGAAATGTGTGCTATGCATTTGCTTTTAGCAGAATAGTTATCTATAAGAAAAAAAAGGAGGAAGTAAAAATATTTGTTATTATTTTTCTTACTTAAATAATAATAACGAATAAATTGCAATATCTAAAACTATCCTTATTGGATGACTGATTTTACTGTGTTCTTTAGTACTATACTTTATGGGAATTAAAATATGCAGCTTAGTCACATATTAAATTACGACATCTCCTATCACATTATATTTTTGTGAACAATTCTGTCTTATATCTTATTACTCATATCATAAATTTTAATAATTAGAATATAGTAAGAAAAATATTATTAAACGAATAATAAGTAGTTGATTGAAAGTCATCAAGTTTGTGTCTAATATTATTTTTCGAATGAGGTAGAAATATTATTGGTGGGTAATAATATTTCAAAATTTAATTATAATAAATAAAAAAACACAATTAAAAACAATCTTATAAGTTTTTAACTGATAATTGTTATTATGAATTTATTACATTTCTTAAGCTAATGTAACTATAGAAAATAAAAACCTTTATAATATATATATATATATATATATATATATATATATATATATATATATATATATATATATATATATATATATATATATATATATATATATATATATATATATATATATATATATATATATATATATATATATATATATATATATATATATATATATATATATATATATATATATATATATATATATATATATATATATATATATATATATATATATGTATATATATGTATATATATATATGTATATATATATATATATATATATATATATATATTATATATATATATATATATATATATATATATATATATATACATATATATATATATATATATATATATATATATATATATATATATATATATATATATATATATATATATATATATATATATATATATACATATATATATATATATATATATATATATATATATATATATATATATATATATATATATATGTATATATATACATAGACAGATAGATAGATACATAAATAAATAAATATATATTTATACATAAATAATAATATAATAGTAAATAATAATAAATAATAAATTTATAAATAATACATACGTATATCAATAATGACTTTTACTTCCTATCTACTTTGCTTTACATGTTTGTTTATTTTAAAATTAGCAACACTTTAAAAGAAAGCATATTGTTTCTTTATGTTTTATGGTTCATTACTTTTATAAAATACGAATATTCTTGTACGATGTACCTTATAATATAAATGTGATAAAAAAAATAATACACATTTCTTTCTCGAACGTCTGGGATCATTTAATAAGAAAGACAAATTAACGTCTTCTTATGGCGATATTAATATTAAAACTTTCAAAGATCATAGTTTTGTGATTATTTCTGCATGGAATATAATATTCATTATCCTGAATAAATATCCAGAGACAAAGCTGCATCAGACATTTTCATGACAGGCCACATGAATATTGCTGCTTCATTAAGCGCATTGAAATTAGGAGGCAGATTATAAGGATTTTGTAGTTTTGAAATATGCGGAGAGAATTTGCGGTTGAAACGAAAGGGATTTTAAATGGAATTGAACTTTTAATACTGGTTTAGTGTAACGGAAAAGACTTTATTCCAATTAACAAAATGTAGCTTTACATGCAATTAAAATAATAACTGGTTAGTATAATTAATGGGTATTATTTATCACATTAAAAAAAACTAGGCTTTTATTAACTAGATTTATTATTTAAACCGTAATATATATATATATATATATATATATATATATATATATATATATATATATATATATATATATATATATATATATATATATATATATATATATATAATATATATATACATATATATTATATATATATATATATATATATATATTATATATATATATATACATATATATATAAATATATATATATATATATATATATATATATATATATATATATATATATATATATATAAATATATATATATATATATAATATTATATAATGATATAGTTTAAAACTTTTTAGTTTTAACCAATGTAATTATGTCTAACTTAAAATAATTTTTTGGCGAATCTATCATTTTCTAGAAATTTTGGTTAGTATCTTTTTATATATAAATTTGGCAATTTCGAACAAGCAAGCTTCCTGTAAAATAACTCGTGCAGCTTAAACTAAGTATTCGGCGTCCCCACGTGACTGGTAAATAAAAATTCTAATTGGTTGGCCCAGACAACAATATAACCGAGATGTACAGGATTTACGGATTGGCGTCTGTGCGAAGAGTTGCGTCAGTAAACTCCGTTCATTGTTATCCTAAAATTTCCATTTGTCCTTGTTTCACCATGTATAGCCATGGCCGTGTATGTTTTTATATAGAGAATCAAATGTGTCTCCCACGCGATGTCTCCCACGAATGTTTAAGGCGTGGTAGACACATTTCATTCCACCTATAAAAATTTCTTTATTGTAATCTTTCTGTCCATGGCTATGCCATTTAGATATCATTTGTTCTCATAATTTGCCACGAGAAGCGTGGAACATGCTATCACCCCGAGTTCCTGCTCAGAACTGCCTTTTTGGCATTGCTACCTAAGCAAAATTCCTATATCTACTTACGCGTGGGTTTCTTCACTCTGTATAGTTTAGCTCGAGGGTATTTCTTTCACCTATTACGTTATCGTTAATGAGTTCCGCGTATTTTTAATTATATTTCATTTAATTCTTAACCCTTACTTTAAAATCTGATATATATATATATATATATATATATATATATATATATATATATATATATATATATATATATATAAATATATATATATATATATATATATATATATATATATATCTATATATATATCTATCTATATATATATAATATATATATTTATATATATATATATATATATATATATATATATATATATAAATTATATATATATATATTATATTTATATATATAATATATATAAATATATATATATATAAATGATATATATATACGCTCGCGTAATATATATATATGTCATATTTTTGAACTATTTGATGAGCTATATAAAGATATAAGTTTATATGAACTATATATATATTTATATATATATATATAGCTCCGCCACGAAAAATGAAAATATATATATATGTATTTGTGTATAACGGTATGTAATATATTATATGTATATGTATGTATATTCAATTCATATATATATTATATATATATATATATATATATATATATATATATATATATATATATATATATATATATATTATATATATATATATATATATATATATATATTATATATATATATATATATATATATATATATATATATATATATATATATATATATATATATATATATATATATATATAATATATATATATATATATATATATATATATATATAAATATATATATATATATATATATATATATATATATATATATATACATATATATATATATATATATATATATATATATATATATATATATATATATATATATATATATATATATATATATATATATATATATATATATATATATATATATATATATATATATATATATATATATATATATATATATATATATATATGTATATATATATATATATATATATATATATATATATATATATATATATATATATATATATATATATATATATATATATATATATATATATATATATATATATATATATATATTACATCTTTAACGTATTTTAAAATTGACGGCATTTAAAACAAACTATTAAATGCGAGAAACGTACTTTTGCGTTTTTGAGAGACTACTATAGCTGGCACCAGCATTTATTAAATATAGTTGGAGTGAGGTCAAATAAAAGTACGTACTTAGTTGTTTTCTTGATAGACAATGAATTGCCTTGTTTTTGTTTCAGAAACAAGTTGCTTTGTTTTTGTCAAGTTACTCGGTATTCTATTGAGTTATTATCTCCAGAACGTATAAGTCGAGTTTTGTAAATATGAAGTCTCTTTTTTATTAAAAAAATAAAAAGAAATAATATCCATTTTATTGAATCCCAACGTGTGCGAGTAATAAATGTCTGCGCATGCGTAAGACAACGGCAAAATAGACCGGCATGCAATGCGTTAAGATCAAATTCTTTTACTCTTTTAAAATTCAAAAATTCTTGAAAGATGAATATTACACTTTATAAGATATACAAGCCTAAAAAAGCTGATTCATTTTTTCTTAATTTTTCGGATCATTAAACCGAAAAGGAAAAATTAACAGTTTCTGTTTATAACTTCTTATGACAATATCAGCATTAATTGTTTTAAATATAATACTTTAGTGATTATTTCTGCTTGGAATATAACATTCATTATCCTGAATAAATATCCAGAGACAAAGCTGCATTAGACACTTCCATGACATGCCACAGAAATATTGCTGCTTCATTAAGCGTATTGAAATCAGGAAGCAGATTAAAAGGATTTTGTAGTTTTGAAATATGTGGGGGAAATTTGCGGTTAAAAGTAAAGGGATTTTAAATGGAATTGAACTTTTAATGATGGCTTAGTGTAACTGAATGGGCTTTACTTCTATTAACAGAATATAGCTACACTTAAGCTTAAAATAGCATTTTTAATTAAGCAATAAAGAATGATTTTTTTTCGTAAAGTCAATGCAGTCTGTTAGAGAAGAAAGAACTATTTTTTTATTCATCTTTCTATATTCTTGCTATTTAAATTTTATGCTTGACTAATTAATTTATTTACTCAGGTTGACATATAGTTCTGAGAAATCTATAATTTCAGATAAACATTGTTAAAAAAATAAGTTAAAAAGTGGACTAGGTTTGGATATTTTTAATAACAATTCCATCTAAATTTTTTTAAAAATTATTTTAGGATACACGATAAAACTTGTAATTTCGATTTGGAGCGCTACGATCTACTTTTTTGCAACACGAGGGTTAACGAGACCGGGACCTACTGCTTAAAGCCGATTCCGAACGTCTACGAACATAAATGCCGTAATGGGATTCGAACCCAAGAACTCCGGTTCCGAAAGCCAGAACCCTAACCATTCGCCCACCGTTCGGCTGTAATTTCGATTCCTATGTGATTAACGTTATTATGAAATAAACATATCCATGAATTTTGTTTCTTAAAAATTAAAGGAATTATTAACTGAAAGTGTATCTTGATTTAAATTTTATAGAACTGCATTTAAATTTGGAAGATGTCAAAATTTATTTTATTATTTTTATGCATATTTGGTATTTAAAAAAACACCAAACATTATAAACTCAAATATTGATTGCATTTTGTTGACTGAGTAATTGCAATTTTTGAGTAGAACAAAATGTTGAAATCAGAATGAAAAACAAATCAAACTGTATCCCAGAAGAACCTAATGACACTTTAAAACTCTTAAAGTTTGAGTTCATTTGCATATCATAATCAGCTTTTGCAAAAAGACTCTACTCCGAATCTTGTGAGTATGAAAGTGTTTAAGATCTTATTCTGGGAGAAATTGAAAGAAAGCGGTTCACTTCATATTGTTCATTGGTTCAAAAATCTACTTATTTTTATGTATTTTTACCTTTATTAATGGACTAGAAAAAATTTTGTTTTAAACGAAATAAATTTATTAAAATTTTGCATAGAATCAAAAATAGTCTTCTCATAAGAAAAACATTTTAAATCGAAAGGTGTGTATGCTTAAACTTAAAAAAGGAGACTAGTTCCAAGTGACTGTGATATATATATATACTTCTCATATGATTACATTGTTATCCTTCGAATTCTTTAGCCTTTTATTGTCTTTTATTTAAGAAATTGGTCTTTTTGACCATGGAGCGAACTGTTACATTTGCTAATTTTCCCCTCAGTTTCCTGAAGAACTTTTTACAGGGTATCTTGTATGCAAAAAAAGAATGCTATCAGTATATATTGTTAATTCATAACGCGTTTGAAAGAGTTTAAAAGTTGTCTGGAAATTTTTATGTTTACTTAAAACAAATATTTCTTTTCAGTAAAATCATATATGAATCCTCTAGACCCAAATTTTCAGTTAACTGTTGTTATTGAAAATTTGTTATTTGGATAGGCATTTTATGATATTTTGAACTTCCATCAGGGCATTTTTGGGAGTTATTGCAACTGAAAAACAGGACGCTTTATCTTTTATAAAATTTATTTAGATTGCTTTGTTTAGCTTAAATAACACATATATTGTCTGAGTACCAATTTTTCTTTCTATAAATTACATGCTATAATGTTTAAAATGTTACTCATAATACCGACAGACTGTGGATACACATTCATTTAAACTACATTTTCCCTTTACTCTCGGAATACAAAAATAACTTAAATTTATGATAGTCATACATATGCTTTCCGTTGAAATAATTCTGCCATCAATGTTAGAAACTTCAGTGTAACTAGTTAATTGAAAAACTTGAGAAAAGTAAATGAAAACGTTTTATTTGGGCAAATGTTGTCTGTAATCGACTGTAAATCGACCTATACGCTAGCACTAGCATTCCAAAAATAGACACAACTATTGTTGTGTTTATGTATTATATTAAAACTCATGTTAAGTTACTGTTCAAATAAACCGAATGAAATGACAAAATGGTGCATGTGCGTACCAAAATTCATGGGTTTAAATCTCACTGCTACGACAGAGCTTCGTAAACGTTTCAAATCCACAATAAATAGTAAGTAATAATTCAATTAAACGTCAAATTACAATAAAGGATCTCCAAATGGTGGCCGCATGGTAATACACTGCGTTCGGAACCAGAATTCACTAGTTTGGCATAAATATTCATAGTCGTTCGTAATCGGCTTTAAGCAGTATGTCCTGGCCTCATTACCCCTCCGGTGCAAAACTGTAGACCGTAGCACTCCATACCGAACCAAAAATATATCTTATCTCTCTGAAACATACGCTTTAGAAATAACTGTAATGATATTGAGTTTTATTTTATCTGAAGAATCAAATTTTAAAGGAAATGTATCGGACGATTTCAATGATATATTTTGAAATAGATAATTATTTATTATGAAGAGTGCCCCATTCTTCCTTTTTTTCTATTATGTTCAAAAGCTATAAAAAAAAACAGAAAGATTATTCTATATTGACGTTTAATATCCATAATTTTTTGTTTATTTTTGTTCATTAATAGTGCATATATGTGAATTTGACTGCTCTCTTCAGGTCAAAACACATTTGTTTTAAATATATAACTAAATTTTATTTAGACGTAAATTTGTTAATATGAAGTATCATTTCTGTACGGGGTTAATTTCTTCCTTCTTATTTCAAACCATTAGGAAAGCAAATTTTTTAGCAATGCAACAAAATTTATTGCCAAAGGCTAATGAAGCCAGTATTAAATTAAGAACGACAAAGATCATTTATTGAAGGTATGCGGTCTGAAACCACACCTTAGTACTGAAATTCAGGTTTTAAAAAGAAAAAACCTACCTATACAGGAATTTTTCAGTGCGAAAAGAAAAAAATGTCCATATTTATTTTGTAGTTAATATATGTTATTAAATTAAATTTTATATACAACTCATTATAAATTTTTAGAAAGTATAATGTTATTTAACAATAGATATTTAACTGGTTACAAAAATGTTTAAGTAAATGAATCTTTCCTTTACTTGCAAATAGATAAATTTAGAACTAAGCTTTGTAATTTAAATCAATATGTGATATTTAGCTGTTTCATTCCGTATATTTTATTTGATACTTATATCTCCCTACGTTTATTTGATACTTTTATCTCAAAGCATCTTTATAAAATTGTTGCAAACTAATTCCTTTTGCTGCTCAATAGTTTCCAATTAGTTCAAGAAAAAACTTTAGCAAAATGGGTCGAAATTTATTATGGGTATATAAGAAGAAAATATTCATTTGGAAATCAACCAGTTTTAAAAATAAAGTTTTCTCAAAACTGATTTTAACGAAAAATGGATTAATGTGTTTATGAAACCAAAAACTGATTTTTACTGTTCCAGTATCATTGGATACTAATTATTTTCCTCTAATTTTACTTGTAGAGACTAATCATGAATTCAAAATTATTTAGTATAATGTAATGTATGTCATAGCATGAGTAAACAAATTTAGTGTAATAAATTTAATACAATTCCAGTAAAAACTCAGAATTCTTGAGTTAATAACTTTACGTTTTGTAATATTTAATCGAAAATTACTTTAATAGTATCTCTTGAACGAAATCTAAAAGAAAATTACTCTTTTCTACTATAACTACTTTTATTTATTTCGTCAACTTTTAGCATTTTAAATGAGCATTACTAGTTAATAGACTTCAAAGAGTTTTGATTATGTTTTCTTATGGTAAAGTATCAGCAAAGAGTGAAGAATATCATTTTATGTAGCGAAATTATTAGAGCAATGGTGTTGGGAAAACATGCATCAGCCTGTGAGAAAAGGACACCTGCATCCTAAAAGAACGAAAATGTTTTAAAACTAACGTCACGAACTGCTGCTATGGCCTTTTAAATAGGGATTGAAGAACATTTAAAAAATATATTTTTCTAGAGAGACCATTATGTTCACGGAAAACGATGCAATTGTGATTAATTTTCGTTAATTCCTGAATAAGTATGCTATTATAGAATAATGAAAAATGACATGAAAAATTTTAGTATTAGAAAAACTTATTTTAAATATTTCAAAATAGAAATACTGGAGTTTATGACAATTTTAGGTTATGTGTCATTTATAAAAGTACTCATGTGTTAATAGTGAAATAAGAGAAAAATATTATTTTTTTTAATAAATATAAATATTCTCTAGTATCAAAACTGAAATTACAGAGAAATTTATATTTTAATGGGGTTGAAGGATCAAGTGAGTTTGATAATTTCATTTTCGTGTCTCTTTTTTATCAGTTTTTTTCCATTCTAAGATTAATGATGTCATATTGAAAGCCATAAAACATTTTTCAAAAAATGAAAAAAAATTGATTCAGAGTATACAAAAGTTTTCATGTAATACTTGTCATAAATTTATCTTATTTGTCAATCATAATACAGACATATTTTGATTAGTACATAATAAATATATGAGTAGTGAGTATTATAGTTAAATACAAGAAAACAATAAGGAATAATTTAAACTTGATAGTTTTATCATAAATACCGTCTAGAATTTCTTTAGAGTATAAATGAATATCCTTTATATATATATATATATATATATATATATATATATATATATATATAATATATATATATTATATATATAAATATATATATATATATATATATATATATATATATATATATATATATATATATGTATATATATATGTATATATATATATGTATATATATGTATAAATATATATATATATGTTATATAATATGTATATAAAATATATATATATATATAGTTATATATATATATATATATAGACTATATTTTATATATATGTATAATTATATATATATATATTATAAATTATATATATATTTTATATATATATATATATATATATACATTATATATACATATAATATATATATATATTATATATATATATATATATATATATATATATATATATAATATATATATATATATATATATATATATATATTAATTTTAAATATAGACACTATTGATATTTATGTATAAAAACTTCTTTAATGTAATCCTTCTGTATATATTTGTTTTGTTCTCATACTTTACGACAATGTGGAGGATGTAAAGAGTTAGCTAAGAATTTCTCTTGGAGTTGCTATAAGCAAATTCTATGTCTAGTTCCTAGTTGTTTTATCTGTATAGTTCACAATTGTCTTTCTCCTATTACTTTATCGTTAATGAATTCTAACTATTTTTAATTATAACTCGCTTGATTTTTAACTATCATTTTTAAACCTCACACACACACACACACACACATATTTTATATATATATATATATATATATATATAAATATAAATAAATATATATATATATATATATATATATATATATATATATGTATGTATACACACGTGCGTGTATGTATTATTTCAAATTAACGATGAATGTACTTATAACTAGTACTTAAAAATATAATCAAATAATTTTAATATTTTGTATTCCATGCTTTACTGTTTTAAGAGCTAATAGTCTTTAAATTGTTCTTGAATTTGTTTTCTTAAATCACAACTTAATAACTTCGAAAACGGGGTGTTTATGTTGAAAAATTATCTTCCAAACATATATTTTGAGTTTCGTGGATTTTGGTATATTAAAAGAATTTTTTAGAATTAAAAACACTTTCGTTAATATCCTGTATAAAAATTTAAATTAAACATGATGTTAATTTTAATCATAATAATCACTTATTTTTAATATATATATAATATATATAGATATATACCACAAGAAGTAATATTTTCTTTTGTTTTAGTAAAATACAACAAAGCAATAAAATAAAAAATGAAATTAAAAACAATTTTTGAGAAACGAAGAAAATTTTTAACTTTTTAACTCTAAAATCAAAACATTAGTTTCTCAGAGCTATCCTTCATGATGTAATTTACATAATAGGTAAAACTTATTGGAGATTGTGACCTCAGCGAAATAAAGTAACGAGTTTCAGAGTTGTGTTGTATTCTTTATCGTGTTATGCGACGCAAAAGAGGGTGGATCATTAATTTTTATGACTGACATTTCACTTCGTTTATACCTAGGAAACAACTTGCCTGAAACTTTCTAGAAGTAGGTGAGAGTTTGAAAGTTTTCCTGTTAAACGCATTTTACTTCGTTTAGCATGATTAAGTACTGTTTGGAGACGTGTTTCCAGCCCTAAATAATTTTCTTAACTCTAAAACCAATATCAACATTTTTTTAGCTGAACTGGTAAGTTGCCAGTGTACTTTTAGCTTGAATAGAATTGGATAAAATTATCCGTATTATGGGGGTGTTTCTATGGAAGAGTTTGCTTCGTGGAAAACATAACGGGTTAGTACCTGAAAAATAAATTGTGGAAAAGGCAATAAAAAATATATTATGTGATGAGGTGGTAATGTGTAGTGAAGTACACGTTATGACCATAATCTCTTTTTTAATATTTAAATTAAATCTGGCTTTATTGAATAAATTGAATTTATTACTGACGTCATCAACTAGTTGAAAATTTA
This sequence comes from Pardosa pseudoannulata, assembly GCA_032207245.1. Lineage (NCBI taxonomy): Eukaryota > Metazoa > Arthropoda > Arachnida > Araneae > Lycosidae > Pardosa > Pardosa pseudoannulata. Next base: position 107,744,884 of record CM063506.1, read on the forward strand.
AAATTATAAAAATTAAATTAAAAAAGGAAAGGAGAAAAAATGTCACTTATAGCGACTATGAAAGGAAAACTAGGAGGACTCAGCTTCGAGTCCCTCTTCTTTTCAGGGAGTCGAAAGTTCTCCTCTTTCATCCTAGCTGCTGGGATGACAATGGAAACTGCGCAAAACTCAGCAACATTCCTTTAGCTCGGCGACACGGGGGAAAATCGCCAAGCACAGCACTAAACACATGCCAATGGGCATGTGTTTAAGGGATATGTCATATCATAAAAAGGAGTGAATTTATAAAACTATTGTAGATTGGCGCTCGCCAATTAGAACGCCAAGTGACGCTCTTGGTATGCGTGATGTCATCTTGGACACGTGTGACTGAAAATGACACGTGTCATTTCTAAGCGGCTTATGCTATAAAAAAAGTAACTTTTATTCACACCAACGTAATAATTGGGAGCTTGGCAGGGAAGGTATTTTTGTTTAAGGCAAGCTTCCTAGAATTAAAGGAAAGTAAATGGAACGTTATGACAAGTATCATTGATTTGTAAATGTTGCTAAAAGCGAGAAAATACTAACATTCATGATATTATCTATATAAATAAGACAATTCTTATATGCTTGAGTAATATAGATTCAAAACTAATCGACGGATTTGGTTGACAATTTCACAATTTGTTATTATTTTAAGAACCGATGAAAGAATTTCGGTTTAAAGACATTGCTTCAGTATGAATGTAAAACGTTTGCGGCTGAATCTTGTGTGTTCGAAATTTATTACTTTCATGGATGATCGAACCTGTTAGTAATCTACTTGAAGCAGTAGAACTTGGCATATAAATCCTCGTGATGCAAAGCTATAGATTTTAATATTTCAAATCAACCAGCTAATAGTTTGAATCTACTTATTAATCCATTTTAAATTTTCCTTTTCTATCATTGGTTCTCTAAAAGTACCCCCTCTTCACTGACTTTAGAAATCTGCATTTACAAACTGGCTGACGGTCCGGTGATATAGTATTCATTGTCATAATCGTAACATAGAAATTTCCAGAATCCAATATATACTTTAATAAGTAGTTTAAGCCTTGCTCTCCCCACGCTTGCGTCTAACCGGGTACTGAGAAGTACCTACAGAAACACGGTATGGTGTGAGATTGTCCGTTTACAGCTAGACACTACATGCGCTCGGCATGTCAAATAAATCTCCCTGTTTACCTTTTAATTTGAAAATATAATTGTGTAATACATACCTGTTCTTCTTAAATGAGAAGTCTGTTTAGTGACAAAATTTTTCAGTAAAATAATCAAAATAATCTCCAGACTAAAATACTTGGTATGTGGAAGAAACAAACAATTCAATGGCAGTCACAAGAAAACCTTCCGATAATGCACTGCTTAAGAGAAAGCAAAAGTTCGGGTTTTGCCAAAGTGTGTGCCTAAAATTCTACGTATATAATGATTGGATTGAAAGTTAATATTTATACCCAACATTTAGCTACTAAGCGGAGAGCTATTCTCACTAATATTATTAAGGTATGTTACTCTTAAACACGAAACACGAAAACTTTTCAAAATATAGATTTTTCAGAAAATATTTTACAAAAGTAGATTTATTTTTCCACAATTAAATGCATTCGCAAGGATAATTTTCAGTAATTAAATCAATTATAAGTGTTTAATTCATTAGCTGACTCATAGATAATGTGTACAATAAAGTTTTGTTTAAATACATTTTTTTCAAATGAAAACGAAAATTAAAGAAATTTATTAATTTTAAAATTAAAAAAAAATCTTATAGAGAATTATTTACAGAATTTTTTTTTAAAGAAATTTTTGAGAAATACTTTATTAACATGATTTTTTATTTTGCATGTTTCCTCTTGAATTATTCCATTCATCTTTAGAATTTTCTTACAATTTGTAAAATCATTTCACAGTTGTAGTTTGTACCTAAATTTAACGAATTCAGTTCAAGAGAATAATTTTGATACAATATCAAAAGCTTAAAAAATCTGCTATTTTTCTTAAACTTTCCTAAAATTTTTGTAACTATTTCTATTTGAAGGTATATTAAGTATAACACAATGATATATGTAAGGTTCATAATTATAACGATGCTTTTAAAATTCTATTACAGATAGTATTTTTAATGAACAATTAAAATTTAAACTAGCAATCAATCGGAGTACATGTTTTAATTTTAACTTTTCAAAGTAGTATGTAGTTTGCATTATATTTTATTAATTTCTGATTTATTTTCTACAAATTTAGTAACGTTTTAATAAATCTGAAATATTTTTGTATATTTAAAACAAAAAATTATATTTAATTCAATATATAGTTTATGAGGTATAACAATCTAAATACTACTGAATAATCATACTACCATCCCCTTCTTAAGGTTGTTCAGACCCCATAATTTTCTCCCATATTAAACCAAGAAAGATTTAAAGAAATAGTAACTTCTCCTCTTTACATTGCTTCAATAAATTGTACCTAAATTTAACTGTTTCAGTTCGAAAGCATAATTTTTATATATTATCAAAAGCTTAAGAAATCTGCTATTTTTCTTAACGTAGTAACTATTTATTTTTGAAGGTATATTAAGGATATTAAAATGATATATATAAGGTTCATTATGATAATGATGCTTTTAAAACTATATTACAGATGCTTTTTTTAATGTATAATTTAAATTTAAACTATCAATCATTCGAAGTACATGTCTTAATTTTAACTTTTCAAAGTAGTATATAGTTTGCATTTTATTTTATTAATATCTGATTTATTTTCTACAAATTTAGTAACGTTTTAATAAATCCTATATATTTTTGTATATTTAAAACAAAAAAATTGTATACAATTCAATAAATAGTTTATGAACACAATCTAAACACTACTGAATAATCATACTGCCATCTCACGAATAAGGTTGTTTAGATCTCATATTTTCTCCCATATTAAGCCAAGGAATATTTAAATAAATAGCAACTTCTCCCCAATACATTGCTTCAATACATTGCGCCTAAATTTAACGATTTCAGTTTGAAAGAATAATTTTTATACCTTATCAAAAGCTTAAAAATCTGCAATTTTTCTTAACGTAATAACATTTTTTTTAATGTATATTAAGTATATTAAAATGATATGTGTAAAATTCATGATGATAACGATGATTTTAAAATATATTACTAATGGTATTTTTAATGTATAATTTAAATTTAAACTAGCAATCATTAGAAGTACATGTCTTAATTTTAACTTTTCAAAGTAGTATATAGTTTGCATTATATTTTATTAATTCCTGATATATTTTCTACAAATTTAGTAACGTTTCAATAAATCTGAAATATTTTTGTATATTTAAAGCAGAAATCTGTGTATAATTCAATATATAGTTTATTCAATATATAGTTTATTTCTATAAATTTAGTATTGTTTTAATAAATCTGAAATATTTTTGTATATTTAAAACAAAAAATTGTATTTAATTCAATATATAGTTTATTAGATGTAACAATCTAAATACTACTAAATAATCATACTACCAACTCATGCTTAAGGTTTTCTAGATTCCATAATTTTCTCCCATATTAAGCCAAGGAAGATTTAAAGAAATATCTACCTATCCTCAATACATTGCTTCAATATTGTACCTAAATTTAGCGATTTCAGTTCGAAAGAATAATTTGTATACCTTATCAAAATCTTAAAAAATCTGCTATTTTTCTTAACGTAGTAACTATTTATTTTTGAAGGTATAATAGGTATATTAAAATTATATATGTAAGGTTAATGATGACAACGATGGTTTTAAAAATACATTATGGGTGACATTTTTAATTTAAATTTTAAATTTAAAGTAGCAATTATGTGAAGTACATGTTTTTAAGTTTAACTTTTCAAAGTAGTATACAGTTTGCATTATATTTTATTAATTTCTGCATTATATTTTATAACGTTTCTACAAATTTAGAAACTTTTTAAGGAATCTGAAATATTTTCATATATTTAGCACAAAAAAATGTATTCAATTCAATATATAGTTTATGAGATATAATAATCTAAATACTGCTGAATATTAATAATACCATCCCCTGGTTAAGGTTGACCAGACCCCATAATTTTTTTCCATAATAAACCAAGGAAGATTTAAAGAAATAGTAACTTCTCCTCTATACATTGCTTCAATATATCGTACCAAAATTTAACGATTTCAGTTCGAAAGATTAATTTTTATACATTATTAAAAGCTTTGAAAATCTGCTATTTTTCTTAACGTAGTAACTATTTATTTTTGAAGGTATACTATGTATATTAAAATAATATATGCAAGGTTCATGATGATAACGATGCTTTTAAAAATATATTAATAGATGAAATAAATAACAAATGGTATTTTTAATGTATAATTTAATTTTAAACTAGGAATCATGCGAAGTGCATGTCTTAATTTTAACTTTTCAAAGTAGTATATAGTTTTCATTATATTTTATTAATTTCTGATTTTTTTCCTACAAATTTAGTATTGTTTTAATAAATCTGAAATATTTTTGTATATTTAAAACAAAAAATTGTATTTAATTCAATATATAGTTTATGAGATATAACAATCTAAATACTACTAAATAATCATACTACCAACTCATGCTTAAGGTTTTCTAGATTCCATAATTTTCTCCCATATTAAACCAAGGAAGATTTAAAGAAATATCTACCTATCCCCAATACATTGCTTCAATACTGTACCTAAATTTAAATACGTCAGTTTGAAAGAATAATTTTTATACCTTATCAAAAGCTTAAAAAATCTGCTATTTTTCTTAACGTAGTACCTATTTATTTTTGAAGGTATATTAAGTATATTAAAATGATATATATATAAGGTTCATGAGGATAATGATGCTTTTAAAAATATATTACAGATGCTATTTGTAATGTATAATTTAAATTTAAACTATCAGTCATTCGAAGTACATGTCTTAATTTTAACTTTTCAAAGTAGTATATAGTTTGCATTATATTTTATTAATTTCTGATTTATTTTCTACAAATTTTGTAAGGTTTCAATAAATCTGTAAAATTTTTGTATATTTAAAACAAAAATTTGTATTCAATTTAATATATAGTTTATGAGATATAAGAATCTAAATACTGCTGAATAATCATACTGCCATCGCTTGCTTAAGGTTTTCTAGATTCCATAATTTTCTCCCATATTAAGCCAAGGAAGATTTAAAGAAATATCTTCTTATCCCCAATACATTTGCTTCAATACTGTACCTAAATTTAAATACGTCAGTTTGAAAGAATAATTTTTATACCTTATCAAAAGCTTAAAAAATCTGCTATTTTTCTTAACGTAGTAACTATTTATTTTTGAAGGTATATTAAGTATATTAAAATGATATATGCAAGATTCATGATGATAACGATGCTTTTAAAAATATATTACAGATGGTATTTTTAATGTATAATTTAAATTTAAACTAGCAATCATTCAAAGTACATGTCTTAATTTTAATTTTCAAAGTATTATATATTTTGCATTATATTTCATTAATTTCTGATTTTTTCTACAAATTTAGTAATGTTTTAATAAATCTGATATATGTTATATATTTAGCATAAAAAATTGCATTCAATTCAATATATAGTTTATGAGATAAAATAATCTATATACTACTGAATAATCATACTACCATCTCTTGTTCAGACTTCATAATTTTCTCCCATATTAAACCAAGAAAGATTTAAAGGGACAGCAGCTTCTCCTCAATACATTGCTGAATTACTTTTCCATATCACCAGCAGTATAAAAATACCACCTCTTCTCTAACGTTTGATGTCTACATAAAAAACCTTTGTTTACCTTCAGAGTTAGAGGCATTCTTCTGTAAAATGTAACAATCCCAATCAAATCAGAAATCTAGGTAATGACAAAAGGAATTATCAGTCAAGCGATCGAAAATAAGTTCGAGGTGAGAATACAGCGTGGGTGAAAGAATAAATAGTTAAATGGAAGTCTTAAGAAGCGTTCCAGATAATGCACTGATAAAACAAAATTTATTCGAATTTCAACAAAAGATAGGCTTAAAATAATCAGTACATAAAACGTAGTCAATGGTAAGTGTTTTAAGTTTTAAACTGATACAAACAATGGAGATTTTTATTGGCATGTTTATGCAAACATTATGAGGGAAGAAATCTAAGAAGCAGTAAATTACCGATCTTTCAGAAAATATTTTTAACGTATTTCATTGAACTTCCATTGTAGCATTTGCTTTTAAAAGGGAAGAAATTCAATTGCCTCTACCCGCTAACTATATATTGAGCAGTTATTGAGCAGTTATACATGTCGTGAACCAGTGTTAAGGCGAATGGAAAACCGTCTTTCTTGATAATAAGAAGTTTATTAAATCATCGTATCCTTTCAGCAAAACTTGAGCCATTTTCATTTATTTCTCGAAGACAAGCATAGAGTGCTTATCCAAAATGCTTCCGCCTGACCGAATTATCCTAAAAGCTTAATAGAGCGTGGGTCTTTTACATTTATGAAAGATTATTATAAAAGAGTTCCCCTTTTTAAAATCGTTTATAATTCACGTAATTTCAAATTACCATTTTTTTAGACCTGAAATACATATATGAAGCAATTCAAGTGTCACCCTGTACTATATCTACGTCCAAAAATTTAATTCACAAATAATTGTATATGAATTACTCCTTTTTCCTTTCTGTCCTGATTTTGTTCTCTAGGCTGGGTGTAATTGAGTATTATATCTTTGAGGACGGTGTTATTACTTTATTGAGGTGTTGTACATATTCATCATTGCTTGTCTTTTGTAACACTTGAACCAACGATTTTTCCTTAGTTTATCAAGTAATAAGAGTCTTTTAATCTTATCAATATATTTCAAATTTTTTTAACGATACTTATGATCTATACTGATTTCATACAGACATAAAGCACAAATATTCATTAAAAACAGGAAACACATTAGAATATTTCAAAAAGGACTTTTTAAGTATTTTCTTATTTGTTTTAATGACTTTTTACAACATAAAATTGTTTTTAAATTATAAAAGTGCAATTGGATAAATCTATTTCACTGAATTAACTGCTGAACAATATTCTTACAGGTTATATAAACTACTTCTTTCAAAGCTTTCCATAACTCTCAATGCTCTTCTCTAAATCAGATAGTAATTTCATCCGAATCTCTTACATTAAGTAATAGGATTATACTTTTACCTATTTAACTTCTGGGAAAATTTTATAAAAGTGCCTTTAATTTCAGAATGACTGTTCAAGAAAAATATAAATCAACTATTCCAAAACACTTATTATGAATTCTAATTAGCAAATATCCTTATGAAATGGAGGTGAAATGTATTTTCTTTAAGCATAGTTCAAAGGCAAAACTAGTTTTTGAAATTGAGGATAGGAACTATAATTGCAGAAGCACAATTTTTGAAACCATTGAAAACTTACTTCACAAATATTTTTAAAATATTGCCTTAAGAATTTTTCTCTCAAGCACTATCTATAATTTCTGCTATAAATGTTTATACACAAGTTGCTTCGGTCCATGCCTTTGGTTTGTGTAGTTAAGGTTTTAAAATGAAGGCTTAATTTACTTCAAAATTCAAATTATCTTTTAGATTATAATAAACTAACAATATAGGAATTTAAACCACATTAAACCACATTTAAAAACAAAACCACATGTTGTCATAAACCACACATTATCATGAGAAAGACTATTTAATTTTTATCATGAAATTATATCTAAAGAAATGTAAGAAATAAATTTGGCGATAGACTAACGAAAATGTGCTTTGTCAAATCATCTAAAAAGAATAATAAGTACAGTAGAATTCACTTAATGTTATTAGTTTGGGATATCCTGATTTTAATAACAATAAACAACATGAAAAAGTTTAGATAAATTTACCCCTACTTTAATTCTCAAGTACTAAATGTCGAAACAAAATTAATAAAACACACCTTATATTTATGTACTGTATATTATCCTTTAAAATATAAGAAATGTATGAATAATTAAAAAAAATTGATTAATTAGTGACTGTCTACAATGTTTTCTAAGAAGCTCATTGATAAATTGTGCGTAATCATAATCAACATGTCAAAATGATTTAATCTTTTGTTTTAAGTTAAATCATTTTGCTTTCAGGCTTCCACATCGACAAGCTGCATGTAAGCGAGCAAGGCATAAAATGTGAATACACTCCTTCTCAGTTTCCGATAAGAATGTGTTGCATTCTGCCTATCTATCAACCAGTGATCACTAGCAGAGTGTGCGTGTTTATGAAAAATTTCAGGAAAGCGTAACCCTACTAGTTTGTTCATTCTCCATTGCCCTAGGTTGAAGAGGAGAATTCTCGGAAATTCAAACAACAGCGAAAAGAAAAGAATGGCTTCCTTCTGAATATACATTGTGAATATTCCTTTGCCAGTTAAAATGAGGTTCGAAAACTGATAACATTAACCGATGTAACGATTACATAAAGCGATAATTTTAACATACAAATGAATAGAGAAAATCGGGACCAAGTGATTTCGATAACAATAAGTGATTGATAACATTAACCGCGATCACATTAAGCGGAGTCCACTATATGTGGTATGGTTGCGTAGGTGGTTTATATAACACTGACTCCAATTAAATTAAAACATCATTTTATTTTAGCAAGGTCGGCTTCAGCTCGATAGCACTTGCACACTCTGGTTCACCTCACCACCAATTCAAGTTTTTGAGTACATGTGTACTCGCTCAGTTGAAGTAGCAGTGAAGGTGATATTTGATTTGCATAAAGTTCACCATGGAATATGGATACATTACCATATATTAAACACCTGGTGTAAATGCTACATTATTTTCTAAATATAACACTTTTAGCGATTTATTAATTTCCCGTCTAAAAAGTGGATAAAGAAATTTTGAAACTGAATTCAAAATTAAATATATATACAAAATTGGATTTAGTAAAATGTAATAGGACGAATAAATGTAGTCATAAAACGAAGGATAGAGGAAGGATTAAGAGAGTGTTATTTTTCCACATGACTTTGGCCTCTGAACAAATTGGTCTGACTAAAACGTTTCCAACGTTAACTTCAATCACCATTAAAAATTCTGCAGAGTACAGTTATTTTAATATACATACTAAATATACATACACACACGTACATACATCCAAATATATAGAGGTTAAAATTTAACCTGAAATTTTCTAAAAAGCTGCATAAAATAATTATTTCATAGTCTTCATTAACCACAAAATTGGATATTGGATAAAAATTAGATAAAGAATTGGTGAAACGGAATTCAAAATAAAACATATATATACCAAATTTAATTTAGTAAAATATAATAGCACGAAGAAATGTGGTCATAAAAAGAAAGGTAGAGGAAGGATAAAAAAGTATTATCTTTCCACAGGACTTTGGCCTCTGAACAAACTTATCTGACCAAAACGTTTCCAAGGTTAACTTCAATCACCATTAAAAATTCTGTAGAGTACAGTTATTTTAATATACATACACACACGTAGGTACATCCAAAAATATAGAGGTTAATATAGCCTGAAATTTTCTAACAAGCTGCATATAATAATTATTTCATAGTCTTCATTAACCTCAAAATTGGATATTGGATAAAAATTGGACAAAAAAATGGTGAAACGGAATTCAAATTAAAATATATATACCAAATTGAATTTAATAAAATGTAATAGCCCGAAGAAATGTGGTCATAAAAAGAAAGGTAGGGGAAGGATAAAAAAGTATTATGTTTCCACAGAACTTTGGCCTCTGAACAAACTTATCTGATCAAAACGTTTCAAAGGTTGACTTCAATCACCATTAAAAGTTCTGTAGAGTACAGTTATTTTAATATACATACTAAATATACACACACATACATACATCCAAAAATATAGAGGTTAAAATTAAACCTGAAATTTTCTAACAAGCTGCATAAAATAATTATTTCATAGCCTTCATTAACATCGAAAGCATCTCTCTAAATTTACAAGAAATGTATTCTAAATTATCCATATTGAGAAATTGATAATACATTTATGAATTTATGTAGAAACTTTAGAGAAAGTTTGACAAAAATGTCTCAAAATTCAGAATAACTGTCCAAGAAAACTGTAAATTAACTGTTATTTGCAAAGACAAGTATGAAGGGTGTTAATTAGCAGATGGACCACATGTTTGAGCGAAGTTAGAGAGCACCGTGAAGAATCGATTGGGCTTAAAATGTGTAGCTGTTTTATAAAGCTTACGTCAAATTAAAATTTTAGGAAAATGTCCATGATAATAGGAAAACTTAAAAGCTTTTCTGTGGTTCGTTCGAAGTACTATTATAATTTACTTTAGTTAGAGTTTTTTAATAAATTTAACTCATTTATAAAACCTGAAAAGATAATTTGTTTTTATCGTTTCTTTGCTACTAATGTTTTTAGAGAAATCATTTTATCGTTGTAAAGTTATCTCAAGCTTTACTTTTCAATATCTCCATCTGTAAGTTTCATTATTTCTATTTGCGGCACTAATCTTTTCATTTCTAAGAAAATACCAGCTTAAAACTTCACAACGCTTTATTTTCTATGTGAGGCCTTAACTTCTGTGACAGCTGTAACTCACAAGTAACAGAGCTCACATGCGCCACTCCTTTCTTCCTCACCATAGTAATGTTTGATTATAAGCTTGATAAGTTTATAATAGTTATTAGACTATTCTATACGTAACTTTATTAAAACTACCTTCAATATATATATATATTTATATATATATATATATATATATATATATATATATATATATATATATATATATATATATATATGTATGTATACATATATGTATATATATATATATATATATATATGTATATATATATATATATATGTATATGTATATATGTATATATATATATATGTATATATATATATATATATATATATATATATATATATATATATATATATATATATATATATATTATATATATATATATATATATATATATATATATATATATATATATATATATATATATATATATATATGTATATATATATATATGTATATATATATATATATATATATATATATATATATATATATATATGTATATATATATGTATATATATATATATATATATATATATATATATATTATATATATATATATATATATGTATATATATATGTATATATATATATATATATATATATATATATATATATATATATATATATATATATATATATGTATGTATATATATATATGTATATATATATATATGTATATATATATATATATATTTATATATATATATATATATATATATATGTATATATATATATATATATATATATATATATATATATATATATATATATATATATATATATATATATATATATATATATATATATATATATATATATATATATATATATATATATATATATATATATATATATATATATATATATATATATATATATATATATATATATTATATATATATATTACTGGGTATCGAAGGGTTTACTTATTTATTTGTTTTAATTACTTTTTACAATTTAAAATGATTATTAAATTATGAAAGTGCAATTGGATAAATCTATTCCACTGAATTAACTGTGAAACAATATTCTTACAGGTTATATGATCTACTTTTTGGAAAGTTTTCAATAGCTTTGAAAAAAATTTTCTAAATCAACATTTCTTTGTATTTCAATTTCCAACAATCGTGGGACGCACCTCAACGAAACACAGAGATGTATGTGAAAGAATATAATTAATCCATACATAACCGCTGGTTAGTTAATCATCTGTTCACATGAACACAATTAATCCAACTTACAATGTAAAATATCCCTTACAATGTAAATAATTTCTTTAAAATTTAAGGCAATCATTTGTATTCAATAACAATTTAAAATGTTACAAATAAATTTTTGACCTCTTAGGAAGATAAAACCCATTACAGAACAAACTTAAAGTTTATTACAACATTTGATAAATAGAGATATTCGTTGAGATTAGTGCGACTCTTGAGCTCATTTTGTAAACGCTTATTTTTAGTTTATTTCCAGCCTGATTGTTTGTGGGTCATCAATTTGTGAAATGATATTTACTGAAAAGGTGGCTGCCGAAATAAAAGTATTAGAAATATGGGATATATATATATATATATATATATATATATACCCACAAAGCATAGATCTGTACCTATGCGTTATCTGAAATGTGCTTCATCGAGAAATTCCGGTGACAAAGCTTTAGTGAAGGCAACATATTTACAGAGAAATAATTTAGGTTTACAAGAGAACAAAAAGTACATATTGAAGATACCAAGTAAAATAGAAATTATGTGAATTATTGTTAAGTGATTAAGCTTATACTATTTGCAGTATCACAAAAACCATATCAATTTCCTGTTATCAATTCACCACATAACAGTAAGTTTATTACAACAGTTGGTAAATAGCGATATTCGTTGAGGTTAGTGAGACTCTTGAACTCATTATGTAAACACTTATTTTCAGTTTATTTCCAGCATGAGTTTTGATGGATCATCAATTTGTGAAATAATATTTCTACAATGTTTTCTAAGAAGCTCATTGATAAATTGTGCGTAATCATAATCAACATGTCAAAATGATTTAATCTTTTGTTTTAAGTTAAGTTTTGCTTTCTGGCTTCCATATCGACAAGTTGCATGTAAGCGAGCAAGGCATAAAATATGAATACACTCCTTCTCAGTTTCCGATAAGAATGTGTTGCCTTCTCCTTATCTATCAACCAATGATCACCAGCAGAGAGTGCGTATTTATGAAAAATATCAGGAAAGCGTAACCCTACTAGTTTGTTCATTCTCCATTGCCCTAGGTTGAAGAGGAGAATTCTCGGAAATTCAAACAACAGCGAAAAGAAAAGAATGGGTTCCTTCTGAATATATTGTGAATATTCCTTTGCCAGTTAAAATGAGGTTCGAAAACGGATAACATTAACCGATGTATCGATTACATAAAGCGATAATTTTAACATACAAATGAATAGAGAAAATCGGGACCAAGTGATTTCGGTAACAATAAGTGATTGATAACATTAACCGCGATCACATTAAGCGGAGTCCACTATATGTGGTATGGTTGCGTAGGTGGTTTATATAACACTGACTCCAATTAAATTAAAACATCATTTTATTTTAGCAAGGTCGGCTTCAGCTCGATAGCACTTGCACACTCTGGTTCACCTCACCACCAATTCAAGTTTTTGAGTACATGTGTACTCGCTCAGTTGAAGTAGCAGTGAAGGTGATATTTGATTTGCATAAAGTTC
>CM063506.1:107768268-107808268 GCA_032207245.1 Pardosa pseudoannulata
AAGATAAAACATATTAACTGAATTATTATATTATAATATTATGAATTACATGGAAATCTCCTTTTTTAAAACAAAATAGAAAGCAATAAATTCCTGAAAATTAAATACTTTTTAACCGAAACCAATCCATTATTCTAGAAGGCATTCATAGTTTATATATTTTAACTCTTATGTTGCAGGTCTCCCCATAATACGCCTTTCGGTAAATGATTTCTATAGTCTAGTATTGTCATACATAAACTATATTGAAAATATTTTTCCCCTATCAAATATATTTTTTCCTTCCCATACTATACAAAAGCCATAGAATTAGTTATATAAATTTTTACGCATATCCCCCATGATATTAGCATGAAATTAATTCTTTGAATGATATAATTTGGAATAGGCCTGTGAAATTTGCCTACTATTAAATAATGGAATATGCATAAAAGCTGCTTGATATTTGTAAATCAAATGAGTTTAGGTTCGATTTATAATGTTTTCGTTTGTTATGGTTCATTTAGGCTGCCTGGTTAAACATATATATATATATATATATATATATATATATATATATATATATATATATTATATATATATATATATATATATATATATATATATATATATATATATATATATATATATATATATATATATATATATATATATATATATATATATATATATATATATATATATATATATATATATATATATATATATATATATATATATATATATATATATATATATATATATATATATATATATATATATATATATATATATATATATATATATATATATATATATATATATATATATATATATATATATATATATATATATATATATATATATATATATATATATATATATATATATATATATATATATATATATATATATATATATATATATATATATATATGTATATATATATATATATATATATATATATATATATATATATATATATATATATATATATATATATATATATATATATATATATATATATATATATATATATATATATATATATATATATATATATATATATATATATATATATATATATATATATATATATATATATATATATATATATATATATATTATATATTATATATATATATATATATACATATATATATATATATATATATATATAATACATATATATACATATATATATATATATATATACATATATATATATATATATATATATATATATATATATATATATATATATATATATATATATACATATATATATATATATATATATATATATATATATATATATATATATATATATATATATATATATATATATTATATAATTTGAAAAACATAAAGAGAGTTTGCAAACTTTTATACCTATAATTTTTTAGATATAATTTAGCTACCCCGTTTTATGTCAATTTTAAAACATTTTGTTAACTGATCTTAACGTTTTGTAAAATTAATTTTATTTATTTCAATTTAAACGAATCAAAAAATAATAATACACTATTAGATATAAATAATTATATTATCTATTAATTTTGCACATTTTCATATGAATGATATTGCTCTTATTACGTAAGTATAGTTACTAGTTAACACAGTTAATAATTTTATAAACGTAAAAGAAGGTACAAAGGTAATACAGAAGATCTGCAAACATGCAACAATTAGTAATCGCTACTAAATGTGTATTTCATTTAAGAGCATCGTTTTATAAAAATAAATTTGCAGAATCTTATTTTCAGAAAGAAATTTGCTTTCATCGTTGATAAAATTGATTTTCTTCCAAAAAGACGCAAAGGTCCATGAAAGCAAATTCAAAACCTCTATCACTAATCTAAAAAACCTTACAAATGTTATTGCTCTGGTAAACACATTTCTATTGCATTTACTATTGATATTCAATAGTCTAACTCTGTAAATACTGTTTATGATGTCCCATCAATATGTCATTTTCTGTCATAATATTGATCTTTTTCATCTTGAAAGAGTTTTAAATGCTGTATCTGCTTTTTAAATTCTCTTTAAAATTTGATATTTACGTTAGTTAAAATCCTACAAAAGCTACTTTATAGTGGATATGAAAACACACTTAAATGGAAGAAACACTTTTATAAAACACTGAATATTTGACTGCATTTAAACAAATAGTGAATTTGTAAATCCAAAGAGAATCTTCTTTAATAGTTAGACACACAACTTTTAAAAATTTGACCACACATAACCTTTAACCGTCAATATGAGTACTTTTTGATTTCTGATATCGTTTTAACTATAAAATATATCGAGTAAAAGTAATATTGAGATTTTATTATGATATTGTAATAATGTCTTAGAATTTTTAGGAAAAGTGGTTTTAGAAAAAGTTTCGCAGTAGCAGACATGTTAGGCTAAACATATTTGCTGCCATAGCTACCCTTAAGAAGGTACGGCTGGTAGATTGAAAGGAAAAACTACGATCTTCTGTTTTGTTTCAAGAGTTAAATAGGTTTGAATACTAATAAAAAATTATAAGAAACATACAATAGTAATTCTCATTTCATTTTAAGGATATCAATAAAACTATTTGGTATAATATTTCAGGACTTTTTAATTATTCCCTTAAGATCCCTTTGTGCAACTGCAGTTCGTAAACAGCTGCTTTTTAGGAACAATTTAGGTACTTCTTTATGTATTTATATATCATTTAATTTTGTTTTGCAATTAAATTAGAATTAATTGATTGAATCATTGTAGAACGGGAAATTTGAGAGCCCCTTGTTAAATAATGGAAGTGCTATCAACTATGTATTTATTACTTTAGAAATTTTCTCAGGAACTTTATAAAAAACCCGAGACTAAGAGGAATTTATTAGATGTTTAAGAATATTTTATGAGAGGTCTTTGATAATTAATGAAATTTTCAATATGAAATCTACGGTAATACACTCTTCTTATCTTCTATCTTGAATGAATATTTATACATATACAAATATAAATACATGCATACATACATGCATACATATAAATATATTCGTACATACGTATAAATAAGTAAATATATTTATTAAAGTATTTATATTAAAGTATCTTAAATAAATGTATATACATATACAAATATAAATACATTCATATATACATACATATAAATATATTCGTACACGCGTATAAATAAGTAAATATATTTATTAAAGTATTTGTATATCATTTATCTTTATTTTACAAAACAGTTTTTATAATTTTAAGGGATTATGCATTTAGGAAACTGCTCTATATTAATGAAATAAAAATCCTGTAATTCAATCGTTAACCTTGGAAAATCCCTGTAAATTCCTTAAATACTGTATAGAACTATTCCTATAATTTCAAAGACATTTTATCCAGTATCTGTTACATATAATTATTTTTGTATCCATTTGGTAGAAAAGAGAATATGGTACTTGTATTAGTTGATTGGTATGGAGTGTTCTGGCTTACATGAGAACTAGTGAGACTGAGATCACTTGCTTAGTGTGGATTCTGAAGGGCTACAAACATCCATCCGATCAGTGGGAATCAAATCTACAAATAACAGTACTGAAAAGCAACACCCTAACCATTGTGTAACATTTCAGCAATACGTATTAAAGACTAAATATATGAAATGTTTACTTTACATTCAAGAATGAGATTTTTAGTGCTTGAATATTAGAACTCATAAAAAGTCCACACATTTGAAGCAATATTTGTGTATGTATATACTATTACGAAAGCGAGAAACCAATAACAATCACAGAAACTAGGGGACTCTAAGCTGAAAACTACATAGGACTAGTTCACTATTTCTTCCACCAATAGAAAACAAATATGTAACGGAAAGGATAAAAAGAACAAAATACATTGTGAAATCCATAACTATTGAGTCATTTATTGAAATTGACGATGCTCACTTTTTTCTGCATTCAGCATTTATATTACAGGTGTCGAAATTGACCCAAACATATTTATACATTACAATATTAAAAAAAATTAAATATTATTAAACATTTAAAATGACAATAAAAACTAGTAAGATTTTTTGTTTTTGAAAAATTAAATAAAAGTAATATTTAGTAGTTAAATTTATTATGATTCAACAAATAATGGGATACCCTAAGAAAGTTAAATATACCCAAAAATGTATCATAAAGCGCAAATACGCTCAGAATTTTTCTGATTATTACCACAAAAGCAAAATTATTTTGACAGATTTTAATAATTTTAATAATGGAAATTAGTACATTATGGGGAAACGTTTCAAACACATTAATTTTAAAGAACCAAAAAATAAAATTTTTCTATATACGAAACATTTTTTTCTATTTTTTAGTATGTTGCAAATCTGTTAAGTATTAGATCTCAGTATTGTATAACAAACCTTTGACTGTAGTTTCCAAACCACACTAAATTAAACTATGCATTTCTAGCTCACTTTTGTACAAAAGTTTTACCTACATGTAATCTCAAACAGCTTTTACAAACCACTGATTTCGCTCTCAAATCGTACTAAAATGTATGTCACTCGATGTTATGAAATAATTTTCTGCATAGATTTTATTTCTATTTATGTCTAATTTGGCTTTCTAATTATAACTCCAATATATCTTAGCACTTTCATTTTAATTAAAACTGCATTTATAAGTATTTCATTAATTATACGTCATTCATTTATTAAACCACATTCATAAGTTATTCTGTTTGTACCTACATTTACTATCTAATTATAGCTAAGATTAGCACTTTCATTTTAATTAAAACTGCATTCATAAGTATTCTATCGTACAATACTTTAAACATGAGTATGAGTAAATTTCTAAGTTTTTAATTTCTTGTGTAATATTATGTCGAAGATGAAATAAAAAGATTAACACAGTTGAAATTAACAAATCTAATAAATGATTAAAATGTAGCATAACTTTTATCATATTTTTTAAATAGAGTTATTATAATTACTTCGTTAGAATTTTTTTTCTTTTGCTCTATACGCTTTTAAGGAAAATCTTTTTGTTTCTAACTCGAATATGTTTTATTTGACAAAGCATTATAAAAGTGTTAACACAGACGAAATTAACAAACATATTAGCTTTGCCATTATAGCTAAAGTATAGCTTAGTGCTTTCGTTTTAATTAAAACTGCATTCTATCATACAATACTTTAAACATGAGTAAAGGCAAATTTGTATGTTTCCACACACATTTTTAATTTCTTTTGTAATATTATGGCGAAGACGAAACAAAAATATTAATATAAGCGAATTTTACAAATCTAAGAAATGATTAAGATGTAACATAACTTAAACTGAATTTAAACTGAATTATGATAATTAATACGATAGAATTTTTTTTCTTTTGATCGATACGTTTCTAAGTTCTTTTAGTGTTTTACTCGAATACTTTTTATTTGACAAAGAACTATAAATGTAATTAACACAGACAAAATTAACAAACATATTAGATTTGCCATCATAGCTAAAGCATATCTTAGTGCTTTCGTTTTAATTAAAACTACTTTCATAAATATTCTGAAGTACAATATTTTAAACATGAGTAAGAGTAAATTTGTAGGTTTTCACACACATTTTTAATTTCTTTTGTAATATTTTGTCGGAGACGAAATAAAATGATTAACACGGTCAAAACTAACAAATCTAATAAATGATTAAAATGTAACATAACTTTTATCATATTTTTAACTGAATTATGATAATTACTACGATAGAAGTTTTACTTCTTTTGCTCTATACGCTTCTAAGGAAAAACTTTTTGTTTCTTGACAAAGCATTTATTTTTTATTTGACAAAGCATTATAAAAGTGATTAACATAAACGAAATTAACAAACATATTAGCTTTCCCATAGTAAAGTATATCTTAGTGCTTTCATTTTAATTAAAACTGCATTTATAAGTATTCTATCGTACAATACTTTAAACATGAGTAAGAGTAAATTTGTATGTTTTCACATATATTTTTAATTTCTTTTGTAATATTATGGCGAAGACGAAATAAAAAGATTAACACTGCCAAAATTAACAAATCTAATAAATGATTAAGATGTAACATAACTGTTATCTTATTTTATTAACTGAATTATGATAATTACTAAGACAGAAGTTCTACTTCTTTTGCTCGATACGCTTCTAAGAAAAAACTTTTTGTTTTTTACTCGAATACATTTTATTTGACAAAGCATTATAAAATCCATTAACACAGTCGAAATTAACAAACATATTAGCTTTCCCATTACAGCTAAAGTATATCTTAGTGCTTTCGTTTTAATTGAAACTGCATTCATAAGTATTCTATCAAACAATACTTTAAACATGAGTAAGAGTAAATTTCGAAGTTTTAAAACACATTTTTAATTTCTTGTGTAATATTTTGTCGGAGACGAAATAAAATGATTAAATGGTCGAAATTAACAAATATAATAAATGATTAAAATGTAACATAACTTTTATCATATTTTTTAACTGAATTATAATAATTACTACGATAGAAGTTTTACTTTTTTTGCTTGATATGCTTTTAAGGAAAGCTTTTTGTTTCTTATTATAATACTTTTTATTTGACTAATCATTATAAAACTAATTAACACAGACGAAATTAACAAACATATTAGCATTCCCATTATAGATAAAGTATATCTTAGTATTTTCATTTTAATTAATACTGCATTCATAAATAATCTATCGTAAAATACTTTAAACAACATTATGAATAAATTTGTATGTTTTCACATATATTTTTAATTTCTTTTGTAATATTATGGCGAAGACAAAAAAAAAGATTAACACAGTCGAAATTAAAAAATCTTATAAATGATTAAAATGTACCATAACTTTTATCATATTTTTTAAACTGAATGATTATAATTACTACGATATAAGTTTTTTTCCTATGCTCGATACGCTTCTAAGGGAAAACTTATTGTTTCTTGACAAATCATTTATTTTTTATTTGACAAAGAATTATAAAAGTGATTAATACAGACAAAATTAACAAACATATTAGCTTTCCCATTATATTAAAGTATATATTAGTGCTTTCATTTTAATTAAAATTGCATTCATAAGTATTCTATCGTACAATACTTTAAACATGAGTATGAGTAAATTTTTATGTTTTGACATATATTTTTAATTTATTTTGTAATACTATGGTGAAGACGAAATGAAAAGATTAACACTGACAAAATTAACAAATCTAATAAATGATTAAAATGCAACATAACTTTTATCACATTTCTTAACTGAATTATGATAATTACTAAGATAGAAGTTTTTTTCATTTGCTCGATACGCTTCTAAGGAAAACCTTTTGTTTCTTGACAAAACATTTATTTTTTATTTGACAAAGCATTATAAAAGTGATTAACACAGACGAAATTAACAAACATATTACCTTTCCCGTAATAGCTAAAGTATATCTTAGTGTTTTTATTTTAATTAAAACTGCATTAATAAGTATACTATCGTACAATAGTTTAAACATGAGAAAGAAAAAATTTCAAAGTTTTAAAAAACATTTTCAATTTCTTGTGTAATATTATGTGGGAGACGAAATAAAAAGGTTAACATAGGTGAAATTAACAAATCTGATAAATGTTAAAATGTACCGTACATTTTTAACTGAATTATGATAATTACTACAACAAAAGTTTTTCTTTTACTCGATATACTTCTAAGTAAAAACATTTTATTTTTTACTCGGATACTTTTGATTTGACAGAGCATTATGAAAATGATTTCACTTCATGCATGCAAGCAAAATCTTGTAACAATAAATTTACTTATGTAAAAGATAAATTGCTTCCAAATTTATAGAATCCTATGTCACGGCCATTTTTCCAATTCGCGTATTCGCTTTTCCTCTATCAAAATACAATAGTTTAAATTTTGAGAACAATATTGCAATGTCAGAGGAATGATTGAATAGTAAGCATATTCCCTCTACTAAGATTTAATACCAATGTTTTTCACGATAGGATGAAAAAAAAGTTAACAGAAAATGATTATTTTTCCATTGGGAGTAAATCTTTATCATGACAGGATAATTTATTACTGAATTCTGTCATAGAAGAAATGAGTAATGGTTATAATTTACAACCATGATTCTTACATGCGAAAGGAAACGAATTTTACCACATTTTAATTGAAAAACAAAAATTTCATATATTTGTTCCTTTGCAACTTATTAACGGAAAAACTTAGTTTTTATAGTAATGGTTTTCAGAGTATTACATCAAAATTTTGTTCGTGCAATAAGAGAAAAAAATGCATAAACTCCAGTCTCCTTGAAAGAATTCATTACCTGATAAGTAAATAGAAATTGAAATATGACTGATACTCATAAATTTTCTGTTACGCTCTAGAGCGCACACAAAACTTTCATCTTCGGTTATTTATATTTAAGGGCATAGTAAAACTAATAGAGTTTTTGCTTAAATTTTTAGTTTAGAGTTATGTAACGTTGTGTATGTGTGGATTGATGTGTAATTAATTTGATCACATTAAATATTTAAAATATTCAAACAAATAAAAGTTGTTGAAAATGTTTCTCAATTCCTCTTCTAAAATGACTCTTCCTAAATTGTTTTTCAAAAATTCTCACAAAGGTTTTGTTGTGTTCAACATTATTTAGATTATTAAATTGTAATTTGAATTTTAAAACGCTTAACTTTTTCTTGAAAATTCGGCTGACAGATATAAAAACATTTTACTTAACTAAAGTATGGTATGAATAGAGAAAATAATACACCAATATTTTAAAATCATATTTTAAAGAATTATAAGCCAAAACCAGGAGAACACGTTGAAAGTTAAAATCCAAGAATCACATATAAAATAAACAAAAGCGGAATAACGATCCACAATGTTTACATAAGTTATATTAAAATTTTCCGATATATATTGTGCAGAGTACAATTAAATGAGGAGGAAGTAAAGAATATATTGTAATAGTCTTATATTCGAGATTTAAAACCTTTAAGGCTAATAGTTTTTAATTTATGGCTTACAGATTTAATAACACTATAGTGAATTTTTTATAGAGATTTACAATTGTATTCAAGTGAAGAGGTGCAGAACTAGAGTAGGTAGGGACCTGGTGGTGATTTTCTTTTCAAATCAGCATAAGTTAGCAGATTTGTGTCTCAAGTTGTTTTGCCAGTGGACACTTAAGGTTTCGCTCTTTTGAGCAAGGATAACAAGTTTTTACTACTTTCCCTAAGTGAAAGTCTACCCAGTCTTTACCTGAGCACATTTTAATTTGCGTCGGTTTTAAATTGGAGGTGGTGTTTTCTAAATCTCTTGCTGGAAAACCCCCTTTCATATTTTAGGGTTTTCTTCGCAAATATATAATATGCACCTTATGGTGTAAAGTCACGCCACACCTGTAAGGTTATAATGCTAAATTTTACAATGACATTCTACAATGTTATTCACAAACCCCGTTTAGAAATTTAAGGCTTTATCCAAAAAGAAGGAAAATGCGGCATACGTGAAAGTCCGCCATACCTGGCAGAGAAAAAGAAAAATTATTATAAGAAACGCTCATGCCTCGCACAATCTTAGAAATAGAAGTTAGTAGCTAGGTATTATGAAATTAAAGAAAGGACAGTTTGAGGTCTGAATTATATAAAATTGTGGTCAATACTTCAAAAGAAAATCGGCTCGTAAAACTTACGCAAAACCGCGAGCTTTTAAAAAACACGATTTGAACGGAATTTAAGCCAGGTGTAATAGGTACAAGGATACCGCACTTATAGTAAATAGATTTAAGAATGAGAAAGTATTTTCGGAAAATCATAAAAGAAGCCACGTCTACGAATAACTCCCTATACTTCAATTCATAAGAAGGGACAGTATACAAAGATTTGAAAAGAAAAAAAGGGGAAAAGATAAAAGAGCACGTTTTCAAGATCATGTTTTCGAGAAGAGAGTTTAGAAGAAAGAAAAATATAAAAATGCAAATAAATAAATAAATAAATACGAGCGCGGTACTAATCCAATGAAAAATCAGAATTTGAGAATGAGCACCTGATTTTCAAGAGTGGATAATTTCCCAAATGGGACGGAACTAAAGAGGGGCTAAGGAAAAGGTAAAGGATATATAAGAGGGAAAAGAGGAGATAAAAATTCTTTTTATTATTTGCAGAGATATTTTTTCTAGTGAATGTTAGTGATTTTTTAGCTAGTAAAAATGCAGCAGTTTCAGTGGGGTAAGTTCTGTTTTTACTATTTTTTAAAAGCAGTGACAATTGAAGTAATATTTTGTGTACATATGTAAATAGTAAATAAATTCTTTTTTCATCTAAATTTTTATTTTATGTCTTAATGAAAGTAATTAGTCTGAGTCGTTAGCTAGGTTAAGAACATGGGTAACCTTATGGGTTTAAAGTCAATTTTAATATATTATTAAGAATTAAATGAGTAAAAATAGTTTTAAAGTAAAGGGAAACGGCTCAGCACTCTACTTTTTTAGACTTATGCTTTGATTTTAGTTATACCAACTAGGGATTAGTATTAGCAGCAACAAAATTAGACGTTATAGTAGACCTATAGATGCAAGATATCTACTTTTTAGGTCTAACCCCATTTCAGTTATGCGAGACACATGCATTTGTATGTACATACGGACGTACAGTCATCATCAATAGTAAACTAGTTATAAATAGTTCAAAAGTGGTGAAAATGAGTATTTAATGACCCAGAATTCAAATGTGATATAGGTACATAGTAATATAAAGCTTAAAAATTTCAAAATTCTTAGCATAAATATTTTCATTAAAATTTAAATCCTGAAATTTACTGTTAACACAAAAATTTTTTTTCTGGTTTACGAGCCAAGCATGTAAACCAGAGCCCACACGGTTTAAATTTAAAAAGTGCTCATGTGTTTTACGAGCATCTTTAAAGGTAAAGAACGTCCTCTAGCTGGAGTGGGTCTTCGTAATTTAGAAACAGGAAACAGGTAGAAAATCTCTATTCTTTGCATGCCCCCCACAGAGGCATCGAAGGGAAATCTGAGGACAATCTGACTATGAACATATTTAAATCCTGAAATTTACGGTCCACACAATATTTAACACAATATTAACACAATATAAAAATGTTCAATTTTTCAGATGTACATTAACTTTCATAATTCAAATTATTAACATAAATAAGTTTTGAAATGTTGGAGAGACAGATTTAATTTTAAAATGCATGAAAATAGAGCTTAGAATGGTGATGAGATATTAAGTATAAAATACTATATTTTGAGTACATTTAGGGTAGCATATCTCCTCAACATAGACTATTGTTTTATTACAGCTACTACAAAAAACTACTTTCATTTACTTCATAGGATTTGAAGAGAATATAGTTTGTGTATCGCGTGTAACCTATTGTTTCACATAGAATTATATAAGATTTATTTCAAGAACATTACAACAGAAATAAATACCAAGGGATTTCACTTCATGATAGAGGAATATTCTTGTTAATATAAATTTAGTTATATAAAAGATAAATTGCTGCGAG
This sequence comes from Pardosa pseudoannulata, assembly GCA_032207245.1. Lineage (NCBI taxonomy): Eukaryota > Metazoa > Arthropoda > Arachnida > Araneae > Lycosidae > Pardosa > Pardosa pseudoannulata. The sequence continues at coordinate 107,779,792 of CM063506.1, forward strand.
TTTATAGAATCTTATGTCATGTACATATTTCAATTTCACATATTTACTTTTATTCTAGTATAGTGCAATTTTTTTAGGTTTAAGGATAATATTGATATATCAAAGAAAGATCGAACAATAATCATATTATTTTTCCTTATATATAACAACAATTCATTTTAGGATATGCTAATTTTTTTAACAGAAAATGATTATTTTTCAATTTGGAGCCCATCATTAATGTGGCTGAAATTTTATTACAAATTACAGTCAAAAAAGAAATGATATGTTTGAATAATGGGTATAACATTATAATCAGAATCATTGAACGGGAAAAAAAATACCACAGTTTCATTTAAAAGTAATTTGCTACTAAATTTTCTTGTATTTTGTCCATTGTAAGCTATATTAGGGAACATATAGCTAGAATTTCTCAACAATTGTTTCCTTGTATCGCTTTAATGTTTAAAATTTGCAAAATTGGAAAGCAATTTGTAAAATCTGCACCATAATTGTATTATACAATTATACAATATGTAAATTCATTGTATAATATGTAAATGAAAATTTATACGTGACTGATACAAATAAGTTCAGAACCTTCTAAAAGAATAAAAAAGTGTATCGATCTATTTGTAAGGCAAATTGTACTTTTAATTTAAAAAATTACTGGAAACATTGTAATTCTTTTACATTTTAATATACACCATAAAACATATTTAAGAAGCTGTTGTCTTTTGAGTAATTAATTTAATTAAAATGAAATGCCTAATAATTTCAAAAACCTTATAACTTATTCAAATATCTATGTTTTTATTTAAAATATTTTTAGACCTATTAAAGGTTTCTATAAAAAGGAGTGAAAAGATTTTCAGGTAGTACTACCATTATGTAACTAGAATTTATACTTAATTTTACAGTAAAAAACCATGAAATATCACATGTTCATACATATATTTCTATATAAAAAGATACAATCAACATAATAGTTGGAGAAGCATTAACAGAAAGACTCAACTGAATTTGTGGTTTCCGGAACTCAATATAATTTAACTTTTGTTTTACTTACTTTACGAATTCTATTCTATTCGTTTCAGTTCTACGTGTCTTTTCCGTGCTAAACATAGGGAGACAACAAATCTCATTATTCTATTGAAATTATGTTATTTAATTAAAGGTAGTTTTTTGGGGAACTTTCCAGTGTTAGTTAATTTTGTGTAATGCAGCTTTAGTTGTGGAATTAAGCTGGGAGAGCCAAAGGTAAGTAACCGTAAACCGTATTCACTTCTGTTTAAGTTCAAGCGAATTCGGACTCTATTCGAACAAGTCTTTTTAACTATTCTGAAAAATATTAATTTAACAATACTAACTCAATTATTCTTCTCGTTAAAATGATGTAATAAAGCTGTATATTTTAATTGGGATAAATGTAGTGATATTGTTATGCATGAAATTCCGTGCAACAAAGAAACCACGGCGAAATGGCCATTTTATATTTTCAACTGTAACTGAAGTGGTTATAAGTGTATCATACATGGAAAGAAATTGCAATGGTGAATATACATATTTTAAAAACTTTAGGTATGTGAAGAACGATTAGAAAGATGTTTTCAAAGACATTGTACTTTCGAGACTGAAAATCTTCATTATAACCGCCTTTAATCGATTAAATAAAAAGCAAATGAATACCCTGTGTTCGTTAAAGGTGACTGTGGCACGTAAAATATGTCAAAATGTCCTCCAAGTTCTAAATTAATAGCTCTGGACGTGGCAGGCAAAGTCTACGGGTCTTTTGCTTGGTCCCTGCTTCAAAATTTCGAGGACCCACTTGAGTATAGGTCATACTTTCCCCTTGTGGTGCTCGTTGTAAACAAAATGAGCATCACTTTGCCTTAAAACGAGTAGTCTCCTGCTCAATCGTCCTTGGTTTCACGAAGTGGCATAAATCAGCAACAACAACAACAACAAATGAATAGCATACATTGAATGAAATTTTTACTCGTTTTAATAACATCATAGCTTAATAGTGTCTTGAGGTGATTTAGATCCATATAAAATATTTTAACTAAATTGCAATTACAGTTGTTGTCGTAATAAAAGTTTCGGATTTAAATCTAACGTCATAACATTTTGTTTGTAAAAAGAGAGGATCTTTAGAAATAAAAGGTTTTGTGAGGGCAAATATATGTGCGATTGGATCTCCAGACGATTTCAGTAGACGTTTCCAATCCGAAAATTAAAGTAGGAAGAACTTTTGTAAACTTATATATGGTTATTGATAGATTGGTACTAGAGGTCTTTCTGGCCTTTAGGACAACAGGTTAGAAGTGTAGGGGTTCATTTTCTCTTTGTTTGTGGTTTGAAGATTAGGTAGTGTCAATATGAGTCTTCAACCAATAAGGAATGAAGGTGGATCGGCGAATTAAAATGTCAAGATGTTTGGTGGACCAGTTAAAAATTGAAAGAGGAACAAAAATTAAAAAAAGGATATTCATTCGGAAGTTGTAGGCAGTAGTTTTAGGCCGTTGTAGAAGTGTCCGGCAGTTGCAGTTGAGTCTAGAAGGGTAGCAGTGCCTGGGAGTAGTGGTTTGGTTTGGTTTGGAGCACTATTGTCTAGTTTTTTTGCAACATGAGGGCGAATGAGACCGGTACTTAATGCTTAAAGTCGATTTCGAACAGCTACGAACACCACTGACTCTGGTACCGGAGATCAGCACCCTAACCATTCGGCCATTGTTCTTTGGGAGTAGTGACATCAGGAGGACCAATAGGCGAAACCAACCTCCAGTAGTAACCAAAAGCTGTCAAAGGACTAACCAAGGAAATAATGTCCCAGGACTCCAGGGCTCCGACCTCAAGTGAGACTGAGTTTCATTTCATACAATTCTACCATCATCAAGACCCCCCAGCCCATTCGTCTTACTTCAACACAAACAAAAGTTATGAAACATCTTTTTCTTAAAAATTGTATTATTCAGATCCTCTTGCTACAGTGAAGAATTTTGATACTAAATTATAAAAGAATGGCGAGTACAAAATTGATTATGCCCCCGAACTAATACACATAAATAATTTCTTTGATAATTGAAGAGCCACTGTTAAGTATTAATGGAATATATATTTACCTAAATCATGTATGAAAAAGAATTTTGCATATTCGTATTAGTGTAAATATTTTTTAAAAATTAATATTGTGTCGGTGTTTTATGTTTTAGTATTCTGATAAATAACATTCATCAGAAAATTAAATCAGTCTGCCATAAATTTGTTTGTATGCTCTCAGAACTTTGGATTAAAAGATTATTATTTATTTTATATAATAAACACAACGCATCAAAGCATCCAATGTATTAAATAGATATTTCAACACTTACGATCTCTGCAAAATATTATAAAAATATATCTGGAGCGTTACACGACGAATAGTTAAAAAATAAATTCGACATTTCAAGCAGTATAATTATTAAATGGGATATAAAATGTACACCAAATGGTAAATAAAATGAAATTCACCTACCAAAAAACCAAAGTTCGTAGAGTATAATGTATATATATTTCAAAAACTATTAAAATTTAATGTAGCTTACATTAATAATGTAATCATAATAAATAATCCACATGATGTAAATATTTTTAAATCTTTAGAATAATTTATTCATATGGCTAGAAAGATGCATAAAATTTCTTTTTTAAATATGGTTTTCATCATCAACTTTTTAGGTAGCCATAATATCGAATTCATTCGATGATAACAGAAAATGTCTTTTTCTAGTTAGAAATTATTACAGTATAAAAAAGAGACTAAAAAATAAATGTTTTCATTAAAAATTGAAGTATCGCATAAAATTATGACAAAGAATAAATAATAAATATTTTTTATAAATTAAACAGTTAGTTCTTTTCACAAACAAAAATTAAATCTGCTTCTAAACTAAATAGATTTAAAAATAATATGTTGGTTTGGAACATTTTAATTTTTACGAGCGCTTTTATTTAATGTATGTTTAATTTTATTTTCTAAACACTTAAAATTCTGTTCATAACTATTTGATAAAAATATAGCTTTAAACAATAATCAAAAGTAATATTTATTTTTTATGAAAAGCTTTGTAAGTGCAAAATTAAAAGAAATAAATGAATAAAATTTATGTTTCAATATATTATAATGTCGCTCTAAAACCTACACAGCAACTAAATTGTAAAGACTAAAGACATACTGTTATATATATACATATATATATATATATATATATTATATATATATATATATATATATATATATATATATATATATATATTTATTTATATTTATTTATATATTTATATATAATTTATATATATATATGTATATATATATATATATATATATATATATATATGTATATATATATATATATATATATATATATATGTATATATATATATATATATATATATATATATATATATATATGTATATATATATATATATATATATATGTATATGTATATGTATATATATATATATATATATATATATATATATATATATATATATATATATATATATATATATATATATATATATATATATATATATATATATATATATATATATATATATATATATATATATATATATATATATATATATATATATATATATATATATATATATATATATATATATATATATATATATATATATATATATATATATATATTATATATATATATATATATATATATATATATATATATATATACTGTTAGTCTGACATTTAGTTATGTAAAGCAATATAACATTTAAGAAGCTTCTAGAAAATAGCTAGATATCTGTCTGAAACAACTGAGAGTCAATATTAAAAGATTATCTTGAGTGACCACGTATAAACAACATAGACTAAAACATATTTTTAAATCCAAAGTCTCCTAAATATAAATATACCACTATTAAGGTGAGACCGAGAGAGTGTCTAGGCCAGCCGTACGTATAAGTGGAGTACTCGATAGAAAATACAAAATTGAAAAAAAAAAATATTTCTCCTGCTGAATTTTGCTTATTTGGTATATAAATAAAGGTGTAAATAGGATATAAAATGCTATTTAGGCCATCATGCCAGAAGGACCGCACTCGGTCGAAGATATGCCAAACATGGCGTCTTGGTATAAAAAAGAAAAATGATGTAAGAACTGTTGCAGAAGAAATTAAGCTACACACTCCTTCTTCTTTGCTCTCTCTCCGAAGGGGCATGTAGATCTCTCGAAAAAGTTCGTTGGACAGCTTTGCCTTGGCCGAAGATGGCTGCTCCGATGTTAGCAACTCATCTTGACCAATGGGGTCAAAGGAGGGTCACTCACTTTGCTTTCGCATCTAGGTCAGCTTCGTGCTGTTGATGTTGAACTGTAACTCTTTCTTACATCCACTCTTGATTTTTATAAGTTAGCGTGGGTAGAGTGAAACTGAAGATTTCAAAGCTCAGAGTTAAGGAAATTATAACCGTGGACTTCCAGCAATATTTTGCAGTCCGCTGCAGAATTCCTTATATTTTTATCGGAAACAAATATCGCCTTTATTATGATAAGTATAATATTAATCTTTTCAATTATAAATTGTTACTTTAAATGTTAATGTTCATATAATTTTTCTATTATCATATATGCTTTACAGTAATTAAATTTTAAAAATAATGTATTGTTTTCAAACATCACAAACACGCACACACACACACACACACACACACACACACACACACACACATATATATATATATATATATATATATATATATATATATATATATATATATATATATATATATATATATATATATATATAATGTTGTGTGTGTATGAGTAACGAAGTTGAAATTTCATTGAACAGTAGGTAAACTGAAGGTAGAGTTTAAATGTTCATCCATGATGTAGATCAATTAAAGTTAAAATCCACGAGGTCCAGTACTAATTAAAATTAGTCGTGCCCAAATCAATAATAGTAAATAACCATTTTATTTTCAGACTCACTGAGAAGCATCTAGCATTCAGAAGCATCTCGTCTAAACCGCAAATAAGAAGTGGATTTACAAATAAATACAAGCAATTACAAGTAAGTACAATTAAGAAGGAAGTTTTTTCCCGGACACTGGAGATAATATGGACTTCTAAAAAATAATAATCGGGCATTATTTACCTCTATAATATGTATGAATAAGCTTGAAGGCGAAGTTTAGGATTCCGCACGTTATTTTCTTTTCAATTTCAATAAATTTTGGCCAAGCTGAGTAATTAAGCTGAAAAACGAACATCTTATGAATAACTTCTATTAAAACATTTCACAGCACGAAATGACGAAGTATACAGGTTTATCGTGACACTAATTTAGGTTTCAGCCTGGAAAGAACTCGAAAATATCTTTGTATTTCTCTCCAGTGCACACACAATAAATAGAGGAATATTCATTTTCTTTGAAGTTCAAAAGGCTATAGAAAAAAGAAAATCGAATACAGCTAAACAATTTTTCCTACAAATACAGAAACAATAATTTTTTTTTTCATAATAGCTGTTGCAATAAAAGTAGTCTTTTATAATAAAAGATCTTACTTTTGTTTTCTTTTTCACAGTGACACTTTATTTATCTTAGATTTATGTTATTAATCCTCTACTTAAACTATATAAATTGTGAGAGAAAAAATTAAAAAGGATTATCTGAGACTATTCGGATCTATTTTCTAGTTTTACGCTATGCTAACCGGAAACAGGAAATCCCATTAATGCATAGCGTCTTTCTTAGGGACAGCTCAAAATAGTCAGTAGACATTTTGTGTTTTTTTAGAATTTTTTTTTTCATGTCAACGTATACATATGGTGATCCTAAAAGCAATCTATGAAATTTCCTAGTATTTCCTATTGTTTATAATTTTGTACTTTAAATAGACATTTTATGGTTCCTCGGCATGACAAGTAAATTTACTTTTTCGTCATGTCCTGCGAATGAAATCCGGACAAATAGCTTTATCTATTATATAATTTTACTTTACACTTCTGTCTTTGATATGATATCAAATTATCTCTTATCAGGTAATTTTTCTCGTTTTTATAAATGGCCTGACAACTAAATTTGCATTGATTGAAATCATGACAAATATCTTTACCTATTATAAAATTTCCCTTCACACTACTGTGTTTGCATGTGATACCAAAAAATTTCTTATCAGGTAAATTGTCTTGTTTTTATAAAGGACAATCTATTATGCTTAAAATGATAGATGATCACTAATGAAGACAGGCTGAAATATTGAAAGTTGTTTAAATTTAATATTTGTTTTTTCTACGTCCGTAATATCTTAGATTTAAGATGCTCATCGATATTCAGCTGAAAGAAGTGAACATTTAATGGGTGACGCCTTAAAAAAGTAAATCTAAAAAAAATTAAAGTTAATAAATGTACTTGATGTTCCTTGTCTTCACATCACAATTTTTAACTCGCATCTATTCTTTATTACATAAAGCCTTATTCTTTTCTTTTCTCGAGGAAGTTGTATTTAGAAGAATGATGTAGATTAATCACTAACTAAAAGGTGAAATATTTTGCTGTATTAAATTCTGAAAAGGAAAATGATGCTCTTTGTAATTTTATTCCAATTAATAATTGGTTCAGTAAGTGATATTTAAGGTTCAACTAATTTAATATCGTATTGTTATATTTTTTCTTGGTCTTTAGTTTAGTTTTGTTGCAGTATGGTGCTTTGTGTTACTCTATAAACTTACCACATTGAATGTTTATTTTTATCAAATTTAAAGTATACATTTTAGCTCAGTTTCTCCGATAGAGCAGATGGGATAGATGAAATTTTAAACTGACCTTAAATTTGTGTAATTCATGTGTAAATACTCAGTGTTATTGTTGATTCCAAAAGAAATGTTCTAGCTATATTGCTCATCAAATATGATGTGCCTAATTATGAGGTATATGTACAATGAATAATTAATATGATTAAAATTCGTGTAATTTACATCTTTTTTCCTAATTTAAAGTATGTGAGATGCGTCATCATTCACACACGAAAAACCAGGTATGTGAATTATATAGTTTCTTGAGTTATCACAAGGGTTAATTTCAAACTATACCAATTTAAAGAAAATGGTTGCCTTCTTGGCGTTCGTCTATGAGTAGCAAGATCATAATCATGTAAATCGTGAGGAAAAAATTGGGAAACTTCTGCTCACTAGTCGAGTCAGTATGGTCAATAATTGAATCCATTAAAAATGGTTTTTCGAATTAAATAGCTTTAAGAACCGTGACGTAAACTGACAGGCTATAGCTAACGGACATCTTAACATACATAGCTATAAAGCATTATATACTGTTATATTCCAAGAGGTATTTGTCTATTACACAGATCTAGAAATACTGCGGATATGATTACAACTTTAGGTATCCATTTTGTCCCCAAACGACCGCTCTGCACAGGTAGATTCCTCGCTGGGAGTACATAAAAACTGCCCAAGGAAACATCCCTGTGCGGTCCATAGTTTACGAGGAAAATACGAAAAACAAAGTAAAACGTCACTGCCGGTGCAAGAAAAAAAGACTTTATTGAACATATCAACATCAGTATATGCACGAGCATACTCTCTAACAGTTCGTAAGGCATTTCCATTACATCGGCCGTACATCAGGTATATGTCGCAATAGTCACTAAAGGAATATATGGTCACCATACGAAGACTACCGGTAGCTGCAAGATGCAGCCGTTTAAATGGCTCAACGGCAGCTTAAAGTCATTCCATGGCATGTATGATGCGATATGCGCGGAGAACGTTTTAAACATTATCGTCCGGAATGATATGCAAATACTGTTGTTAATATGTCCAATAAAGTGTTTTTTCTTGAACCGGCAGTGACGTCATACTTTCTTTTTTGTATGTTTCTCGTAAACTATGAATCGTACAGGTACGCTTCTTTGGGCAGTTTTATATACTCCCAGTGAGAAATTTAGTTTATGCGGGAATTTTGGGACACCCTGTATAGAGATACAAAAGAGAAACCCTAATTAATTCCTAGTTTAATTTTAATAAGGGCAACCTTGTTTCTTCAACAACTACGATAGTCTATTACGACTCAGCAAATTTATAGATTTAAATAAGATATATATAAGTTACAGTAAAAGGAAAAATTATAAATAAACCCCCTAAACTCTAGTTTGAAAGAATGTATATGCAAAATAAGAGAAAAATTTCAGGAAGAATAATCTGTGTACATAACTTCCCATACTGCGTGTGTCAGTGTGCATTTAGGAAATGCAATTATTCAATAATTTTAGTTTATAGTCATATTATCCCCTTCCGGTAAAATGACGAGTCTAGCTCGTCATTGGTTTTTCATTCCATACCGCACAATGACGAGCTACACTCGTCATGCGACTAAAGTTAATGTTAAATATGATAATTAATTTAGTTTATAATTTCTAGTATACTGAATTTAGCAAGACTTCTGTTACTTGTGGAAATACCAGGTCACTATTACATATTGTTTATTTAGAATTTCTTGGTACAAGTCACTGCCAAATTGATGAGTCAGAATAAAAGAAAACCTACTAAGAAATGCCGTGTGTGTTACAAGAATCAAATTAGAAGTGAGACTCTCTAGCGGTGTAAACAATTCAGTATTCCTTTGCACTTTGTTTTGAAAAGTACCACTATCTTGAAGACTATTATCTGTATACCTTATTAATGTTTTGCTTTGATATTTTCTTAATTATACCTTTTCTGATATTATTTAACACTATGTAAAAAGTGGATTTTAATTAGGAATATGTAAGAATTGTAAAATGAAACAAGTTTTTTAAATAAAAAATAAATGGTTACTTCACGCACAGTTTTTCATTATTAAATCGTACCGGAAGGGGTTAACTTAAAAGACATATGTTCGATTCCTATATGTTAGCATTTATTTTTAACATACTTCAATAAACCAAAGAATCAGAAGAAGAAATGTAGTATCGTGTAGTTTTAGATGTTGATTTCGTAAAAAGTTAAATTTATTTATATATTCCATATAGAAATATGAAAATATGGTGTGACTTTCTTAGATTCAGATATATGTTAGCATATATTTTTAACCTACTTTAATAAACCAAAGAATGAGAAGAAGAAATGTTTTAAAACTTTTTCATCTATTTTTATCCTTAATACAAACACTATGCCAAAATAAATTCGTTGCTTTAAAAATTCAATAATAATAAGATTTGATATGAAACTGTGCTTCTTTTAGATTTCTAGCTATTTACTCCTATGTTATAATGAAAGAAATACTCAGTACTTGACACATCAATTCCCTAATCATGTTCGTTCTTTCTGTGTTTCTGAGATAAGTCTGGTGTAACTGGCAGAATACACATGCACAAATAAAACACCAAAAAATAATAAGCTAAAAAAGAGCATAACCTTTTTTTATATATCTTTGCAGTGGTTTCTATGTATTTCAGTTGTTCGAAACTCATAAGAAGTTGTAATGATATTTCTCTCTCTGAACAGAAAGTAAATATTCTTCTTTATTTGACTTTATTATATACCATGGTATACTCTTATTTACGCTTATAGGTTTTCATGTTTTGTTCCTTTTTTGTGTAAAAATGATTGTATCATTCAGATTATTAATTTTGTTGGATTTTAAAGGATATGACAAACATAAATTTATAAAAGACAATACGACATTATATTTTTAAAATATATAATATAACTAAAATTAACCATGTCTCTTTTTTAAAATTCATAGAAATTTTATAAAAGAGAAAACAGTTTTAAAATACACTGTCTACCAATAAGTATTTGGACACCTATGCAAATGACGATATCTGAGGTCCTGAAGTACATCACGGACTCCCTCGGTATACATCGTGTAGAAAACAGCATCGGCAATAGTCGCATATGCAAGATGTCGCTCAGTTCGGAGCTCTCTGATTCCAGAAAGGTACAATTATCGGGTATCACAAATATGGCCGATCCTAAAGGCCGATCTCAGTCAAGTTCGGCGGAGGTGGAATTATAGTTTGGGGGTGTTTCTCTTGATATGGACTGGGACCCTTGGTTCCCATTCATAGTAAGCTCAAAGCGGGTGCCTACTGCACTATTTTGGATGACAATGTGCTTCCTACGTTGTGGCAGTTTTACGGGTTGGACACCTGTTTTTATCAAGACGACAATGCCAATTGTTATGTTTCGAGGTTAACCAAGGCTTGATATGGTGCTAATGGAGTTCATCGAATGGACTGGCCTGCCCTGAGCCCAAACCTGAACCCTATCGAGAACCTCTGGGACGAGTTGCATTGCCGAATTAAGGAGTGCACTACCCGTCCAAAATCGGTGAAGTGACTTGTATGGCTACTCCAAGCCGAGTGGAAGACAATACCACTAGCTGTAGTACAGAGACTTGTGGAAAGTATGCCCCGAAGGGTTCACGTTGTAATTGCCACTCGTGGAGGCTCTACCAATTATTGATTTTGAATAAAGTTAGTTCTTCTTTTCTATCACAGGTGTCCAAATACTTATTGGTAGACAGTGTAATATATATTAGACGACCTGGAACAAATTTTAGAAACACAATTTTAATGGAAGATAAATAATATAATCAGAAAATAATGAGGCACTGAACGGACCAAAAATTTTTAATAATAAAATAATACTTAAATAACACAGGTCAATGACGGAATATCATTTATGTTATTTGTCAATGTTGAGGTTTTTAACGAATTGAATCTGTGTCTATGAATCAGAAAGTCATATCACCCTCCCTATTTTCAGACTCTTATTTGGAATATATAAATAAATTTAACTTTTTACGAAATCAACATCTAAAATTACACGGTACTACATGTAAAAATAAAAACTTGCATTATGCCACCGCTTGTGGTAAAGCACTACGCGTAGTGGTATCATAGCATCTCAAATTCACTTGCATGTAAAAATAATATAAAAAAGATTAAGTAAAGATTAAAAGCAGCAGAAATTAGTTAAAGTTAGTATATTAAATTTCTGGATTACATCGACGTGATATTGCTCACAGTTTGCATGAATTACAATTACTATAAAAGTTTTTAATTTGTATGTAATTTTAAAGTTTGCTGGCAATCAGATGGAATAAATAAAGGCTGTTAAGTACTCCAAACGTAATTAATTAAAGAGGATAATACAATGGCTATATCAAATTATCATTAGCTTAACTGGCATATTCAAAATATTTACTAATCTTCAACAACTAAACGCAAACTATATTCATTAAAATATATACATAGGTCTCACGAAAAAAGTTATAATATCCTAAGGTAAACTGAGAGTGAACAATATTCAACTACAGCATGGTTCGCCGGTCTGCCACGTCGTCACACCATCTCTTCCTACTTGTCTCTATCTGGATCTTTAGAAAATTTCCTGAATCGAAATATTTTTCTAGGGGACATTTACTTCCTGCCTAGGCCAGTTTCACGTAACCTTTTATGACACTTTATTTATAGCTGATTATATTCCAAAAATTGATGCCATTTAGAAATGATGGCGCAATACCAGTGTCAACTGGAACCTCCCTTGTTGTTCCTATATGGGTTGAATTATCTATAGAAAAAAGTAGGCTTTTGAAATGGGTTTGAAATTTACTACAGAAAATGAAACTTTGTTTCATTGGGACTCAGCGTAAAAGTGACAAAACCCGTGAATTTTGCATTATCTTATCCAGAGTAGGAAATACCACTTTTAACAAAAATTATTTACTTTTTCAACAGTAGAAGTAATGAGACATATACAGCTATTTATGATACAGAGGGATAAAATATAAGTCTCTTTTTCAAATCATCTTTTACAAATTGTAGTGGTGGTGATTCAAACGCTGATAAATTTGTGTTACTGCCAAAATATTTTCATTTCACTACGTGATTTCCAATTCCGTACGTCAGATTTCACGAAATTGTGCTGTGCTTGAGGTTTTTCCCAAACAGGAATATTCTTTAATTAACAACATGCCTTCTCTCCAGATGTAAAACGATCGATCTTTTTATTGAAGATTCGGTATTGTAACCAGTAAAAAGATGAGGAAGCTGTCTACTACAAGCTTATAAAGTAGTTGTTCTTATCCTGTATGTCAGTATACACAAGTATGCTACGAGGAATTTTGGAGAATGATTAGAACCACTTTATACATATTGCTAGTATTAAATTTTCTGTTATGTTTTTTTTCTTTTTTCATTATTTTCCATGCATTTGGTTTAAATAGAGTACCTCCTTTTATATTCCTGCCAATCGAGCTTAGACTTTCTTTTAATATTCTGAATTTTGCTTTTATTTCTGTGTGTGGACAAATAAACCTTCTTAACATAACCTTCATATAACATAACTCATTAACTTAACATAACATATACACATTAACTTAACATTACATACATTATACATTCATTAATACATTATAACATAACATACACACATTAACTTAACATTATATACATTATACACTCATTAATACATTATAACATAACATACGCACATTAACTTAACATATATTAATATACTTCATTAACTTAACATAAATCTTCTTAACATATAATTGAAGTTCTTTTTCATCTTCAAGAATATCTAGCATAGAATTCTACTGAGTGTTTTATTTTAACAAGAATTATTTCGGGGAATAGAGTTTGTCAAAGTATTTAGAATAAGTAAAAAATAAAAAAAGAGTAAAGGAAAGCAAAGTATTCTATGTAAGGAAAATACAGAGTTTTCTGGGAAAAAAATATTTTAAACATTTAAGGATTATTTACATTATTAGGTCTAACTCTTCTTTCTTGTAAAACTGATTGCAAGAGAAAATTCCAGTATACATAAATATTACCAACATTACATATGTACTACAGATCTGTTTTGTAACTTTAAATATGCTTTCGTAATATAAATATGAGTTACATTTTGTTAAGATGTCTCCCAATCATCCCAATCATAAAAACTTGTAGCTTAATAATACCCTTTACAAAATTATATTGGAATTCATATAGAATCAATGAAGAGTCTAAGTTCGATCCATTAAGATAGTTTAAATGTATTGTTTCTTTAAAATTCGGATTTTATAATAATAATTTAGAATACGGGAAGTAACATTATATCCATAGAAATGATATTATTCCAGCTTATATTTCATGTTTCAAAATATGCTGTATATCTTGTTACATATCACAAAAATATGCGAAATAGTTACTGTTTTACTACTTTCTCTAAAAAATATATATTGACTTAAATTTGTCAAATCTTTAGAAGGATCCTTCTGTTGTCATAAAGAAACTGCCGCTCTGGTAAATCACATGACATGCAAAGACAGTATAATATTAAAGGGTATATAAGAATACAACTCACATTGTTTAATTTTAGTCCTTTTTTTATATTTTAAACCTAGTTTTAAATCTAATGAAAAAAGTTATTACGAGGGTTGGAACTTTAATAGTGGCAACACTATTGTAAAAACGCTACCAAATAAAACCAAAGGATGTCTCGTATACTACACGTAAGCAACATACGTAACTTACCTCTCATCAGAAAGACTCGTCCTCTCTGCGTCATAGAAATTGGGTGTGATTGGAAGAACTGATCCTTGTTATCTTTTGCTGTCTAAAGTACGTGTTGTTAAGATGTTTTCAAAACAACAACGAAAATGGATAAAAATTCAATGTACCAGAGGTCGTACATTAAGACAATGTCATCTAGGTCTTCAAGAGGCTTGCGGAGAATCTGCATTGCTTACAAAACTGTAGCAAGATGTGTAAAAACCTTCAATGAAGAACGCCAAAATGTGGCAGACATGCATCCGACAGGTCGGTCTAGTGTCAGCGAAGCATAAGTGCAGGGTGTTGCCTCACTAGTGGACAGTGATCGATGCCAAAAGAATCGTGAGCTGGTCCTAAAGGACAGCATTTGTGGATACGATTGTGCTGCACATTCTGAAAGAACACTTGAGCATGAGAAAAATTCTGCATTGTTTTCAGAAAGCCCCTATTATTCTGCCTGACGATACAGGCCAAGCTGTGACTGATTCGTTCAATCGATGGGGCTTGGCTGGGCTTTACCATCCAACATAGTCCCCAGATCTAAGCCCTTGTGACTTAATTTCTGTGATGAAGAAACCACTTCGTGGCATTCACTTCAGAACTGTTCCAGAGATTCTTGCGGGCCACAGACCGGTCCATTCGAACTATCAACAGAACAGGGGCTGCTACAGGTGTTCTGCGACTACAACATTGTTGGAAATGTGTTACACACAATGCTGACGACTATATGTAAGAACTGTAAAACATTGTGAGAATCACTTTTGTATTCCATGTAAATAAATAGTTGCCACTATTAAAGTTTCAACCCTTGTATGTTTATAATTTAATTTTTTTAATGTTTTTTTAAGGATAAGCCATTGCAGTAAAGTCGAATTTTACTTAGGGGAGATATAGAATTGTAAAATTTATATTGCTAATGTCCACTCTTCCACTGGGATCTGAAAATTTTTCAGAAGTTCATAATTTTTCTAAAAAAGGTAAAAATAGAATCTCTCAAAGGTGCTTCGTTTATACAATAGATGTGTGAGCGTGCATACATACATCCTAATACAATGGGAGGAACGTGCACAGAATTTAAACATTAGTCTTAGCGTTTGAACCGATTTTCAGATAACGCCCCATTTTATATCTTTTATTCTCCTGTTCAACAGAAAGCAAGTTCATGGAACTTAGTTCGGTTCAATTTAATTTCAGTTTAAAGTAAAGGGAATTGGAAATAAATTCCAGAGAAAAATCAAAGGATTTATATTTTAAAATGAAATAACATCTTCTGAATAAAAAAAAACTTTATGATTGCGAAAGGAGTTTATAAAATATATATCATTATATACTTCTGTGCCTAAAATTTTTAAAAAATCATGAATTTTAAAATTTTTATGGCCTATGTCTACTTATGAATCTTATATAAATAAGATATAAATCCCACTTCATTGTCCTCCTACTAGATAATTTAATTATGTGTTTATTCTTAGAATAATCGTTAACTAATTATTTTTAATCATAAAAGTATTATTAATGTTATTTAATATTGTAGTAATAGGATTGATTTAAATACACTCACTTCCAAAAGTTGAGCACAAAGATGTAAAATTAAAAAAACAGCAAAAACTGCTTTGATTGATACAAAATTCGGCAGGAAAGTAGCATATATATTTATGCATAAACCAAAATAAATAATTATATACAGATATGAAAACACTATTAAATTTTTGTAAGTTATCAGATAATTACATACTGGAGACTTAAACAGAATTATTATAAAGTGAAAATAAACACCATAAAATGAGAAAAAGGACATTAATAGGGTATGTGATCCCCCCTCATCTGTATACAAAGTTTACACCTTGTGACCATGCTTTCAATTAGGTGGTCAACCACGGCAGAATCAAGCAATCGCCATTCTTCTTGAAGAGCAGTTTCCAGCTCAATAACAGCGACTGGAGGTGAGAAACGTGAAGATACAACAAGGCCGAGAGCACCCCAAAGATTTTCCCTGGGATTAAGGTCGAGTGAATATGCTGGACCCGCTACATGTGCAATCCCTTCACTCTTTAGGTAGTCATCGACGACGTCAGCTCTATGGGGACGTGCGTTATCATCCATTAAAACAAAATTAGGACCAACTTAAATGTAAGATAATTAGTATAATTAAGTACAAGATAAATTAAGTACATTAAGATAATTAAGTATAAGATAGAAATAGACATATTGAGGATTTTATAAAAATAGCAAAGAATTTAGAGTGTCAAATTTTATAAATTGTTATTTCATAATTAATAATAAAGTTGCTGATTATAATAACAAAATCCAGTTTAAAGTTTAACAAATAAAGTTTTCAATGTTCCGGTATTGAGGTTCAAAACATATACATATTAATAATATGCTATTCATTGCTATCCACATTTATGATTTTCAATGGATCAATTTATAATTCTACATTAATTAATTTAAATTATATAATTAATCTAGGTAATCACATAGATATTTAAATATAATTGAAGTATAATAGAAATATAATAAATTAGAATAAAATGTTTTATATGTAGTTAAAGGTATAATTAATAGTTTAGAATTTGCAATATAAATTACTTGAACTTATACTCGCAATTAATCTTAATGATAGCATATTAAATGGTTGACGCAAGGTGTTTATTCTCGTTTAAGAGGTGTTGGTAGGTAGATTAGAAATGAGTTTAGTTTTATGTCATTTTTGGTTTTAATTTTGTTTGTTTTTAATATTTTTCGTGTTTACTTGCTTTTACTTATTATGTTTGGTTTACATTTTATTCCATTTGCTTGTATAATAGATATGTGAGATTTCTTTAAATATTGTTTACTATACAGTTATTATAAAACAATATGTTTGAAATAGTAAAATCTATTTTAAAATGTATTCAGTTTGAAAGATGTAGACGATAAGATAAAGCATAATAGAAACACATGCAAAGTTATATTCAACTACCGATTTAGGCGGAAGAATGCATATGACATTTTTAATAGAAACGTTTTTAAAGTAGTTTTCACATCTAATGGATTTATAGACTATTATAAATATAACTATAGTAAGATATTAGGAACTTACGTAAGGCTGGACAGTAAACTTTCAAAACTATTTTTTTCTTCCAATCTGCGTTGAAATTTAATATGTTATTAGTAATATATTTATGTAAAATCTTTACAATATCAAGGTAAAATATGAAAGTTATTTATTGTTTATTGCTTCAAACTAAATATTATTCAAGGTGTTTCGTGCGCATTCTTACTACGCATAAAAAGGTAATTTTTATTTATAGAATATTTTTTTCTATCGTGGATACTTCGTACATTTCGCTAGTACAGTAGCTGGATATGTACTTAAAAAAATTCAGACAAATATCCATGTTATACGTACAGAGTAAATATAATAATCCTTAAACGAAAAAAATATAGCTTTTTGCTGTTAATTTATTGCTGTTTTGTTGCACATTAATTTGAACTAACTTTTATTTTATAACTTATAAGGTAAATTGAGCTTAATATTAAAGCCATATGGTGGTTAAAAATCGAAAAGAGTTGTTTCAAATACTAATAAAATTCAAAACCTTTTATAAATTTATTGATAGAATAGATTAAATAATTAGAAATAATTGAACAATCTAATGTAGTAATAATACTCTTAAATGGGGATTACTAAATTATCTTCTTTGATTGTTATTGCTAGTTATACCACATAATTATATGAAATAGAAATATTGAATTTTCAGACAGATTTTACCCATCTAAATATCTATTTTAGCCCAACAGTGGATGTATATCCTCTAGGTTTGACATATGGTTTAATACACAAGTACTTTTTTATAAATACTCATTAACTGCATGCTGAAGCATATACTGATTAAACCTGGAATTATACGTTATTTTAGTGACATACGTAAAGATGATAATGATCTCTTTTTTATAGCTTAAGAAGATAAAACCATAGTTTTCTATGTTTCTTTAGAGATACAAATATCGTCTCAACTTGAGCTATAAAAATATGAATCCGAAGATATTTTCATAGGAATAGTTGCATCGATATGCCAACAAAAATCACTTATCGATTTGTATGTTTTTACTTTATGTCAAAGAACCTCTTTGATTTTCCCGGAAAATAATGTGTTGAAGAAGTCTTTCTGAGGAAGTCGTCGCATCATAACATTATTGTTGTATTATATAAAAGAGATCTTAGCATTTTTTCTTTAAAAGTTATTTTAAAAAAGACACTTAAAGTATAACTGTAGATGTAATTTTGTTTTGTTTATATTTTTCTCTATGCTTCAAAGGGATAGATTGTTTATTTTCTATTATCATATCATCATTTTTCCAGCCACAATGGGAAAATAGTTTTAATGTATTTATATCGAATTGATTGTACTTTTTACATTACTACGAATGGTAGAAGTATTGTTCATAAACTGAATATTATATATAATCATATGTAACTCAAATTTCTGTTTGAGAAATATAATGATAATTTCGTAAATTTAAGGATAATTTACCTTGTCCAGTCACACCGTCAAGATTACTTAATAGGTAGAGTATTGTTCTCTCACTCAAAGGATTAGAATTCTATTCCCGAAAAAAGGCTTGATTGTATTTGTAATGCACCACTCTCGTAGGGAGGGAAGATGTTCGATCTATTTGGTGTCCCCCTAATAATTCGGGGAACAAAAAACAGTGGATTGCACGGCAAAAGGTAATAAAGGTAAGTGCCCCGAATTTGAAAAAAAATACGAATTAAAAATGTATATAAGGATACACATACACTGTTTTATGTAATTGAATAACCTAGAATAATATAAATAAGGAATTTTTATCTTGCTTACAAACTATTTAATACCTAATATCACATAATGAAAATAAAAGACTACTTAACAGTCTTTAAATACATCATTTTTAAAATACCTAATTTTAAGACAGAGAAAGATTAAATTAAAATTAATATTTTATCAATTAATATATACACAACTTTAAAAGCATAACTATAATTGCGTAAGTAAACAATAATAGAAACATAATTTTCCATGTTAAGTAACTGATAAGTTTATTCGGAGGCATTTTTTTATGTTTCATATGATAATGATTACTATTTTATAGCTTAAGAAGATAAAACTACAGTTTTGTATATTTCTTTAAAGATACGAATATCGTCTTATCGGGAGCTATAAAAATATAAATCCGGAGATATTTTCATAGGAATAGTTGAATCGATATACCAACAAAAAACACTTATCGATTTGTATGTTTATACTTTTTGTCAAAGAATCTCTTTGATTTTCCGGGAAAATAATGTGCTGAAGATATCTTTTGAGGAAGTCGTCTAATTTAACATATCATAATTTTTGTATGATATGAAAAAGATCTTAGCATTTTTCTTTCTTTAAAAGTTATTTCAAAAAAGACAAACTATACCTGTAGATGTAATTTTGTTTTGTTTATACTTGTTTTACTATGCTTTAAAGGGATAGATTGTTTTTTCTTCTTTATCATATCATGATTTTACTAGCCACACTGGGAAAATAGTTTTAATGTATTGCCATGGAATTTATCGTACTTTTAACATAACTACGAATGGTAGAAGTATAATTCTTAAATTGAATATTGGATATAATCATCTGTAACTCAAATTTCTGATTTAGAAATAAAAGGATAACTTCGTAAATTTAAGGATAATTTACCTTGTCCAGACACACTGTCAAGATTACTTAATAAGTAGAGTATTGTTCTCCCACTCTACGGATTAGGTTTCCATTCCTGAAAAAAGACTTGATTGTATTTGTCATGCACCACTCTCATAGGGAACGAGGATGTTCGATCTATTTGGTGTCCCCATAATAATTCTTGGGGCAAAAAATAGTGGAATGCACGGCAAAAGGTAATAAAGGCAAGTGTCTGAAATTTGAAAAAAAATATGTATTAAAAATGTATATAACGATAAACATACATGTTGTATGTAATTGAATAGCTGAGAATAATAATAATAAAGGATTTTTATCTTGTTTTAAATTTATTTAACACAATATCACATAATGAAAATGAAAGGCAAATTAACAGACTTTAAATAAATCATTTAAAAAATACCTAATTTTGAAGACAGAAACAGCTTAAATTAAGATTAATATTTTAACAATTAAAATATACACAACTTTTAAAACATACCTATAATTGTGTAAGTAAACAATAATAGAAACATAATGTTCCATGTTAAGTAACTAATAAGTTTATTCGGAAGCATTTTGTTTAGGTTTCATATGATAATGATCTCTTTTTTATAGCTTAAGAAGATAAAACCACAGTTTTCTATATTTCTTTGGGGATACAAATATCGTCTCAACGTGAGCTATAAAAATATGAATCCAAAGATATTTTCATAGGAATAGTTGAATCGACATGCCAGCAAAAATCACTTATCGATTTGTATGTTTATACTTTTTGTCAAAGAACCTCTTTGATTTTCCGGGAAAATAATGTGTTGAAGAAGTCTGTTGAGGAAGTCGTCTCATTTATCATAACATTATTTTTGTATCATATGAAAGATATCTTAGCATTTTTCTTTCTTTAAAAGTTATTTTAGAAAAGACACTTAAAGTATACCTGTAGATGTAATTTTATTTTGTTTATAATTTTTTTCTATGCTTGAAAGGCATAAGATTGTTTTTTCTCCATTATCACATCATCATTTTACCAGCAACAATGGGAAAATGTTTTAATGTATTTACATGGCATTTGTTGTACTTTTTATATAACTACGAAGTGTATAATATAGTTTTTAAATTGAATTTTATATATAACACTCTGTAACTCAAATTTCTGATTTAGAAATAAAATGATAATTTCATAAATTGAAGATTACATTGTCCAGACACACCGTCCAGATTACATAATAGTTATAGTATTGTTCTCCCACTCAATGGATTAGGGTTCTAGACCCGAGAAAAGGCTTACTTGTGTTTGTGATATACCACTCTTATAGGGAGAATGTTTGACCTATATAATGTCCCCATAAAAATCGGACAACAAAAACCAGTGTATTGCATGGCAAAAGGTAATAAAGGTAAGTTCCCCGAATTTCCAAACAATATCAATTAAAAATGTATATAAGGATAAACGATGCAGATTTGTATGCAATTTGTGTGGCTATTAGAGCGACTGAAAATACATATATTGAAAAAATTGTTCTGTTTGTGGATTCTATGGCTGCCATTCATACGATAACTAATTATACTCGGGTACTTAATCTCCCTGAATTCGAGTGTAAAATCGAATTAGTTGCTTGATTGAATCAGGGAAGGAGGAAATTCTGCAATGGACACTTAGCAACTTTGATGTGCCTGGGAATGAGCATGCGGACGCGCTTGCTAAAGAGGGCTGTTTTCTGCACCAACCCATAAGTTGTGCTCCTCTAAGAAATGTTAAGCGGGCCATTCGTGAACATGTTCGTAAGGTTCGACTATGCCATTACAGGGATATTGTTTACGGAAAAAAATGGTCTTCTTTTTTGGATGGCAAATAAGTGGCACCTTGCCCAGAGCTATTGGTGTGGCCTGTTTCCACCTCGAGACCGGACATGATTTTCTTCAGGCCCATCTGTACAAAGTTAGTCTTGCTGATTCACCAAACTGTATCTTTTGTGCTTCAGCCCCAATGCATGGCGATCACCTTTCTTCTTGTCCTGCCCTACACGATGTTATTTCTTTGGGTTCCTTTTCGACTCTCCCATATAATGGGGCAATTTCTTGTCTGTATTGGACTGCAAGGCGTCGTATGCTCGAAAGAGTTCGATAAGGAATAATAGAAAGATAATAATAAAAATAAAGGATGTTAATCTTGTTTTAAAATTATATAAAGGAATATCACATAATGAAAATAAAAGGCAACTTAACAGACTTTAAATACATCATTTATAAAATACCTTATTTCTAAGACAGAAAAAGCTTAAATTAAGATTAATATTTTAACAAGTAATATATACACAACTTTAAAAACATATCTATAATTGTGTAAATAAACAATATCATAAACATAATGTTCAACATTAAGTAACTGATAAGTTCCTTCAGAGGCATTTTTTAAGTTTCAAAAAGAAGGAAAAATAAATACAATAAAGCTTTAAAGAATGTAAACGGAAGAATTTACAGCCAATTGTTTCTAAATGTTTTTCACAAACAACTTAAATATTTTGGATAGATGCCAGAGAGTAAAACACTTCATCTGTGTCGACCATTGTATTCCTAAACAAATCTTGTTTGGTCATATTATATTGTTTTGGAACTCAATTAAATTTTTGTAAAACTTCGAGAAATAGATTTTTCCTTTTTGAAAAAGGAGTTTCCTCATAGATGTCCAGTATTTGTTAAAAGAATTAACTGAAACTGGATTTTTATATCTATATATAAATTGTTTTCGTAAATGCAAAGATTCTATTTCTGGTGGATTAAGTTGTTTACAGTTTGTCCAGATATCAGTCAAATTGTTTATTTTAAAGTAAGAATGACGACAGCAAGTCTAAGAAATTATCATTTGAAACTTATATTTGGTGAGAGAATTAAATGAAAGCGAAATTTTATAGATTATAGTACATTTATCCAATATTTAAATTATCGCATATATTTTATTGTTACACATACTTCGCCCATATTTTTGTCAAGACTATCAGGAATATACAATAAAACTTATTAATTTATTATGTATTAATCTTAAATCGTACATCATTACTCCATCTCAAATTGAAGTCTTTCGACACACTTGAGTACTGTTCTTAATAGCGATTAGAAACCGATTATTAAATGCTGTGTTATCTGTTTATTTTTTGCTGTTATTAACAAATACAGAAATCCCATTACATAAATAATATAAATTATTTTAATGCTACTTAAAATGCAAATGTACTAAAACAACACACACACATATTATGTATATATATATATATATATATATATATATATATATATATATATATATATATATATATATATATATATATATATATATATATATATATATATATATATATATATATATATATATATATATATATATATATATATATATATATATATATATATATATATATATATATATATATATATATATATATATATATATATATATATATATATATATATATATATATATATATATTTTATATATATTATATATATATATATATATAATTATATATATATATATATATATATATAATATATATATATATATATATATATATATATATATATATATACTGTATATGTATACTGACATAACGGTTTGACACTTTTGAAACTGATTTTTCAACATATTTTGTAGAATAAATAATAAACATTTGTTAAAATGGGAAATCCTGCAAGAAAATATATATTTATATATTATTTGAGACTACTTAATTATATAATATATATAATATAGATTTGATATATCCGCGTAACAATGTATTGTATTTTATATATGTCAGTTCTTTCAGAACACACTTATAACCCTGATACTCATGAAGATATATATTAATAATATAATTTAATCTTTTTGAATCTTTATATTAGGAAATTCATGGACATATATACATATCTTTCAGGTTTACTATTGGTTCAATCCTGACTAGGCATCCCATGCTCACATTCTGTATTGTATGTGTTAAACAAAAGAAGACTTTATACATAACCTAACATTGTTCTTTAACATTTTGAAGATTTTTGGAATCATGGAGATGGCCTTGCATCCTGAAGCTCTTTTCGAATTGCAATCGGTGTAAATCTGATCAGTCCCAAATATCTCTCACATTCTTGATTGTTTACGTTTTACAAAAGAAAATGCCTCAAATAAATCGACATTATTTTTTAAATTTTTAGAGGTTTTAGAATTCATGGTTATGGTCTAACATCCGGTTGATCTTTCCGGATTACCATTGTTGTACAGTTCCCTAGGTATCTCCCATCCACACTTTCTATTGTTCGGGTTATAAAATAAAAGACTACAGATAACATGGCTTTTTCTTCAACTTTTCTTCAGGTTTACTATTGGTTCAATCCTGACTAGGCATCCCATGCTCACATTCTGTATTGTATGTGTTAAACAAAAGAAGACTTTATACATAACCTGACATTGTTCTTTAACTTTTTGAAGATTTTTGGATTCATGGAGATGGTCTTGCATCCTGAAGCTCTTTCCGAATTGCAATCGGTGTACATCTGATCAGTACCAAATATCTCTAACATTTTTGATTGTTTACGTTTTACAAAAGAAAATGCCTCAAATAAATCGACATTATTTTTTAAATTTTTACAGGTTTTAGAATTCATGTTTATGGTCTAACATCCGGGGATCTTTCCGGATTACTATTGTTGTACAGTTGACTAGGTATCTCAAGGCCACATTTTCTATTGTTTGGGTTATAAAATAGAAAACTATAGATAACAAGACTTTTTCTTCAACTTTTTGAAGAAATTTTGTATTCATGACTCTGATTTTGTATCTAGAAGATCTTTTTGAATTACCATTGATGTAAAGCTAAGTATAAAGTAATCCCCCTCCCAGGATCTTGCTTGTTCACATTTCCTAGAAAGAGGCGTCTTAAGTAAGGTGATTTTTCATAGGTTTATTTTGTTTTAAGGAGAAAAGATGTATGATCTTGGATTAGAAACATCATCACCAAAATTTTATCCAACAGCAAAAATCTATCTTCTTCAAAATCAAAACAATTACTCTACATATTCCATGCAGGAAAACTATTTTTAGCAAATGCATACGATGACATTTAAGAGTTATTTGAAATGGTTGGTAAGAATGAAAAGTCTTTCTATAATGCTTAAAAGGGATGTGAGTAGAATATTTACAACACTGCATTTAAAAAAAATAATAAATGTTATTATTATTAAGATTTTATTTTGAAATTATTCGCACTTTCACGTATTATACTGCCATAATAACATAGTAAATTTTAAAGCAGATTGGACAAAAACAAACGCAATAATTAGTACACGAAACAAATAGCGACATAAATATTTTAAGAAACAGCAGAAAGTAAAATACATTTCTTCAAGTGAATTCATATTCAGTTTACTGAAAAGGTGGCTGCCGAAATAAAAGTATTAGAAATATGGGATATATATATATATATATATATATATATATATATATATAATATATATATATATACCCACAAAGCATAGATCTGTACCTATGCGTTATCTGAAATGTGCTTCATCTCCAGTAAACATTATCACAAAATAGGGTTTATTATTTTCAAAGAAATTTGATATATATGAATAAAGTTCTGAAACTAAAGAGTTAGTGGAATTTTTATTTTTATATCTTATCTGTTTCCAGTTATGCCAAAGATACTACTTTTCGGGATTTTATCCGTTCACACTTGGTCAACCTGTAACTCGAGCATTTTATTTTTATGTAGTAGTGTGATGACAGTATAGTTCAAACATTTCTAGAGATTAGAACTTCAAAGGATTATTTAGGATTATTCATTTACATAACTGTAAAATTTCAAGAGAACTACCAACACCATATAAAGTTTGAATTTCAAATATTTCCTTTTGAATAAAATATTTAGAGGGATGGAATAGAATTCTCAGAATATACTGTTTACTAATGTCATGCCCAATATTAAAGGGGTTGCAAAATAAATTTTCTTACATATTTGTGCTTTCGGAATCAGTCATCCCGACTTTATTACTTTATAGTCTACAATAGGAGTCACTCACAATCTCACGCAGTTCAATTCATTTAAACATTTTGGAGCTATGCTTTTTATATGCCCTTTTTCTATTGTGTAATTCATTAAAATGTAAGAGTATTATTAACATGAAACCATGAAAATATTTAATAAAACATCAAGTAGGTCTGTTAATAACAAAAACATACACCCACCCACATATATATATATATATATATATATATATATATATATATATATATATATATATATATATATATATATATATATATATATATATGTATATATATATATATGTATATATGTATATATATATGTATATGTATATATATGTATATATATATATATATGTATATATATGTATATATATATATATATATATATATATATATATATATATATATATATATATATATATATATATATATATATATATATATATATATATATATATATATATATATATATATATATATATATATATATATATATATATATATATATATATATATATATATATATATATATATATATATACATATATATATATATATATATATATATATATATATATATATATATATATATATATATATATATATATATATATTATATATATATATATATATATATATATATATATATATATATATATATATATATATATATATATATATATATATATATATATATATATATATATATATATATATATATATATTATATATATATATATATATATATATATATATATATATATATATATATATATATATATATATATATATATATATATATATATATATATATATATATATATATATATATATATATATATATATATATATATATATATGTATATATATATATATATATATATATATATATATATATATATATATATATATATGTATATATATATATATATATGTATATATATATATATAATATATATTATATATATATAAATTATATATATATATATATATATATATATATATATATATATATATATATATATATATATATATATATATATATATATATATATATATATATATATATATATATATATATATATATATATATATATATATATATATATATATATATATATATATATATATATATATATATATATATATATATATATATATATATATATATATATATATATATATATATATATATATATATATATATATATATATATATGTATATATATATATATATATATATGTATATATATGTAATGTATATATGTATATATATGTATGTATATATTATATATATGTATATATATATATGTATATATACTATATATATATATATATATATATATATATATATATATATATATATATATATATATATATATATATATATATATATATATATATATATATATATATATATATATATATATATATATATATATATATATATCTGTGTGTGTAAATTTATAAAATTTAAAAATATAAAACAAATTAACTTGTATGCATTGGTTTCTGGGTAAACCATGAAGAAAGATAAACCTGCGGAAAAAAATGTGGAATATATGCATATGTATATATGGAGATAGATCTATCCGAGCCTAGGTGTATTTCTCTATCCTCCTCGACTTTCAGAATCTCTGCAGCTGTTTGAGGTTCTTGAATGACAACGAGGACAGAAAGAACAAGAATATGGAAGAATGTGAGAGGTGGATTAAGATAGACAAGCTGAGAGGTTTATTATTTATTATGGGTAAATAAAATTTTGATGAACCATTCATTGATAATAATTATTGTAAATAATGTTATATACAATAATACATGTGTCAGGGATGATGACGTGATTTCGCTATCCCGATGCTCCACACATTCCACTGGCACATTCCAAGGGACAGAGACAGACGTGGCAAGACAGAGGTAAACGACAGCTGAGGAGATGCACTCGGGCCAATAGACGTGCAACTGTTGAGCAATTGGAAGCCTAGATGAACTATGGGGATATCATCAGTGTCTACACAACGATAGAATGTTGATGGTATGGGCTTTCGCAGCAGAGGCGTGTTTAATTCGCTTATGTTGACTGATGTTTATCGGCGTAGGAGGCTGGAATTTGCACGGGGGTACTGCAAGTAGACTTCCCCTGCATGGAGACAAGTAGCTTTTTTGGATGAAATTTTTCAGTTGCACTTTGGCGTATATTGAGAAAACGCGTCTGAAAACAAACACTTGAAACAATTGCCGGAAGTGTCCGT